>OY720634.1:14105491-14424017 GCA_963169105.1 Ceriagrion tenellum
CGTTCGTCATTTGAATTAACTGGAAATAAATTCCATTCATCGTAGAACCTCGTGCTTCATCTAATATGACTGCTGTAATGAAAGAGTTCAGCTAGATTCAAATTCACGATAAAAAATAAACGATAATCAATTACATTCCATGCGAAGTAAGTTGAATATCGCGGGATGTAAAAAGTTTTCTAAATCTACATTTACATCATACCCCGCGAGCCGTGTGTTAGGTCACCAGCCGTGCAAAAGTGTAAAGTTTTTGGAGATGAAATGGTGACGTGTCCTATGAGAGTGTGTTTGGAGGCGCTCAGTTTCTATTGCGGTCACTTATTGTGCGCGGAAAAAACGAGTTTTTGTACCTATCTGTTCGGCAATGTATCTCTCTTATTTTATCGCATCTGTCAGACCTAGAGATTTAGTGAGGAGTCATGATAATGTTTTCGCTCTGACAAATATCAGTTCTAAATTTATCAAGCAATCTAAGCCTAGCGTGTAGCCTCCGAGCCTCTAGGGACTCCCACTTAAATTCCTCTAAAAGTTGTGAGACTTAGGTACGCATGTACGATCGTAGCAAAGTTGTTTTACTACAAAGAGAATCTTTTCCGACTTAATATTTTAGCCAAGCAAAGATTAAATAAATGACAATCAGAGTCTTTTTCAGAGTTTTATATTTCCCGATGCTGCCTTATTATACCACTTAGGTATTGGAAAAAATACGATGGGAAACTTATTTCCTGTGACGAATGAAATAGATTACCGGGTTTCATCTTCTCTGGTCTGACCAGAGGGTATTCAGAAAAAGGGGAAATAAGTGAGAAATTATTTTAAGACTTGGGAAATAAAATATATTCAGAATCATTCATGGCTTTCTATGGGCCTGCATTCAAATAACGCAAAGGAATTTGAAAATTTTTATTTGATAACTTCCACAGGACGAAAGATAATGAGATGTTCATTGAAAACCTTAAACAGCACCAATGGTATCCGGGTGCCCTTGAACTTTTTCTTGAAAACAGCAATCCTCACTTAGTGCTGCATGAAGATGTTCAAACACTATTCCCTCCTTTCTCTCGGGGAGAAAAAGAAAGAAAAAGAAAATTTGGAGACGCTAGGAGGAGTTAGGATACGAGGAAGTGGTTTAAAACATATCTTACCTGGAGGATTATGGCTGGTAGGAAACCGTAAACATGTAATACAAAGGAAATAATTGAGGGAAATATGGAAGAAATAGACGAGAATGTCCTTCATAAATTAATATGCGATACTTCAGAGATGGAAAGTTGGGACATTTTGCCATTTCAGTTCGGATTTATTCAAATTGAAATTGATGTTATGATTTCAGAGGAAAAATCTAATATTATTCATAAAAAATGTTAGATTACAAAGTTGATTATGTGCCAGGAGATATTAGCTAGGGGTAGAAAGAGATTATACGTTTGTCATGTGATGCTGAATTGTAGCATTACAACCATGGGTATGTAATAACACTAATATCGGTAAAATTTTATGTGTCGGTTATTCAGTGAAAAGAAAATACTTTAAGATACATGAATAATATGTCATTTTCTTAAATAAAGGGTCCCCAATAGAGATTATTTTGATGGAATAAGTTGATTTTAGAATTCTGAGGAAACTCTGTAGCTATAATACGGTACTCAGCTTTAAGAGCGAGGACGAACTTACGAAAGGACGAAATGAACGAACTTACAAAAGGGATAGACTAGGTTTTGCTGTAACAACTACGTAGCAAGTAATGAAGCATTGCGAATATGCGTTTAAAACCAGAATGAAGGAGCATAGAAGAGATTTTATTAATAGTGACGAAACCACTGGAATGGTGAAACATTTTAGCGAAGAAAAACACTGGTGTGATTTCGACCCAAGAATTTTACATTGTATTAACAAAGGGCGGAAGCTTGATTTTATTGAACATTTTGAAATCGTAAATAGCCCTGATACCTTTATGTAATGACCAAATGTTCCTCTCTCTCTCACCCCTCCTCCGAATCCACCCACCGTCTCGACGGCGTCATAGATATGCCCTCTGACCTTGCCCCCCCCCCTTTTAACCTCAAATGTGACCGTTAAAAATTTCCCCCCCTCTCCCTCCACCCTCCTCCTCCATACTTTGTGTGTGTTTGCTATATATAAGGGGAACGCGACCCAAAAGATTTACCTGAAGATGACACGCGGTGTCGAAACCATGGTCGAGTTGAACTATATTAAATAGCGTGGAATAAAACAAAGTACATATCTTTTATAAAATATCGTAGGCTTTCCCGGCGAATACTATAGATAAATATTTCTCGGGTTTGGCACCGGAATTTTACATAGGCACAACCTACAGGTGATCCATAGACCTCCAAAGAAAATTCGAGATGGGCTCGTAAGAGTTAAGGACGAACTTGGCCTCAGAGTGCCTGGAGTGTATAACATCCCTTGTGAGTGTGGCCTTGCCTACGTTGGAGAGACATCACGTACGGCAGAAGCCAGAATTACGGAGCACAGGAGGCACATAAGACTTTTTCAACCCGAAAAATCGGCCTTAGCTGAGCATAGCCTCGATATGGCGCACTCCATCAATTTTAACGGCGCAAAAATCCTATGCCGATCTTATGGATACTGGGATCGATTAGTAAAAGAGGCAATAGAAATACGTCTCGAGGAGAAAAAGCTTAACCGAGACTCTGGGCAGAGCATCAGCCAAATATGGAGTCCGTTGATTGATGAAATAAAACGGTCGCGGATAAAATTCAAATTCCAACCGCCCTGAGCCAAATTTGAATCGGCTGGTCAACAATGGGCCTCAACCGTCCATTGGCTATCTTAGTATAAAAACCCGGCGTGGGCCAAACTCGGCAGTCAGTCTTAGCCCTGATGACGATGAGTGAGTTTCTCATCGAAACGTTGGCCTTAAACAGCCTTACCCGGGGCCAAACCCGAGAAATATTTATCTACATATCTTTTATTATGAGTGAAGTAATGAAGCATTATATAAATTCTTAATGACTGTTTTGCTGAATTTTTATGCTATTGCATTTAATCTCATGTACGCAAAAAGATATATTGGATGGAGTGCTGTCTGAATCCTCCTCAATTTTCAAAACTCAGCCACGTGTATAGACTATATTTTTAGACTTAAGCCTAAATTCTGTATTCGCATTTCCCGAGAAATTTGTATCTAAATAGCGTGGATTAGCCTTTAGTGTCCGGTTTGATAATGGCCACACCTGGGATTGTAGCCCATGACATGGAAAATTTTCACCTCTTTATAAATGTTGCATCTCTGAGGTTTGGTAAGGGGAAATTTATACTTTAAATGGAATCGAGTGTCCGAGGAATTCCATTTCTGCATTTACGTGTGTTTCTGGGTTGTCTCTCTCCCGTATTTTGTGCCATATCATTTGCGCCGTATGTATTCCATCTACCCCTCTCCTCCTCGCTGTAAAAATCGCAAGTTTTCCGTGTAATGGGATTTGTCCGGCCGTTGGCCTTTCACCGAGGGCAGCGACCCCAGACTTCGATTCCATTTCAAATAACGAGTTTCCACCCGAATGTCACCAGGATTAACTGAGAAATGCCATTTTGCAGAATTGCAATCATTCATCGCATTTGATGTGATTCGCTTCACTGAGAGGTGCGTATCAATCGATAAAGATCATTTCATTGAACTGAAAGATTCTTCGAATTGTGGCCGTTTATTCTCTGACAATGGCTACTCAAATTATAACATTATTGAGGCTGCCGGCGCGGAGCAATAATTTGATTCTCAAATTATTTGAAAACGGACTGAGTTGTGAAATCATAAACAAATATGGATTAAATGTTTCCTGATATAAGAAATTATATATAAATAAGCCAAGGAAAAACCATCGTCCGTTTCGGTTGTCATGCCGTAGATGGTAGCAGTAGAAGACTTGAAATTACATTTATGCTCACAAACCGTCATCATAAAAATGATTTTTGTCTTCGATTGCCGATGTTAGAAGGAAACCGGCCGAAAATAAATTTGATGATTGCCTATCCTAATATCGGCTTGAGGTCTAAGTTTTTAGTGAATAAAGAGTTGCAAGTAGAAGGTTACTATTGAAATAAAAAAAAGTACTCCTTAATTTAAGATGGTTTTTACTTGCAAATTTGAAATTTCCGCGAAAGTTGCGGTTGAAGTATTACACCGCTAATCAACATTTCTAGAAAGGTGATATTTTTGCCTACGCTATTATCTCATGGTGGTTATGTAATCCTTATTGACCATCATAACATATTTATTTCAGAAAATGCAGTGGCACACGGGTAATTGGAGGGGAACGGTTTGGTGTGGTGGCTAGAGTACTCGCCTACCACACGGGCGTACCAATCGTTTCCTCTGGCTTCTATTAGTGCGGACGGCGAGTGACTACTTGCACCTGCGAAAAGTTGTTATTTCATTGGTTAAACAATGTAAACCCTGTACCCTCTGTACGTTGAGGAGGCTAAAGGACAATGGGTAAGAATATTATTTATGATCATTCTATATTTCATTCGTATAAAGTGTTGAGTCATATGGAATAGTTTTGTGGCATAAGTTATATATATTATTAGATTTAATAAAAACGTTGTCTTTTATCTATTGCTATACTGGAAATTTGTATGATATCACTAAAGATTTTACCTGACTTCTTCACAAACGCATATCCCATCTTGATAATGTTTTTTTAAGAAAAAATAAATTTGAATAGATTGTTCAGTTCCAGCGAGGCAATAATAGACAATCCGTGCGTTTCCTTGAGTAAGGAAATGCCACACGGCATGTTTAAAATAATTTAGCAAACTCCTTTTTTATATTTTTTCTTAACACGACACGGGATTCGACACAAAAGACGAACTTTGCTGGCAAAGTTATTTTTAATTTTTCTCCCATGCACAACTACCACAAAAATCAAGCTTAAAACCGCTTACTTTGACTTATGTCTCGAAATTTATTGGGGTTCAAATCACTGCAAAGGCGCATGTTTTTCAGAGGGAACCCGATCCCTACTCGAGTATCTTGTGGAGGGCACAGTACAGTACTCCGTCCGTTGGGAGATCCGTTTCGCTCACTGAATGGCTCAATGAACGGCTCACATTCAAGTACTTCGTCTGTCGGATGAGACGTTAAACCGTGGCCCCATTGGCGCCTTTTGTTAAGAGCAGGCTAATGCCGACGCCGGGTTTCTATCCACTCTTCCTCCCTTACCTATCCCCTATGGCGCAGATGACCTTAGCCGTCGGTCGCCTCCCCAAAAATCCAATCACATAATTGGTTGCTTCTGGTGATGGACAATTGTGCGGAAAGTAAACTCAAGCCAGTTTTAACATGCCATCCATGCCGTTCAGTTGCGCGGCTCTTCGGAAAGATTTCTTCGTGTCTTTGTTTGTCAAAATAATGAAATATTTTCCCAATTTTCAATCAAATTATTTAGCATAAATCTATACTTATTCCAGAAAAAGTATGGCATGTGTATTAGAAATGGCAAATTTCTGGGAGTATTGTTTACAAAACGCTTGCCGATGCCGTTTTACCGACGGAGCAACATTATGGTCATTGTTGGAAAGCAGCAAAGAAGTTCACTGTTACTCTCTATTTATAGACATTTTTTTCTACCAATGGATACTTGAATGTATCATCGATGCTGATAAGTCAACTCAAGGACAAGCCAAATGTAGGCTGGGCGTGTTGGAAGGAAGTCTTTAAGTTAAATGGAGTTACATGTGTAATAACGATCGGAAGGATGCCTATCCGATTAAGTGTTCGTCCACCTTGGAAGTCTAATCGTGAAAGACTATTTGACGCCAGTTGATATCTACATATAAACCTCTACTCAAGGTATCGCCACAGTTGACGTTGGCCGGCACGGGGAATGTGTAGTCAGGCGCTTTCACTATATTCTGTTAAATACACTCGTTTCCCGATATGCCTGTGTTTTATTTTCATTATACTCGACGCTTCGAGAATTTACCCTGTCTACCAACGCATGCGGGGTTATTTTATTTAGTGTTAAAATTTCAGAGTTTCAACATTGACGAAACATTGACGTCAAAGCCTTGGAAAGTCAAAGAGGGCCTTACAAAAGTAGAGAGTCGCACGGGCCGTGAAATACGCCTGTATTCCGAAACTCGACTGAGTTGAGTCCTCCCTTACTTATCTTGGTCCCTTCACAATATCATGTGAATGAGCATCCATGCGGCACATGTGTTTTCTCGTGAAGTACCCATCCACGTCATCCGATTGCATGTGTCCTTGCAAGTGGATGCACCAAATTCATATTTATGGAGGAAGAGAGAGATCGAAAAAGCTTAAATTACTCATTCATTGACAATTATTTCCCCATTGAACACTATCCGTTGCACAAGTCTGATTAAATCACGTGAATCGAGGCACAAACATAACAACACCTCCTTATGACCAGAAATAATGTTCAGAAGGATATTACAAACGGAAATGCACCCGAAGAGTTTAAATCGATTTGCTTATGGCAACCAGAAAAAAATTGTCGCGACGCATTATGCACAGTTACTTGTTGGCAACGAAGGAATGCAGATGTGCTGGAAACACTGAGCTCCCTCCTCAGAGTAGGCGGTGCATTATAATGTTGATGCGATGCATGAATATTTAACTTTCAATTACCTAATTGTCTTCCGTTAATACGCGCGCGATGGCTGGCGCTCTCTATGATCTTGCATTTCCTAGCGACAACTCTAAAATAATTCGGATCAAATTATTATTATAAGGTGTAGGAATCACAGCATTCACTACTCTCCTTTTTTCTTCGTCATGATAGTCAAAGTGATTTCCTAAATTGAAGAGTATCTTCATTGAACATACCAAGGTGCTGACATTTTATCTAATTGACTCGTTGTTTACATGTTCTAAATGCGACTTATCTAATCGCATTATTCAAAAAACTGTTGATTTGCTGGTCACACAATTTGACGGAAACTCTCATTTTAATGCGTAACTGATAACACCTTAAAATCCCCGAACAATTCTCATCAGAATTAAACTGAAAAAGATATGAGGTGAATTAATTGTAATTGTTATATATTTTTAAAATCTCAATAATTTGAAACATACGCAATGACGCATTCATTTTTTTCACTGGTGATAAATTTGGATCTGGACTCGTGTTTATCGATATGCGTCTATGTTTTTCGAGTAACAGCCTGCCTAGATGGAAAAAACCACCCCCGCTCAGTCGCCGAAGTAGAGCGCCATTTGGATCGGTGTGAATTCTTAAAGCCTATTGACGTATTCCTCCGAGTGCTATTTCATCTGCCAGGAAGCGGCAGGCAGGTAGTGCCAAATGCATCTATTCGCTATCAATCCAAAGAACTGGTACTTTGATCACATTTCACTCCAATGGTGTTGAAAACAGACAAGTTTCCTTTCAATGATCTCAGGCTTAACCTTTTGGGATTTCAATTTTTAAGTTGGTGAGGAATAATATGCATATTTCCACTAATATATATTATAGAGGGCACCTGGTACAACTAGTATCGAAGTGAAGTCGACATCATCAGAAACATAAGTATCTGATACAGACGCCTTTGCGTCGTAAGTAGTCGTGCCTAGGTACTCTTAAAATTCAATATCTTTGGAAAGATACAGCGTTTTCTTTTTCTGGCTCGCGAGTTTCCGTATTAATTGGGTGAGGAAAAAACAAAACCGAACCCAATTCACTCCAAAAATAGTAAAACTGACGATTGTATATTGCGTACTGTTATTTCGTCGTTTGTGTATTGAATGATCGTGAGCGAGAAAATATTTCAACGTCACCGTCTAAATTCTTTTCATTCTTCCACCTCGGTACACGTCGTGAGGGCGATTTTAAGAAGCCCATCTCCTTGAGTCCTTCTTCTTACACTCGCACCAACCATTCCTCGCTTCGTCACCTCCATCCCTTCCTTCTTCTGAGCAATGGAGTGCCTTTACCATTCATGAACCATCCTAACTTTCAATCCCACCTCAAGGTGGCGGTAATCGTGAACCATCGAGTGCACCATGTTATAACTTTTCAATTAAGTCGGCAAAAACTCTTGTATCGCATTACACTATAATACATATGTTAATTTGAGGGAAACTACCATGTCTAGAGTAACATATATGATGCAAGAATAATGTTTCAAAATATTTTCTTTAGTCAAACGTTTTTATGGCATGGATTTACGGCGCGAAATTCGAAATGTTTTAATAATACGATGCGTGCCATTTAACGTGTAGGTGAAAATCTGAACATATTATGTGTACATATACGCAATTTTATGTCATGAGTGCCGCCTTTCGACGACTTCACACATATAATGGGTTCTTGCAAAGGCGTCAAAATGACTATAATAAAGACACCAAGATTGACTTTACTGGTTTTTATAACTTTGAGGAACATTCACAAACACATACTGACTGGTTCACACACATATAGGAAAAGGGGTCAAAAGGAGAGTCGTACACGGGGAGCAAGAGATGAATCTAGAGAAAGAGTACTAGGAGCCAATAAGGCTTTCGGATCTTACCCAAGGAGCGGCCACGACGTGGGATGCTGTGCAACTTGTCTGTTTCACTGCTTAACCTGACTCTCTTAACTTGTCATCATCCCGTCCTCTCTGAAGGAGTGGACGGAACGTTTTCCTCGGGAGCCCTCCAAGGGACCCGGATGACACTCGCAAACAAGTCTAGAGCACAACATCAGAGAAATAATAGAATGCCCTATGCACAGCAAAAGGTCATCGAGCAAGTTCCGGGAGGGGGAGATGGGGAGGAGGGGGAAGGAGCGAAGAAAACAATGATGCATGACAAACGTATTGAAAGTGGAAACGAGAGGGAATCTCTCTCTAAATCCAGCTCACAACATTTAACTATCACTACGTCTACCAATCGAACTCAGATCGATTTAGCCGGTTCAGCTCGGAATCGTAAACGGAACGAGCTAGTGGGATCGATAAGAGAAGCGAGTTAACTCGGCCCGCTTTCTCTTCCAGTCTGAGATTTCAAATCGATATGAACCGATTCAAATCAATATTTCAATCGATTTCGCATTGATATTCAGGCGATCCGAGTTGGCTGGCTTAGAATGTTCAGATCGGTCCGAGTTCATATCGATATGAGTTCGATTGGTAAACGTAGTGTACCTATGTCAAGTACTACAAAACAATTTGTTAAAATAGCTTTATTTACCAAGAATTACCAAATCGGCAACATGTAGTTTTTCACATTCACTTGCATTCACAAATACAGCTAGTACACATATGCAAATTTTAACGTAATCTGTTTGCTTCGGCATAAATGTGAGAGAGGCCGCTAGGTGTCGTGGCCTACTGGGAAGAACGCCCCCTATCGGGAAAAAGAAAAAAGGTGAACAAAGTTTTGAGTGAGAAGCGGAAGTCGAAGTAGTTCAGTGATTACGACGGGACGGAGTTGGACGGCCGAAGGAGAGGGTAAGACGGGAGATGAGAGGACGTAGGCTGTTTTCCCAAAAGGTAAGCGCGAACTGGGGCGCTCTCTCTCTCTCTCTCTCCAGATAATAGAGTCCATTTATTAATTTGGGGGCAATAATAAATTGCCAATCTGCGGCAATATATTGCCCAAACACTGTTTATAAACGAAAATTACTCGTAGCACCGTAGTCCCTTCACGACACCAACCCCGTCCTTTTGATCTTCATCCGGCGACCTTTTTGCACGTGAATCCAAATCCAATTGCACCCCTTCCCCTCACGCCCATCCCCACCCTCCCTCCATTCGTATTCTGCATTCCATCTGACGCTGTAGCTCCAAGAAACCACTCCTAATCCAAGAAAAAAGTTATCTTCTTGCTTCGCTTCGAGAGTAAGTGCTCGCTCTCTTTCACAACTTTCATTTATTAGGTTGGACTTAGCGGGAATAATAAACGATGTGCAGAGATGAGGGTAATTTTATCCGATGCCGATTTTTGTATGAATATATACTGGTTTCTAAATACCATAAAGAACTCATATCGAGATAAAATATGTATATTTTTAACCCTCCTTGTATTATTGGAGCAAGTACGTAATATATTCAATCAAATTTAACTATTAGGGCGAATAGTATAAAAAAGCCACTTTTTCTGAACCATTTGAATTTTATGAGTAGAGGGATATCAAATAATGGGCCTTCTCGAAAAAACTACATATAGTGAAACCTGCCTTAAGTGGAACCTTAGCTAAACGGAAACCCGTCTTATTAGGAAAAATAAGTCGGTCCGGAGGTCGTAATAAGGTTTTACATGCATTGGTACCCTGTGTTAAACGGAAACTGTCAAACACGGAAACAGAATCCGTTCTCGGGCTCGTGAACCTGGATTAAGAGGAATTGCAAAAGAATTCCATGCACTGTTTTTATTATGAGGAAGTTAAATCCTAAAATATTTGTCAATGCCCTCTCTCTAGAAAACGATCCTATGAACGGAACCAGTAACAGGTGTCATTAGCACACTACGGTATACCTCATTATTGACTGACATCACGTCCAGGGAAGGATTCAGGACAATGTGGCATCGACTTTGACCAAAACACTTCCATGTCTCCCTAATCCTAACGTTAACCCTCACCCAGTGGCTAATATCCCTACCATATACTATATGTCAAAGAGAGATGCTACTTTGCTTTGGTTAGGCCGTCTCGAATACGCCGCGAGCATTTGGGACCCTGATCAAATAGATTTAACGAAAAGCATTAATAAAATACAAAGGAAAGCAGCGCGCTTCGTTAAAAACTGCTACAAGCGTACATATAGTGTCTCACAACTTTTAGAGGAACTAATATGGGAACCCCTAGAGACTCGGAGGCTACAAGCTAGGCTTAGCTTGCTTGATAAATTCAGAACTGATATTTTTCAGAGCGACATAAAGAATATTATCATGACTCCTCACTACATCTCTAGGTCTGAAAATGCGATAAAATAAGAGAGATACGCTGCCGAACAGATAGGTACAAGAACTCGTTCTTTCCGCGAACAATAAGCGATCACAATAAAAACTCAGCTCCACTAAATTCACTCCTATAATATATGTCACCATTCCATCTCCAAAAACTTACACTCTTGCACGGCTGGTGACCTAACACCCCCTGCCACATGCCCATGCGGCGGCGTGCAGGGAATTATGTAGATGTATCCCGCTGTGAGTTCCATTTCATGCACATTGTACCAAGTATTCAACAGAACCCCCTCCTCTATCTACCCGTCACCTATTGTGCGTTAAAGTTGAAAACTGCAAGGGTTTGTCTACATTTTCGAATTCTGTCCATTGAAATTAATGCATTAATTGAAACAATTATTTTAAATTTACGCTCATTCTTTTTTCTGTGGAATTGAAAGCACTCAAAGGAGCGTTTGACCATTTTCATTTGTGGAAATGTAGCAGTGGTGCTCCTAAAGCCTCTTGTAATCGGGAAATTAATTCGACCACGATTTTTCAAACATGTTTACATTGAGAATCTGCCGGTAGCATGGAGACATAAGTAAAAAGCATGGAAGACGGCTTCAATCATGGAAGAGTGGCTGAAAATTTTCCATGCCGAAATGAAGAGGAAAGATTGGAAAGTCATACTTTTACTCGATAATTCAACATGTCGCCCTAAAATTCGCCTTGCGAATATGGAGCCAGTGCGGTTTTCGGCAAACACAGCTAGCATCACTCAGCCCATGGATCAGGGGGTAATTTGATCACTGAAGGCACAATATAGAAAGAACATGAAGTGCTCATTATTAGCAAAATAGTGTCGGAGGTGACTAAAAACCTATCAGTGCCGGATACCATCAATTGGATTAATATGGCAGTGAAAGATATTAAACAACTGTTAAAAAATATTTCGCTAGAGCAGGATTTCTGCCAGAACTGGTCCTCGAGGCAGGTGAGGAAAGCAAATTCTATCCAATCATATCACAAATGTTTGTGCATATTTAAGCACTTAAAGGGATATAAATATAGACAGGAACTTTTCCTCATTTAGAACCAATGGACGATCTAAGGGAATTGCAGCAGATAATTGGCCATAACATGGATGCTGAGATAGTAGTGGACTTCCACAACGGTCTTCTGACGAGCGATGAAGATGGATCATTGACTGGTAGTACATAAGAAGACGAAGTCTCTGAATCTGAAGAAGATGTAACCGTAATATGTGAAGAAAACAAAAAATGCTACAAAAAAATGTTGGTTTTTTTTAATGGAATAAGTAGAATGTAGTCTTACCAAATGTAACACTGAGGGGCTAACGGTAACGTGTATAATTGTGTACTACAGGATTGTTCTGGAATATTTTGCATTAAATACTGCATATGTTAAAAAAAGATAAACAGACAAAAATGACAGATTACTTGCGTTTTATATGGATCGGTTTTTATATTAATTAGTTCAAATTTAAAAAACTTACCACATTCTGATGCTGCTTCATTATTTCATAATAATTTCGTCTACATGTAGAATTTGAGTCAAGCCAACCTTTAAGGCGATACATGTAATTGGGGGTGATATGTCTCTCAAGGTCTTTTTTTAAATGTACCACCCTTAAGCGAAGCGAAATCCTGTCTTATCCGGAAAAACATTATGACCCTAAGAGATTCCGCTGAAGACAGGTTTCACTGTAGTTAGAATTATGCAGCCAGGTTGGTGAAGAGTAGTTTAGTTTTAGTATGAAGGTTTCCGCGGCGTTTCAGCATTTGGAGATTAGCTTTCGGGTTTCCTTCCGCGTGTTGTCTTTTGGTGACGAGTTTCTCCAGCCATCCTGCTGGCATCTTCAGGTCGAAGACGCGATTTTTCTCAGGTATATAAGGACGGACCATGAGATGCATCGCCAATTCGACCTAAAGACGCCAGCAGGATGGCTGGAGAAACTGTCGTCACCATAAGACAACACGCGGAAGGAAACCCGAAATCTAATCTTCATAGGTGAAGATTTTCCTCGAGTTCCAAAATTTCTTAGCTATTCCTTTAATAAGATCCGTGTTTCTCCACTAATCATCAAGACTTCTCGAAGACTCTGGCGAAGCAATGTCAGTAGTGTATATTCCTTTATATTCTTTTGGTTTAAAGGGGAGTTTATAAGATTATCATTTTGTGTTTCTCAGTTTAGCTATTGCAACTTCCCGCAGTGAAGAAGGATGAAGGATTCAGGGCCAAGAAGGGAAGGAAGCTATGGTATGGGGATAATTGGATACTGCGGTGAAGGTGAATCACTCCGCTCTCAACTTTTCCGTGTTTCCTTTTTGAGCCAACCGCATTCACACCAAGTCTCTTGGATTATCCATATCATTTGGACCCCTTTCGCTTCACTCTCCTCTCCCATTCTCCGGTGAGCCACGGCCTTTGAATGAAATTTCATCTCCGTTGGCTGCCGAGATATAAATGAAAGCATGCAGGTTTTGCAATCACATTTAGCATTTTTGGATTATGCATTATTCATGGTGGCGTTTTGAAACCATATACCCTACCCCATTTTTTCCTTTCTACTTGCTTATTTTCCCCAGAATAGGGTTACTTTTTTTCCGGAAACCGTAGTAGGGACATCTTCAACTTATTTCATTAACACCACTACATGGATCTGTACCATTGAGTGAACTAAGATACAACTAAAAAATAGCCAAATTCAAAAAAGCCTTTATTTAAATCCAGAAACTTAAACTTTCCTTTGGAATTCTTCAGCGATTTGTTCGTTATGTGAGACGTCATATTTTTTGTGTTCATGCATAAACAATCTAAATAGGGCTAAATTTAGAACAAACTTAGCCGAGATATCGTCAAAGTTAAGTCAATGTAGAACCAGTCACTGTTAAGATATGTAATAAAAATTGATATTGGCCAATGTCACAATTGCGTATAAATGCTATAAATCCTGATAATATCAACATAAATAGACGCTTGTGGAAATCCTGTCCAACTGAGAAGGAAAAAATGTTTTTCCGACACCAATAAATTTGTAGTTTATGTCACACGAGACTCTTCACAGCCTCTAGAATATTATCTTATAAACATAACTGCAATGGCAGTAGACCACCGAGAAAAAATTTTATTATTCTTATTTGGGGCAGAGATCGAATTAGGACGCTGGTACCTTGGTGTGTAGCGACACAATCAATGTTTTCCTATACGGTAAAGTTCCCTGTTGAATGCTGTATTGATGCTATTTGCGTTGACAATGACCCCCAGAGATAATCAAATTAGGATTTATTGGAGACAACGATGCTTGTTCACGCAATAGCGGCGCTTACACTGCTTTCCTAGGATAAGATAAACATAATAATTGTGGAATTGCATGTGAAAATTTCAGCCTTTGGAAGGATATATGTTTATCAATCTTACTCAGCATATTCAGAGAGGAATGTACCAGAATTCAGAATTGGAGTTGGTGCATCAAGGCATCCCTCCCCCTTCTTGTGTATTCGGTAGTGCTGCCATAAGCTACCGTTTCTTTAAACATGTCATCATAATGCTGCAATAGATGTAGAACACGAATAAGGATTCTGAATTAAGAGCATCTATTTGGATTTTGATTTCATGAAGGCTTGCAGACCAAGTGGGGGGTTTTTAGACCTTGCGGGGAGACCCGAAATACCTGACGCACTCTTATGGTATGAACATGTTTACGTTGGTTCCTGCGCGTGATCACTCGGATTATATTGTCAACTTGATGGAATGGACCTCATCTAAGTTCAATAAAACATTTAAATTGAGAAATATCGGACCGAAAGGCGCCGGTGGCTGCTAGGCTAACTAGGGGAAAAGAGAAAGGTAGAAGGCCAGACTTTTCTCAACCAAATTTTATGTTTCTTGGATGGGAGTATGTTTTGGGGCCACGCAAGGATTTTTTATGCCAGCCTTTGTTACATTTTCAGAATAATATAGGAAAACAAATTAAATATGCATGCTTTCTCAATGTTATAGTTATAAATGGAAGTTCTCCAGAAATCTATTTGCAACTAAATGAGTACGAGAAGGGTATAAATGTGTACGTGTAAAGAGCATGAGTATGAGAAGGAGATAAGTCTGCTCATATACCTAAATTTAATTATGACAATATGGGCTATATTGTGGATTATTTTTGCACCATTTATGACTCCAGCTCCTATCATTTTCTCTCTTCAAATATATTTATGGAATTAGGAAGCCTGGATAGCGTAGTGGTCTGCGAATTGGTCCGTCAAACCAAAGGTCCCTGGTTCGATTCCCGTTCCAGGCCGTATTTTTCTCATGGCAATTTCTTCAAAAAATTCACCCGCCATGTTTGAATATTTTCAAATGGCAAAGTGCGGCATAAGTGCTGGTGAAGGATACTATCTCTTGGTTGTGGCTTCTTTGAAGCCCTCTTCTCCTTTGCGTTGCCATATTTGATGGACCGCAAGGGCCTAAGATCTAGTTGCCTCGTATCCACCGAAATTGCCATGGGAATTAGGAAGCCTGGATAGGGTATTGGTCTGCGCAATGGTCCAGCAAAGCAAAGGTCCGTGCTTCGATTCCTGGTCCAGGCCGAATTTTTCTCATGGCAGTTTCTTCAAAAAAATTCACCCGCCATGTTTATGCTATGGATGGAGAGCAGGTAGTTGAAGAGGGACACTCGTCAGTCTCCATTTACTTTCTATTTTTGCTCTGTACAATCATTCAATCCAACCAATCACATCTTGTTTTCATTGGCCCATTCGTCGGTGCTGGACCCGAGGAGACTTTAAAGCGTACGAAGAATTTTTTTGTGGGGGACGTCTTTGGAATTGGAGTGCGGAATGGGCGGTGAATCACATTTTTCTGTTGGACGTGATTTCGTGGACGGCGGAGGAATGGAGGGCAGAGGATCTCAGGGAATGCGGTGTTTGTTTTTCGGGATCCGGAAGACGTGTGATGCTGTCTGAGTGTGTGATCTCGGGTCATATTCCGTCCTCTCCTGCCTCGATCTAAAACCGTGCTCGGGCTAAGGGTTCGTATGAGGAGATTTTCCCCCTGTGTGACGTCAGGTATGGTGGCTTCGGAAATAGGGGTGCCGAGTGGGCACTCTAAGAGACGGTCACATCCTCTGGAACTACGCAGTAGAATATTCTAGAGGAGGGGAGGGACCCTCTCCCCTCTTGGAAGGATGATGCAATCCCCCTTCCCCTGGGCCCGGCTAACTGTACGTAAGGGCCGCGGAACATTTCAGAACACATATGTTAATCTGGTCAACCCCTAGCGGTAACAACGCTCGTGTTGCAGTGCTCTCGGCAGCAGAATTCGAACGGCATCCGTCAACCGACGCCAGCAGCGGCGAAGACATCCAGCAGTCAGCCTACCAGTGCGGCCGAGGGCCCCAGTATTCTGTCATTTCTCTCTCCAGCACTCGGAGTGAGAGATTGTTTGTACAGCCTGCTTGTGTATAGAATCCAGCGATTTGAACCCGCCTATTTAAAACCTCTTCATACAGTCCTCTTGGGGTCTTTTTTTTTCAACAAGCAAAACCTGACCCCTTACAAACCGGAATCAAACCATCACTCCGCATGGACTCACATTGGCTCGCATTATAAAGGCCGTTTTACTTAATGAATATTTCAGCGGTGAGGTCACTGCTATGGCCAGTGCAGAAAAATTTGAACCAAATTCAGGACTTCCATCGAGTTTGATGCTGCGGAAATGGTTTCTGCACGATGATGATCTCAGTCTTCAGTGGCGCTTTCCGTGGATTCGCAGAACTACGGAATGTGAAAAAATGGGCCATGTTGTTTAGGCATAGTCACTCCGTTATTTATAAATAATTCATAAAAACCTCAGAGACTAGTTCCAGAGTTCTTAAGACCACTTTTTCTCAATTATAGTTCACACAGCTCCACCAAAGATTATTTTGGTAGACTAAAGGTCAACACTTGGTGTTCTCTTAGAATGCTTGTCTGGCCTGTGATTGGTAAAATAATAATGGTACTAATTTCTCCCTTCAGTCATAAAAATTAAATTAAAAAACTTAGCCTTAATAGGATGCCATTGCACCGTTTAAACGGTACTATTTTACACATGGTGAGTTCAGCTCGATTTTCAGAATTTGATTAAGCATTGTGTAAAGCATGAATATATATTATGGATTTAGATGTTAGGCATTGTTGCCTAGACTACGTGTTGCCTAAATTTCCACTTTCAGTTCATCTAGTCTTTGGCGCCACTTCGATCCGAGTCTTTTCAGTTGTTATTGTAGACGTAGTTAATTGTTGCTACCGTGAGACTGGTGAATTTTCAATAACGATCGAGGAGATATGAATTACTTGATGCTTTCAATAATATCTTGCTATTTTTGTCATCTAAAAGTTACTTTGTAAACGCTAGAGAGGAAATATCTATTACAGAAAATGTGTAAGAGGTTTATGAAACGTCCATCGTGTGCCGACGTAGATGTTTTCCAGATTCTGATTCTAATTTGAATGCATTAAGCCCGTTCGGCTTTAATAAAGAATTTAGAATGCCTTGTTTGAACAGAACTTGCTTCGTATCAGGCTGCAAAACAGGGTATGCATCTACGAGGAACCAAAATAGGAGACGTGGATTGAAAAATAAGAATCTGTTCAAGGCGGCGGTAAGTGCATTCCTTTTTACCTGCACTGCAATGATGGCCATTGGGAATACCCATGGAGTCACGTCGCATTATTATTAAATTTCCGTATACCGATATTCACGAAGTGCTAAGAAGTGAATTCTACATTTGTGTAATTAAATATGGAAAGGAATTTAATATATCTGTAGACCGGACGATATTAAAAAGTGTATAATTACGTCCCGCGTGTAGGACTACATTTTTTATCCACTGCATTATGATTAATTGTAAGTAAAACCCATGTATATTCATGATAAAACCAGTAGGACGTGTTTATTTACAATCTGTCGACTGTATTTACATTTTAACTTCCGCTTTTCACCACTAGGCGGTACCACTTTCCAAAAAGCTGTTTGTTTATAGAATTTAAGACAGCAGTTTTTGGCGCCGAGATAACAATCCATAATATATATTCATGGTGCAAAGCGTCCTTTAAGGACGATTGTAGAGAAGCGGCTGCGCATTGACGCTAATGCTTGATGGAAAACTAGTTAGACAAGTGGACGACAGTAATGCGGAAAGCCAATCACAGGCCAGGGGCCAGTTCCGCCGGATGAATCTCCGTCAGTTTGTTATACGCCGACAGGGTTTTGCTGTCCCCTTTTCTGCTTTTTGTCTGCTTTTCCAATTCGTTTTCCGTTCATTTAAATATCGCTTAAGGTGGTTCCACCGAGAAACAACATTAATTTCACTTTGTGAATGTAATGGTTACTTATGTGGGTCAGAAGTGTGAACTCACTCCGGCAGTGTAGCGAGATGATTCTAATGGAGAAGTTGGAATGAGAGCCTATTGACACCGAGATAGCTCAGGTCTACATGCCGACGTATAGCAATACGGAAGAAGAAATGAAATAGTTGTGCGAGCAAATTGAAGAAGTCCTTGAAGAAATGAATGGAAAGGAGAGTCTCATGATTATGGGAGACTTAACAGAATGGCACGAGAGGGAAAAGAGGGAAATTGTGTGGAATATTTCAGATTGGCCAAAGAAATGCCAAAAACTGGTTATTCTGCAATGAAAAGGGTAGGGTTGTGGCAAACACTTTCTTCAAGCACCATTGGCGTATGAGGTACACATAGAAGACGCCAGGGGATATTGATAGATACCAAGTACACTAAATATATGTATTTTTCCCTTTTTGTCAGAGTCGTATATGAGAACCAAGTAAAGTAGTGCAAGTGCTACAACAACCTAGTAGTTATTGAGAGCCGCCTTCGATGCAAGTGAACAAAAAGATAAAACATGAAGTAAGATGGGGCACAAAAATGTTGGCTAAAGAATGAAACGGAATGATTCGCCGCGGCCACAGACAAAATACTAGAAAACAAAGGAAAAATGGGCAACGGAGAATAATGGGATGGAGTAATATTATTCCTAAACAAGCAGATCGCATTTGGAGGAAAATTTTCACTTTTGATTTGTGAATATGTGCTGCTTTAAAAATTTTCAGGCTATTTATAAACAATAAAATTATATTTTCAGGATTTGGTTGGTTTTTAACTCTGACTTTCACTGCACGTAAGGAGAATGGCGACGCTCACAGCTCAAGGAGCAAAACGTTGATTTAGAAATGGGCAAAATGTGGCGGATCCTGGTAAAAAAATTTTATGATAAATTAAGCCAAGAGTATGTTCATCGCTAATTTGCTATGTACCGCATCAAATTTTTCTGATTAGGTTAGAGAAAATTTTTTGGCTTTCAATTAAGTTTTACAGTGGGGTTATTTAGCAACAATTTGGATCACTGTGCTCTTCTACCTCAAGATAATGATCCATACTAAACCAAATGTGTGAGCCACATCATTTGAGCGATAGTTATGAGGCACTAATGAGGATTATCAGTGGATACTGAGAGGAGAGAGCATGCTGTTGTCACACTTCATGTTTCAGTGTTGCCTGCAAGCGAGCTTAAGCTGTGTTAGCCGGGATACTATTATCCTTCCTTCAGGGTAGTGAAAAACGGTGTATTTAATTCCTAGCCTAATCCTCCCGGAAAAGATGGTCCAACGGCTCTATCCTCCCTCGTTTAATCCGTCGAAGGATGAAGTTCCTCGATTGGCTGGCATCTCCATTTCCTCTCCTAGCCTCACTTTCCTAGCCTCACTCCCCCCGTCATTAATGGGTGAGGAAATGTTACGCGGTCCCGGTGGCTGCGAAGGACACCAGTGGTGAAGGCAGGATTAAAGGGTCCCTTCCTGCTATCCGCAAAGCCCCTAGCTTTTCCTATAATCGCCCAGGTGACTTTGTGTGACCTATTTTCAGATATTAGTCGAAAGGAAGCCGCCAGCCGGCGGAGGGTCTGCCATAAATCCATTAAGGGAGGAGGCGGTGGGATGGTAAACGTCTCTCTGCCTGTGTTGGGCGGAAGAGCAGTGAGGAGAAAATATTATGTTACTTTCCTCAACCAATACATTTTATTAGGTATCTTGCTTGTGAAAATTGAATGGTTATGGATTTCATACCCATGAACCAATTTTTTTTAAGGATATCTTGGCTTTCCTCCACGTTGATTCAACAATCGATGACGTTTTGAAGGAGCACTGAACTCAGTCAAAGAATTTTAAATAACATTACGACATTCAGCTGTCCTAGCAAGAGATGATTTCAAGAAGTATGGCTTTACAACGTTATTGATTTTTATCATCATCTTCTGCATTCACACGCACAAAAAAGTGTCAATTCTTACGCGTTTTTTTCTCAAAAATGAAACTTTTGAATTATGAGATAAAAATTTTGTATTTGAAGTTAAAGCATCATGATCAAGTAAGCAATGCATTTTCAAGCAATCAATTTTTTAAATGTTCATCTTAACGGCTCATTACCTTATTCATTCCGAGGCTAAATAATAAACAGTGATTTGAGGATTGGGAGCCCATTGGAACCTCAACCACCCCTCTTTTGCTCTTGAAGTCTAGAAAGGTTAAGTTGGTATCGTACGTAGATCTCTTCAATTTTTTTAGGTGGAACTGTCCACCGATTGTTTTTATCTGTGCTATTTTCTCCATGCTATTCTTTCTCTTAATGACTCCCTTATCTCTTCATAACTCTTGCCAATCATTTTATCAATGATCATGTTATATATTCCTCTTCCTCTCTTTAGTATAAACTCTTCTTCGTCTTCCTCACATTAGTATAATTAATATTATAGTTATGCTCTCTGAAGAAAAAAGGAAAATATGATATTAAGCATGAATACTCTTTATTTAAGCTTTAGTTTCCTACTCACCAATATAATTGATTCTTGTAATTTGTTCTGTTATGCGTCATCAGCTCTTTATCTGTTTAACCTTAAAAGTGAACACCCTAAAACAGGTTTCTCCTCTGAGGTGCCGATTTTCGACAATTTCATGGCATACACTTGCATAAGTGTTATTGTTCCAACTTGACGATGGAATAAATCTTCTTTGCTGACACATACTCTCCTGAGCCATTGAGTCGCAGTGATCGGTGGAACTCTTCGCCACCGAGGAAGAAAGAGCTCCGAAATGACAGTCAGGGAAAATGGAAATGGCGATGCGAGAGTGCTTCCCTTTATTATTCCCATCCCATAAGTAATGATGTCGGCGATCGTGGGAAACTAATCCAGGGAATAGAAAAATGAAAAAAAGGAAATAGGTGGCCTGATATGAATGATGGGCGGTATCAAATTGCGTCGAAGTGTCGATTTCCTTGGAAATGGGAAATATTTATTGTAAGATGATCTCATGCGGAATAAAATTTATTCCGGAACATTTCATCGTTCGAAATACATAACTGGTAATATATTGAGGAAATTCTCCGGTCTCAATAATCGTAAAACGCTCGGGAATACGTCTATCATGTCTAAAACAAAGCATCGTATTTTTCCCAACGCTGAACTTTGTGTCACGTGATAACACCACTTGCTAAATCAGTCTTGAAATGGAGTAACAGAGGGCCGCGTGTTATATTAGCTGGCTTTGACATCACGCGTCTCAAACGAATGATTGAATTCCAAAGTTGATATCATATGCAACCGACTCCGTTTTTTTTTAAATATTCCATTAAAATAGAATTTGATTTCTTCTAAGAAGTTCTTCACTAAAAACTGCTACTGGTTCTTACAATTGTTTAGATTTTCAGAAATTTCTAAATAACTCTACTTGAGTGTGATTCGTGTGTGCTTCGAGTGTGCTTCGTTGGTTTGGCCATGTTGAGAGAATGGATGAGAGTCGAATAACGAAACAGATATATTTAAGAGAAATGAATGGTGCGAGAGGTAGAGGAAGGCCGAGAAAGTTGTCGTTGAATGTGGTTGAGGAAATTCTTAGGAGGAGGAATATTAGGAATCTTGAAAACAGGAGGGCGAGTATGAAGCAGTGTATGGGGGTAAATGAGGCAAAAGAGGTTTGCAAGGATAGATCAGTATGGAGGAAATTATTGAAGCAGAGTTAGGTGTACAAATATGTATTTATGAGTGAAACTTGGTGACTCTGCCTACCTCGGAAGGGAACGGCGTGATTGGTATGTATGTATGTAACTCCACTAGAGGGATGAACTACTTTTATTCACTCTCTCATTCTTCGCACCCGACTAACCCATGACCACAGACCCCTACTGTTCACTTCACTATCCAAGGCAATTACAATTCTTCTACTCTTCTCTTAATATTCCATCAGCCACCCATTCGATTTACTGACGGTATTTAAACCTTCCTTCCCTGCCTATTAATTCTTCCCCTACCCTACCTCTTGCTCATGAAGCACCAGAGTTAGTGCTATTGGGGGCAGGAGGGTGGAAGATGCGACGGGGAGCCATCTCACCCAATAGACCGACCCTCTCCTCACCCCTTGTTTTCCCGTTATTTGCTGGAGCGCGGTGATCTTTCGCGAGACACTGGTTGATTCACCGTATAATTAATTGTTCAAATTTTAAATTAAACACGCAACACGATGCCGGAGGATGTGTCTAATGCCCGTATTCATAGTCTTATTCCTAGGGGTTACCTGGGTATCCCCTAGCCAGGTAACACCTAGGGGTCCCCTATGCTGAGCGATTCATAAACCTTACCTGGGTAATACCCAGCATGGGGACGCCTGGGTAAGAGATTTGGCCACACCCGCGGAAAAATGCATATGAACGGATCCGCTGAATGGTTCTCGTTGTTTTTGATGCTCATTTTTCACCGTAACCAAGCACGCTATAAACGATAATATAGTATACTGTTACACGATGTTGATGAAAAATGATTGAAGGAATATGAGAGAGTGTTTACAATATTACTTAAATATTTATATGATATGGATGGGGAAGAATAGTGGTGGTTCAATAACCCTTGTTCGTAAACAGAAGTCGGTACTGTAGAAAGTTGTTGATATTATCGTGTACTGCCATTAGTACAGTAGTATCTATTCGTCCCGCGCATGGGCAACAGTACTGCATTAGGGGAGCTTTGGGTAAGCTTCGTGCCTTACCCAGGAGATCGACGGCCTGGGGGAGGGATAGGGGAGGACAGTCCCCTGGGTAACGACTACGAATACCATTTCTGAGCCGAGGGGTTCCCCCACTCCTGGGGGACACACAGGTAACGACTATGAATACGGCCATTATTGCCCGCGTCGAAAAATGTAAAAGATGACTCTTCTTCCGAAGTTTTTTTCTGTTTGTTTATTTCTCGATCCATTCATCTATTCATCCCCATCCTTAACTATCTGCAATCTTCTTATTTAATTTAGAATAGGATAGAGGGTGAGCAGACCAGAGGAGTTAGCTACGAACGGCGAAGTGTAGAGAGAGTAAAAGAGTGTTTGATTGTTGAGTTTAAACGTGTTTTTGCTAGGATGAGGGTTGATGGAAGGCCCAGATAGCTTTTGATACTTTTTCATTTATTTTACCATCGAAATTGTTTTTTGTGCGGTACATCCAACATTATTACGCTTTGTATGAATAAACATTTAGTCCAGAAGTATTCTCCTCAACTTTGTCACTCTGTAATTTTTTATAACTTTATACTCTGTAACACATTAAAATCCTTCTGTATGCACATTTTATTAGAGATATCAGCTTTAAAAACCACTACGGGTTAGTTGGGCATATCCCATTTAAGAATTCCTACAGTTGAAAACTGTGCTGTGTTTCAAACTGGAATCCAACTTGAATCAGGAAGGAACAACTCCGGACCGGCTACGAATTGCTGAATTTGTGTCACATATTCAAGTCGGAATGTAGCTTGATTCAGGCTTGCCTCACTAAATGGGATTGCATCCACATGTTCAAGCTGGAATCAGGCTATACTCAAGCTTGCCATAAATAACATCTCAAGCATGCCAGCTGTCTGAAGATGGTGGGCCCTTTGGTAGTGAGGTGGAAAATAAAGTACAGATCAATGGATAGGAATTAGAAGATCAATCGGGGAAAGTGGCGGAAAGCTGTAGAGCGCATTTTATTTGGACGCAAGTCATAGGAAAAAAAGGGACGTCAAAGATCGTCATAACAACTGGCGAGAGATTCAAGGTTGTGGGGATGGACCTCCGTTTGAAGTGATGTCAATTTGCCTCTGTTTGCAGTGATACAATCTTTTTGGCACCAAAGTATTAAAGTTATAAGGAATAAAAAGAAACGTAATGCTGTCATTACACGATCAATTTATTTTTAAAAGCTAAAAAATGATATTTTGCAATGCTGCTAGTGTTGTAATACCCATTTCTTGAAACAAAGAGAGAGGGACATGTTTCTAATAACTCATAAAACCAATATACGCGCTGAAATTTTTATTTATATTCCGTTGTCTTTTTAGATATAAGTAAATGCAAATCTCATCTATTTGAGACTAACAGATAAGGACTAGTTATATCGAGTGCTAACTAAAGGAACTAATTACTAATTGAGGAAATATTTATTAAAAACTACATCTGAATCAGCGTAGAAGAAAATGAAATGAAATGGAAAATGTAGCTCTCCATCCAGATGACGTCGATAAAGTTCGGTGGCTGTTTTTCTGCGGACTGGCGTATTTCATTCTTATCCTCTTAAGATAGCGGATGTTCAGTTGTTTTATGCTACAGATTCTATGTAGTGTATTGTCAAACCCGCGCAATCCTTCAAAGGTTTTTTGTAAAAAAAATTTTTATTGCATTATTTACCTTGGTTACTGTCGCCTTTTCATTATATTTGAATGCCCGAATGCCGATATGAAATTGTATGTATTTGCAGGAGTATGAAATGAGAGTTTTTTTATAGGTGATTTTGATAGATTATCCCATAAGACTTACATACGCTGAAGCTCACCTCCTAATGCTAAAGTCATACCTCCCTCAGGATATAAATTTTGCATAAATTAAAGAAATTTGTAGTTATGTACTTCTCTGCGAAATTGAATCGATTTCCAAATTTGTCATCAATATAGTGATATGAGCATCACCATGAGTTATTAGAAGAAAGGCTTCGATGAAAAACTAGAGTTAAATACCTCATAGTTTTCTCTTTGAAGCGTTACTTTTGAATGAGAGTTTCCTCAACACGTCAAAACATGAGGCAATTCATATTTTTAATTTTAAAATTTAATCGGCACTAGTTTTTTCCCGCAGATGATTTGTAATGATTACTTGGGCTGTTATGGCTTAGATTGCTAAGGCATTACTGCATTATTATATAATTTTAAATAAAAACATTATTTTTAGCCATTTGATTACAAATTTAATGTGGTTTTTATTCATCGAAGGTTGAGAAGGCCGTCACGATGAAGATGAAGATGTCATCTTTCCACTATAGCCATGTAGATAATAGAGCTTGAGAAGAGATTTCTCGGGTATCACCCCGGGAAACATTTTTTTTATACAACCAACATTTGACTGCTGATAAAACCATATTCATCAGGAAAGTGACTTTATAGTGTTTAATAAGATTACCCAGTGTGAAATCCTATAACTCTACTAAATTAATCCGCCGGGAAATCCGTAGATCGTTTTCAACCTTAGATTTTTCCATCCATGTTGCATCCAGGCATGTTTATGCTTGACGACATTATTGAATTCGGGATTACGAGAAAAAATTTGAAGACGAAATTCATCCTTGATCTATGAGAATGAGGCTCTGAGAACATCCATCCACGTAAGTCTTCAACACGGACTGTGGCAAAAATCATTTACGCCTGATTTAATTTAAAAGATAGTTAACGATAACTGAGGGTAAAATATTTAAATAAATGTCATTATATCTTCTGATACATCGTGAGTATTACTCATACAAAATATATGTGGCAAAACATTAAAGAAACTAGGTTTTGTTAAACATATTATAGGAAGGTCCTCGGCTGAAAAAGTCAAAGAGAGATGCTACTTCGCTCTGGTTAGGCCACACCTCGAATACGCTGCGAGGAATTGGGACCCTGGTCATAAAGATTTAACCAAAAAAATTAATAAAATACAAAGGAAAGCAGCGCGCTACGAGGAAAATTGCTACAAGCGTACATGTAGTGTCTCACAACTTTTGGGGGGATTAAGGGGGAGCCCCTAGAGACTCGAAGGCTACTCGTTAGGCTCAGGTTGCTTGATAAATTCAGAACTGATATTTTTTAGAGCGACATAGAGAATATTATCATGACTCCTAACTACATCTCTAGAGCTGACAGGTGAGATAAAATGAGAGAAATACACTGCTAAACAGATAGGTGCAAAAACTCGTTCTTTCCGTGAACAATAAGCGACCACAGTAAAATTTTAGCGCCACTCTAATCTAGCTCTAAGTACACTCCTATAATACATATCACCATTTCATATCCAAAAAACGTACACCTTTACACGGCTGGTGACCTAACCCCCAATGCCACACGCCCATACGGCGGCTCGCAGGGTATTATGTAGATGTATATACATACTGCTTCAAATTGCGGCAAAATATTTTATCCGTGGTAAATGTATCGAGTCCATTCTAAACCGTCGCACGTCCCACCTCGTCCGTGTGTCTTACTCATCAACTTCCTTTTCCGCTTTCTCTAATGTATCCCCTCCACACTCATTCGCAGCACATCCCATAGCAAACATTCCCTCCTCAATACATTTCCGATCCAATTTATTTTTCTCTCCTGCTTTTCTCAGCTTTCTTTCCTCTCTTACTCTCTCCAAGACCTCATCATTCCTCAACCTAAGTGACCACTTGAATTTAGATGTTCTCCTCCATATTCCATATTATTCATCCATTCACTCATTACATTGTCATATTTGGATGCTAATTGATATACGTGAACAAATTTCTAAAGTTGTATGAAACCGTACATGTTGTCCTCTCTGCAATAATATGCAAGTATTATTTCTGTTTTACATGAATGTATGCAAATAGCAATTTTTCGTAATATGGGTAAAACTGATATATTCCAGTTTATTGTTTTTATGCTTTGGAAAATGGTGGTTATTACATGCCAGCGATGCTATTTATTTAAGGAAGGAAGTATCTATATAGGTGAAACCTTTGAGTCTGCCTAAAGTTCCTATTATTTGTAAAAAAGTATGTTTGAAACTGTGGAGTAAAATATATTATTATTATTGTTATATCCACATTTATAGCCTTTATTTCCTCTCTCTCTATATCGTATATTTTCAATGCCTTGCATCCGTTCAGAACACATTGCAAAGAAAGGATTTCGTTCACCTTTTCTTACTTTACAGCAATGTTATTGAAACGCATGTTTTATTGTCCCCGAGGTGGAAAAATAAAATAATTTAATATAAAATTCTAAAAAAATTCAGATATGATGATGTTAGTTGCCACAAGGGAGGCAGGTAAATTTACATTCAGTCCGGACGACCTTCGCCGTCGATGCACGTGAAATCTCTAATAAAAAGTTTATTTTTTGCTATATGCGCTACCGATCAAATACTGACTATTGTAACTTTCTGCTCAATTGTGCATGTTAGTACTCTGCGGAATAGCATGTTAGCTTACGGAGACCTCGGGTTTCTGGTGAACCGAAAACTATTTCAAAAATGTTTGAATGCAGTTTATTCGGGTTTTTCCTGCGTTGCTTCATTTTAACGGACATCAGTTTCGCTAACGTTACAGCTAGCGTCGTCAGGTCCTGAATTCGATAAATCACCGCGGAAGCCTCCGTACCAATGTTTGAATACATTTTTTGAAAATGAATTGATACATAGTATACACCTCTAAAAACCACGGTAGTCCCTTTGTAGAAAACCACAATATGTAAGCAATGTCTGGTGATTAGTATGTTATCTATCATCATCAGTCCCGGAAAACGCCTTCATCCTGCGAAAAAGTTAAAGTTTTCCTCGAAGAAAGACAAAAAATAAGGGTTCTCAGCTGCATCAGGCGATTACCGTCTGGGATAAAAGTAAAGTTAACGTCAAGGATGTTTTTCTTTTTTCGCGTTGCACGTTGCAAGTAAATGCAAATAGAATAAGATACTTCGGCATTTTGGAACAGATTTGTTTGCTGAAATAATGATTTATCGTGAAAAGTGCTGAAAATTTCGAAGAGAGCCATAAAGGCATTGTAAAAGTATTATTTTACAAGTAAATTATAATTTCCTTGCCACTTTTCCAGGGAAGTTATTTTGGAACTGTAGAACCCCGTTTAGCAGAAATAACTGGGACGGAGCTGTTATACACGACCCATTTTTCGGACGATGAACAGTTAATATTTATAACTTAGTTTTGTAAAAATACGTACAACAGTCATTTTTTCAACGATAATTCAATAGCATGATTAAAAAAATAGATCAGAATCACAAATAATATATTTCTTAAAATAATCGAAAATTTTCTCCTGTCATTTTTTCATAACGAATTTCAACATTCTTAACCCTCAATTTTTATATCAGGAACAGATCGGCGTGCGTTGAATTATATCATCACAAAAGAATCGGAGGGAGATCTGAATAAAAACATCATTGTGCCTATTGCAACCAAAATTAGTCATATTATACGATAGTATGTAATTTACGAATTCAAAATGCACTCTACTGTCCTTCGTTCGACTCTCTACATGGCATGGTTTGCTATCTAATTGTTTATGCGATGTTGGTTCATTGTTTCGATTTAATCGGGTTACCAATGAGCAGTGTTCCATTCCACGGCGTTTTTCTGTATTCCGAAAATACAGGCTCCACGTCAAAAGACTCCGTCATTTTCTATAGCACTTTTGATCCCCCCAAATTTGGCAATCTATGGACCTTCAGTAGTATTCTTAAGATCCGTGTTCAATTGTCACCATTTGAGTGTCTCTACCCCCGCCCATTATTAGGGCTTTGTAACGCTACACGATCCTACTTCTGGGAATTTCCATTAAATATAGAAGCGCAGGGGAACTGTTAGCTGAGTTGAATTTTTAAAATATTACCATTTACATAGATATTTATTTGTACAGTGGCGTATTCTGCATAAAATTGGCGCTGCCTACGCTTAAAATGCTATGTTCTGGAAAAGTCAGTCTTAGCAGCAACTAATGCAATTACTAGTGGAATACAATCACCTAAATTTCACCACGCCTCTGTTGATACTATCGTTTCAAAGGTAGCGTTCTACGTCTCTATCATTTGAACTTATTTGTTTTAGAAAGCCTGGACCTATAGAACTAGTCACCAGTTGAAAATTCTACTGTAGACTGTGGTCAAAAAACGATTGGCAAATCGCTCATATAGTGACCACTTCGGCATTTTGAAGTTCCCTGACCAGAGTGTTATCCGGCAGTGGTTTTCAATTAAAGTCTAACGAAGAATTAAGCTTACCGTAGGACACAATGAGGAAAATATAGCCTATGAAATCTATACTTTAAACGTTTCCGTTCACCTTTCCATTCTTAATACACAAGAAGCTAATAAATGTGCTTCACTCTTCTCTTTGTGAGAGAAACAACTTCTTCCTTGCCTCAACCAATCCCATTTAGATATCGATTTATGAGTGATTTTTATCAGTTTTCACTCTCTTTAAGTTTTGAAATGGATTTTAAGGTTAATTATTAGCGGTTTTTGCTCTTTTTATACAATTTATTACATAACCTGAAGCTAATGCAGTCTCACATTATATATTTTGCTTCTAGCTTCTGTGAGGCAAGTTTTTTGACGCATATCATTCATCATCATCATCAGTCAGCAATCCGAAAATTGGTTAAACGAAGCTTTCCACTCAACTCTCCTATCAGCTAGTCTTTTAGCACTTACATAGTCCTTCTGTTTTACATCCTTCATCACCTGCTCAATGTATCTCATCCGAGGCCGTCCTCTGCCGTTTGTCCCTTCCACCAGTCCCTCAACGATTATTCTCATCAGACCATCGTGTCTCGTGATGTGGCCGATTAAGTTGTCTCGTCTTCCTCCCAAGGTTTTCAAAAGACTTCTCTTCTCTCCAACTTTTCTTAAAACTTCCACGTTACTCACACGATATATCCATTTGATCTTCATCATTTTTGAGTTACACCTCATTTTGAAATCTTCCAACCTTGATTTCTCTGCTGCTGTCATCGTCCATGCCTCACTACCATAAAGAAGCATGCTCCAAATGTAAGTCCTAATGAATTGCTTCCTTACTTCCACGCTTATATTCCCAGCTGTTAAGAGACTTCTCTTTTTGAGGAATATCCTCTTCGCTTGGGCTATTCTACTGACAATTTCTTTCTTGCTTCGTCCATCGCTGGTCACTCGGCTACCCAGGTAGTATAAACTCTTTCACCTCCTCAAGTTTATGGTTTCCTATTTTAAGGCTGGTGTTGGCCTCTTCTCTTCTACTGCAAACCAATATCTTGGCTTTCTTGGCATTGATTTTCAGCTTATCGCTAGCCATTGTCTTTCCCACATTTATTAGAATTTTTTCAGATCCCTCTTATTTTTATACTTATCATTATTCCATTTAATTTTCATAAGCTTTTTATAATGGATTAATTAAAATCTTTCAAAGGTAAGTAATGATAGTCACTTATTATTCATATTTCCGAATTTTAAGTCTATTAAGTTGTTGCTTTTAAACGAGGAAATATGTCAATGAGACGAAATCGGAAGAATATAAGCTGGGAATTAAAAATTGCAATTGCAATCATACTCACTGTTCCTGGATTTGAATTCATTCGATTTAATTATATTTTGCCCAAGTGGTCAGATATGAAGTTGAAACCCTGAAACTTAAGTAGACATTAAAAGTTGTTCGACCATAGAAATAATTTATAACTTTAACCTTCCTTCTAATATAGTGCCTATTCAAAAAAAATAATTTCGCGAAATTATTATACTTAAATCAGGATGTGATATTCTTAAATGGAATCAAATTTCTCTCTGGGATATGATTAAATAAATGTTTGTCATAATAATGAAAAATATGGTGAGTTTTTTGAGCAGTAGCTCAAGGAGATACCCTTACGTATTTCTGTAAGAAAAGGATAAAGGCGGAATACTGAGATAGAAATGTACGGATGGAAAAGGTCGCTGAAGGCAAGAAATTGTCCCCCAATGACGACATGTCGTTCCTTGGTGTGCCTCCTCCTTTCCCCCATCGTCCACCGCTCACTTCCTGTCTCTTGCCCTCACAATGTAGCCAATCAGCTCTTTCTGCTGTGATTTCGTTGATAATAATTCTTGGGGTGAACGAGAGGCCAGGAAGGGATTCCTCCGCACATCTCTATGTGTTGGGGCACTGTCGGAATCGCCGGGCGGGAAAATTACGTTCTCCGTGGTACGTGACCGTTATTGGATGGCATGGGATGGAGGAGTGCTAATGCCTCTGAGAAGGTGTCCGGGCGAGGGTTTCCGTTCACTAGGGATGAGCATCGATAGGTAACCATCGATGGCCCATCGGATCTGCACCATCGATGTTGAGAAAATATCGATTATGAACCATCGATGGCTGACTATCAATCGATCGATGACATTGATCGATGATATTCAACATTTTACTAGGGAATGGCTTCGAGGTCAATGTTACAACAAATAAAAGTCAAAATCATCTTCTTTCACACTAACAAATGTTTATGTAAGTGAACCCTTTAAATACATCGTTTAGAAAAATCTTAGCAAAACACTCAATGGATACACTCGAGGATAACATCGATGGTTACTATCGATTGAGTGATGACATCGAGGGAAAATTATCGATGGGGAAAACATCGATCACCGGACACCAATCATCGATATTTCTGAATCATCTACCATCGATGCTCATCTCTATCGTTCACTGGACGTGGGGATAGTGAGAGGCAGTCAGTGTGATGGATGAAGCTCCGTCCAACGCCCTATTTCAAACCGCTCCTTCTTCAGCCTTCACCAGCCATGTCCTTGGTTTTACAATCAATGTATTGAACAAATAATGAGGTTAACAGTCATGAGCACTTTTGCGAAGGTATACTTCAAGGAGAAGAGATTCGCCATGAAAGCTTCATTTCACTTGGTTGGGATTCAAGCTAGGATCTCCTGAATGCCGGTCAGGAGTGCTGGCTAGTTTCAAGTAGACAAGAAAAAAACAGGGGAAATGTCACTTGATTCTTAAAGCCACTTCCTTAAAATACGAGAAAAATTCCGTTCTTTAGCTATTTATATGCGAATTAGTTCATTTTAATGGTCAAAATGTGATTTAAGACATTTTTCATGAGATTATGATCAACATTTGGTAATTAGCCTTCTTAGCCTTTCAAGTTTGTTCCATAGTGTGGTGAAAATTCGAAAGTTTAGTTATGAGAATTGCGTTGCTCGCACAAAATTTAACCTTGTTTTTTAAACGACATTTGATGCAAGTGTATTAGCAAGCATTTTTTTTCAACTGCATGATTACTGAATTCCTTCCTAAGAATAACTTTCCTTTTTCGCCGCTTAGTCCCAGGTTCATATTTGAATAAAGGCAGTAATTTGAGCTATCTCTACCAAACCATTTTCAGGCTTTTCTGATGCATGAGAGTGAGTAGAGTCACTCTTTGTAGCAAAAAAGGTATGAAATGGTCGGTAACTCAAGCACCACAGTGGTAATACATATCGCTACAAAAACCTGCAAACAAAAATTAGTAATTTGGGGTATTCAGTCCCCTTGAGTTTATATCCACATTATTCGGAAATATTTGTGCGACTGAGATGCCCATTGACAGCCTCATTAAAGTGGAATATAAAAATTATAGCCTCGAGTTTAAGTTAATGACAATTTTTCATGCGAGAACCTTATCCGTCTACCATTTTCTGCCATAAATGCATCGGCTCACAATATCTGCGCATTGAAACCACTCCACTGTTCTCGACATTTCTAAATCCACCACGTCCTCTCTTCCTCCTCACCCTGTGCACCGAATTGATACGGAAACACCTCACCGAATCACTCTTTCCGAGGCTGATTACACGAAATCCCCGAAGTTTATCTGGTCATTTGCAAACCCTCCGCTGCCACCGGGATAAATCTGGGGCTGGGCGGGTAATGGCTTCTAGTTTGGTGTATAGGATAGAGCGTGGGTGGGCTGAGAGAGTTGAGTGTATTGCGTTCAATGCAGTCACGACTTCGTTTCACGAGAGTGCCGGAGAACCTAATTAAGGCGACCGCGGCCACGTGCGGAGTGAAAGACTGTCGTTTGGATTAAATGGCCGCCTAAACACTGAGAGATTGTTTAATCCTTATCAGACTAATTAACACCTCTTATGTTGGGAAAGGGATTTAAGGCAGTTTGAGCGAAATGTCATTTTACTTTGAAATCAATGAATTTGGTCTCATTTTAATGAAAAATATCTCTCTCATCTGATGACACAAAAAATTCAACCCCTCACCACATTACTTTCAGAGATATTCGTCAAAAAATACCTGCCCTTTTACATGGATAATGGTATGTGTATGCACTCCAGAGAGACATTATTTTACAAAATGAAGAACTTCTAACGCTTAGATGAGTTCAAAAAACTAAGAGTTTGTATGTTTTCTCAACTATTTAAAAAAACTAATCATATTGCCACCGCAGTAGGTTCTTGGGTATCGCAAAATACCTTCCGCTTTGAAGGAGTTTCAAACGCACCGCGCGAAAAAATGAGTCAAGTTAAAGACATATTTGGATATTTTCATTTAACTCACAGTTTCTGTCATATAAAACTATATTATGTCACCATTAATAATGTAATATTTAATTGATGTGTCCTACAGCTGGTGTAATTAAAACGTATAATTCGAATATGGTCTCTATTATGATTAGGGAACCATCTCGCTCGGACTACCTCGAGAAGTGGAGATGGATTACAGATTAGGGGGAGCGGGATTAAGGAGGAAGAGAGTCACTCATTTACGATGGATTTGGAATAGTTTTTAGGCGTCTGAAGCAATTTTTGCATATATTCAGATTTGCATTGAAACATTTATAGATCTATAAACTAGTGGTATCTATAGATAAAAGTATTATATAATGCATCTTACCGTTTTTTATGTAATGTAATACTAATTGATTAAATAGCCTGATAATAAATGGAATATCTTTTGTGATAATTCGACTACATATATTAAGATATTCTTCTTATTAAAAAAAAATTACACATCATTGTAAGCGCTGGTAAAAAATTCAAAGTTTCACACAGATTCAAAAAAAAAAAAAATTCGCCTAAATTTCGACTACCGTGCCGAAAACTAAATTCAGAACATGCTTATTAAATGAACAAAGTGTAAAACAATTCTTAAATTATTTTCATTACTTCGCATATGATGAGTTCTAACGAAGAAATATGGATATAATTGACAAGAGGTTGTGGCATGTTTCAACTTACGAGTAACATAACATCATAGATGTTTCCTTTCCACAAAACATCGTCTGAATCGTTTGAATTTGTCATTTATTTATGGAAAGTAACAGATATTTCTTAGCAAGAGTGCTTTGAGTTGCCTAGGTACCCCCGCTAAAAATTTCCTTAGAGGCTATTCTGTAGAACGTATGGAATTCTACATAAGTTGAACCTTTTCCTTCAGAACAAGCTCATTTTCTAAGGGTCTGTACGGAACATGAGATCCTGACTCTACAAAACATATGTTCTCTAGAGTTCTTTTCTGCAGAGCAAAATAACTCGCATAAACCCCCCTCGAAATTCGCCTTGAAGGAAGATGGCTTGGTTGTGTAACTGGCTAACACACCTGACCGGCAATTGGGATATCCGGGTTCGAATCCCGGTCAAGTCAATTGATTTTTTTATAGCGAATTTCAACCCTGGTCCTTACAAGCTGTTCTGTAGAACTTCGGCAACTCTACGGAAATATGTGAGGTTTCCGTTGACCCAGTTACTTTTCTAAGGACCTGTATGGAGAGTCGCAGGGAATTCCACAGAACATCCTAAGGAATTTTGCAGAACGTCCTTAGGTATTCTGCAGAACATCCTAAGGTGTCCTAAGGTGTTCTGCAGAACGTCGTAGGGAATTCCGTAAAATTGGGTCTCAATACTTTAAGGAATATCTACAGAACTTTTAAAAATTTCTCTAGAAGTATTTATAAGGAACTATACATAAATTTTTAGCAGGGAAGTGCCTCAAGTTTCTTATTATTAGCACTAGTACGTACATAATTTTAAAAAAGGAATGCCTAACTCTTCGCTTGTGTTTTCCGGTAAACAAATGCCAGTTCGATCCAAGGCTTTTCCAGGGTTAGGCGACATTGAAGGTCATTCGGGTTTCCCACCGGGATAAACTCTCCATCTCGGCCGAAGTTTCAATGTAAAAGTCTTTGGCTGGGATGGAGAGTTTGACTCGGTGGGAAACTCGAACAACTTTCAAGAGGCCAGTTTCAAAAGACCAGTACTACACATTATATACGATGGATTGCGTATTACTAACGATATACGAACGATAACGAAAAATGCAGAGCAAGTGAAGTGCTAATCCGTCAATAATTCCCTGATCAAAATTTTATATTGAGAGAAGATTTCCGATACTTTTGAAGGCAGAATAAGCGTCACATCTCAGAAGAAATTCCCGAGGATGCCACTTCGCGCGCCAAATTCACACACCCGCCCGACGAACGAATTCTCGGCGCACCCGCCACATCCCCCACAATTGAATTTAATCCGCGACGATTTGTTGGTCTTCCGCTTTGAATTTCGCTCCACAACTCTCCTCACAATCATCTACATCTACATCTACATCTACATACTACCCCGCAAGCCGCCTCAAAAGGCGTGTGGCGGGGGGTGTTAGGACACCAGCCGTCAACAAAAAAAAATCAAAGTTCCGCCTAGCATTTATTAAAGTCCTTAATTGTTCGGGGGAAAAACGAATTCCCATACCTATCCGTTCGGCAAAATATCTCCCTTAATTTATCGATTCTGTCGGACCTGGAAATATAATGTGGTTCTAATATGATGTTCTCCGTGTCGCTCTGAAAGATATTCATTCTCAATTGCTCAAGCAATCTAAGCCTAGCGCGTAGCCTCCGAGTCTCTAGCGGCTCCCACCCTAAATCTTGCAAAATATGTGTAACGCTTTCTGTACGGCCGTAGCAGTTTTTCACGAATCGCGCAGCTTTCCTTTGTATTTTATCAAGTTCATGGACTAGGTCTTTCTCCGCCGGATCCCATATGCTCGCTGCATATTCAAGGTGTGGCCGGACGAGTGCGAAATAGCACCTCTCTTTCACTTTATCATCCGATAATCTTCCCACAACACGCTTGACAAATCCTAACTTCTTCAGGGCTCTGCCACAAATATTTCTTATATGTGTCCCCCACGATAGGTTCGAAGTTATCGTAACTCCCAGGTATTTCACTTCATCTGTCGCATTTATGCTAACGCCATCCACAACATATACATGGGGATAGTTGGACGACCTACGCAAGAAATGCACCGCCGTGCATTTGCTCAGATTAAGTTCTAGTCCCCACTCTTTGCTCCACGCATGAACGTTGTTTAAGTCCGATCAGATCGGTGTAACGTTGGTATCAGCTCTGAGCCCACCGCAAAAGCAAGCGTCCTATTGACGAGCGAATTCCCATCCGAGGATTTCCTTGAATCCCATAATGCAGAGATCCTGAGGAAAATAGCTAAAGAAGTTAAGTCGACATGTGGGCATTCTACCGAGATTTTGGGTTAATCCTCCGATTACGAGAGGATGAACGGAAGCGGGAGGTCTCCTCCAATTGGGACGAGGAATTGGAGCGGAATATCGTCGGGTGCGTGACTTTTTCCGTCTCTGAGGGAAAAATCCAGGACAGACTTAATGGCGTTTGCGAGATTGCCTAGTGCGGCTGAAAATGGTGATGTAGACTATCTGAATTTATACGCCTAAGATTTCACTCGAGGGGTGAAAGCATTGCTCCATTTAAATGAGATATATTGGATCTATGATATTAAAATATGATTTTGCGACAATACGGGCGCGAGAAGTCTAAATACGATGTATTAATGAGCAATTTCTCATCATTACCAGCGTGCAGCGTGCATGATTTTGTGTGTGTATATTTTTCATACTTGCAAGATTTTAATAGATATAGTGGCTCTGCCTAGTGGCAGTTTTTATCTACTTGTATTTTGGTTACTCATTATTAGACCACATTGTTGAACGAACGGCTCAAGTGTTTGTCGAGTGATTACAAAATACACCTATTTTCATATTTTCTTTCTTCTGATTTTATTTGTGTGAAAAACTATTCCTGTCGTGTTATTACAACATACAATTCGTAGGTTGTATGTAAGCTGATAATGCATTGCATGATAATTTTAGGGATAATTTAAGCAATTAAAAGGATGGTTAATACGTTTGAATTTCAGTAATGTGGAAACCAATATCCTGACCGGTCAATAACATTATGATTGTGTCTGATGTTTGTGGTAAGTTTCGATTATAGGTTCAGAGACTTGATTGACCATTGACTCTAATAATTTCTGAGTGCCGCTAGAAAACTTCATTGAATGCAACAATTTGACCCTGGCGATGGATGAATAGTTAGTCCATTCAGTGAGTATATCTTTTCTTTAAATGTGGAGTCATTAGTAGCCTGCGATTCCATACATGTAAATCGTTATTTTTAATTGAGAAAGAGATAATGCAGCAAGTATTTGAGCGTCGTTAGAATATAACTGTTTAGTTTTGCTGATTTAAGCAAAAACTTATCAGTTGATGTCTTGTTAATTCCTTTTAGTCCTTCATCAACAGTGAAAAAGCAATATCATCAACTAGTCTGTTTACTGAGTAACCATAAAACAAACATATGCCACATGGCAACCGACACCAATAACTTCTATATCTAATAAAAACCTTCTTTATTTGTACAATACTGCTTGCTGGAGATCCGAAAATCGGACTAATATTGAACTCGCTGTCGGTGGAGTGTGGACTTGTGTCTGTTACGCTTTTTGATTGCCTCAAAACCTTACCTCCTCAATCAAAACGGTGTGGGTGGCAAGTTAAAGGACGTCCAAAACGCCCAATTACTTCTCTCGTCTCCCTCTTTGTCCTCAAACACATTTGATCCATGTTAATACAGGATTGTTAGCTCATTCCAAAAGTTGAGAACACACACTTTGCCAACTCCCGACTTCCGACTAGTTCCCCAAGGGTCTACTTTACCACGTATCCTTCCACGTGCCGACCGACAGTCACTTGACCTTCCGCCACGGAAGTTTCAGAGAATGACATAACCCCTGTGGTCGTTCTCCGTTGCTTCATTGACCCATTTCAATCACGGTCTCCAGCAATGCAAATGCGATCGTCATTAAATGTAAAACCTTGCGATAGATTCCAAATGCTCAATACCCAAGTACGAATGAGTAAGAAATTATAGAATGTGCAAAAGTTTTATGTTCGTTTTATTATAGCATGCAAATCGTACATATCCTGAGTGCATGTAAACTTTAAAATAATTTTTGGAGAAGACTTCTTTCAATATTCAATAATCCTAGTTTTTCATGTAGTATGTTATTAAATACTACGCCCATGCATGATAGCTGCTAATTTATAAGTCCTTTTTCTTTCACGTCCCGCGCAGAATGAATGCGCGCGAAATGGACATTGTGAAAGCTATTAGTTCAGTTAAATATACGGACCTAGGGTACAATAATTGGCGTAGATAGATTGAATAGACTAGAGAGATTGAGCTAGTAAATATACCTGTTGTTACTTACTTTTTAAAAATTTCAGACCTCGTATGTATGTACATACAGTTAGCTGTCGCAAGATTTACCGTAAATGCTATGCCATGTATTCCTCTTGTTCACGGGTATGGTTGATCTGTCCACGACGCTAAAGCAGCATAAAAATCCATGAATGCTCTCCTCAGTAGAATTCCGAGTGGTGTAACTTCAGTGGACGTAAAAAATATTCTAGCCTTCTGGATCGGTGCTTCTATTTGTTATCGTTCTTTCACCAAATTCTTTTTAAGACTTTTTAACATTGTCATCCTACCAAATGAAGTAACTCTAGGAGCAAATGCGCTCATGATTGAGCTGTAAAGTGGATCTCCTGTATTCTCGGTTTCCTATCTTGGAAATTAGGAGTCGAAAAATCCTGAAATAATCAACCATTAGTTCACAATCTCATGACGTCATATTTCATCAGCGATTCCTTGATGCATGAATCTCTTAGCTCTGTCACTAAGCACTCTATTCTTACGTGCAAATTACGCTCCAGTAAGCCTCAACCATTCTCTAAGTCATTGTTTATAGCTGCGCCACATGAGTGACGTTGTGACAGTTTTAAACTTATAATGCTGGCACCCAAACATGAAAGTAGCTCGGCTATTCTACTAAAGTGAAGAAATTGCGTGAAGTACTCTCAAAGGACAAGTGAGAACTTTCAATTTCAGTGAGAAATAGAAAGACAATCGCTAAAACCACTAAAACTTACGCTGAAAATGAATCTTCCATTGGTTCGACGCGCGAAACCAAGTAAGATGTTTAAGTTTTTGAAAGGGATGACAACAGACCGGCACAATACATGTAGGGTCGTCAGCCCTCGTTGGCACGAAGATTTTCCAATGTTCGCTATTGGGGTGCCATGTACATTTCTGGAATGAGGTGTACCTCTGAATGGGAGAGTATATATGTCCCCACCCAAATAGCCTTTTTTATATGAATTGAAGAGGATGCGATTGCTGGTTGGTTTGTGTACTCGTAAGTGCGTTTGTTTATATACTGAAGTGGGATATACAATACTTTGACAACTAGGGGTAAGGCATTGATTCAATAACACTAAATTTCCATATTCTAACCTCCCAGTAAATGGCATGAAATGAAAGGATGATTTACATAAGTGGTATCTATTGCCTCCGCAGCATTGCGTAGCTAAAAAGAAGTGTCTGATGTACAACTGTATCGTGGTCTTTGGAGTAAAACATTTCAGGCTGAAAACGCCTAGTGTTAAGAAAAACGCCGGAAATTTATACCTTGAGGAGAGTGTTACAATAGTATGCTAACCTTAAGACTCGTAAATGATGAAGAAATAACAACAAAATGGTGCCCTCCTTAGGAGGCAGGTCTCAAAAAGCATCTACGGTCCTTATATTTTTTCTTAAGCTCAATGTGCTAATAAAATACATTGACATGACATCTACTGCTCGGTACAACATTTAGTGTCAAGTTTGTCCCTAAAGTTACACCTCAAGATTCTCTCATTTTTTAATTGACTTGTAATTCGGTATTCACTTGACGTTGGTTCATTGGAGAAGGACTTTTTGTATAGTTGAAGGCACGGATTTCGTTGGACATTTAGCAGTCCCAGTAGATACTCATAACTAAGTACTTACCACATCCGGGGATCTAGGACGAGGGCTCTTCGGCGAGTGGACGTTTCGGAGCCGGCCGTTTCGGCACGAGACTGGTAGAAAGATAGAGGCGACGATACTATTTTTCCTGCATAACTACACGTTCGTAAATGATATTTTAACTCAATATGCTCTACAGTATTAATTCCTAAGTCTATTATAATGATCTGATCTACCGTGGTGAGTCATAGTTGACAAAATGTTAATTACATCAGAACATATATTGGTTTGGCATTTACATGAAAGATTAAGTCTAAATTTCAATCAACAGTCGGACAGCGAATCCTTTCCCAATTTATGCGAAAGGTTAGTAATACTGACGACCTTTTTGTCTCTTTCCGAACGCCCCTTGACCAGTTCTAACTCGTTTTTAAGCCTATCTAACAAGGATCCCAAATTCTGGCAGCGCATTTCAAGTGGGGTCTAGCAAGGGAGAAAAAAAAACCGATTTCTCTGAATTTAATTCCCATTATTGCTGTACAGCTTATATTTGACTATATAATGTTTCTTTTCTTTTCATCTTTTGAATTACTTACCTAATTGATGCGCTTTTTTTAACATGTTGCATGAATTTGGTGTTTCGATTGAACTAAGGTGTTTAGCATGCCCAGAGTGAGGACATTCCGTGCCACACACCTTGGGGATGGCTTGCATGATATTTCGTAGATATAGATATATGTGCGACTCTCAAAAGAGTGGTTACGTAGATAAGCTAGTGCTCTCTAAAATAATCATAAAAGCATAAACCGATCAGAAGTTATTATGTAGGAAAACGTAGCATCACCCGTAATGTTCAACCGTTCTCCCGCCGAAACGTCCTGGCGCCGAAACCTCCCTCCCCCCCGCTCCCCAAAACCAGCTGTTCTCTTCACATTCATGAGAGATTCGCTGCTTTCATTCGAGGTAATGGGCCATCCATTACACTCTCCTCCCCTTCAGTCTCGTGTTAAATCCAAATCTATTTCAATCAGTTTACTTTGAGCTGAAATCCTACGCCTAACGTATACTAATAATTTCTCTCATCTGCTAACTTATATAACCCCTCAATATTCTTTGTTTTTACAATATTGAAATAAAAGTGAAGCATTATTTCATACGCATTGTTTATTTTAAAATGTTTAACGTTTTTCTTATTTATATTCTTCCCATTAATTTCCGAATTTTTTCAGTTGATTGTAATGTGCTGGAATTCTGTCATATTGTCTGAATTTTTTCATTGTTTTCATGTCGCCTTTCAGCTTTTTAATCACTAATAACCAGAGAGTCTTCCTTTCCTTTTTTTCATATTTCGATTGCTACAAACTTTCATTCCTCGTCTCGGTTTTCGCACAGCCGTTGTAAATGTATGTCTGCACTAATGCGGATACTCTCGCCCTCTCTTGTTCTCCCGTCGGACTGTTGCAAAGGGTTTAAATTTAAGGAGAGTAACAGAGAAAAGAAGTGTTCATTAGATTTTCGGGAATTACGGCACCTTAAATGGGAGGGAGGTGGATATTAGAATATCTAATTTACGCGCGGATCCGCGTGTGCAAACATGTGAACGCTCTCTGTTCTTGCCGGTGTCAACTCTTCCCTCCTCCATTATCCACGTGTATCTCAACCACTCCGATGGGAGATAATGTGACTTCCCCTAGGGCTGCCAACTGGAGTGTCCGCTAATCACATTTTACGGATCGATAAATCGGAGCGCTGCATTTGGGTTGGCGAGTGGGTGCTTGTTTTTCACAAGAACCAGCATCGTATTTCATACCGTGATAAAGTTTAATTCAGTTGTGCTGCGTATGGCCATTGGTTAATAAGTGTTAAAAAAAACCATACCTTGGTATAGATAGACTTCGAAGGCTCAAGTTTTCGTAATGTCTATCGAAGAGGGTAATATTTCGATTTTTGAACATACAAGAGAACTGATTTTATTATCCCAGCGGATAGAGAGGAAATACTACATCCCTCCAGTCATTATGATGACATATATGCTGACCTATATTTACTTATACGTCGACAAAACTGAAGTCTACTTCAGTAAGTTGAAGCTCAGGGTATATTTTGCAAGAAACGCCCGTGGCCAAATAAAAGATTCTACATCACCTTCTAGGGGTGTGGCATCGAAAAAGAAATATACTTAATTTGATTGTAGAACCCATTTTTTATAAAAGTCTTTCTCAATGAAATGATCTTTTTCCCGTGTTTTTTATTCACAAAAATTTATCAGAGAGACAAAACATTCAGAATCTTAGCAGGTTGCTTCATCAATTGCGTCAGGAAATCGCCCAGCAGCTTTTTTTTCATTGTTATACGTTTCACACGAAAACTGTCGTTTGACTGTCTAACAGGAGAAAAAAGAAGCATATCACCATTATGAGTACCATGCCTCTTTCGTGTCATGTAGACCAAAATCTAAATATAAAAACTACAGACACAAAAATTATGCGCAGTCAATCGAAGTGCGGAGAGAATGCCGTTGAGCTCTGGCCATACTGGGCTCTATGAGGGCGATCTTCAGACTGTGGCCTGTTCATAGTTTCTACATTCCTATTCACTTGGGCGCAGTCAATGTCAATGTTATTTACAAAATAGTTACTGATAACCTCATCATGTGAAGGGAATTTCTGAGCAAATTTGCATGGGAGCTTATTAACCAGGCAATAAGTTCAAAGTCGCCGCGCCGGAAAGCGATAATTCAGATTTAGTTTTTGTTGATGAGGGTACATGAAAATGACAACTTAGCCAATTAAGTCGAAACTAAACGAAAACCACTGTCTTGAAAACTGGAAAAGTTTAAATAAAAGACTGTGTGGTAAATGCATCTCCCAAACCAATTTCATTATGTAAATGCAATGAGCAATACCAATGAGAACTTTTGTAGAGGCATTTCGCTATCTAATCTATGAGCAGCCAATTCCATCACTGGTCAAAATTAAATTATGTAGCGTTACTTTGCCGCAAGTTGAAAGAATGCACTCATTTACTATTTGTATTACGCGCAAGTGGCTAAGCTGTCTGCTCTTTCCGGCAATTTTATAAGTAACGCTCAAAAATATGCACAAAAACAAATATTCACCTAATATGGACGTTATCAAGGAGTAATACATTCTTCAAGTCACAGATCACTGCTGCATCTTTTCGGAATAAAACAAACTTATCCCTGTCAATGGCTTCGGTGGAAGTAAAACTGCGGAAGATCAACCAAAGAGTTCATGCAACCGATTCTCCACCGAGAAAGCGTTTGACCGAAAAGCACCTCTTCAATCCCTGCTTTGCTGCCTTAACCTCCAACCCCTTCGAACCTCGTAGATGGGTCAGTCTCTTTTCTCTCACCGCGGCGGACACGTGGAGGCAGAATCCAGGGAGCAGTCACGCTTTGCTGGGTGTCCCTTCCCTAAACGCAGCGGAAAACGCAGAGTCAGAGGCATGGGAAATGAAACTGAAATGCTGAGGGTTGGCTGAGGCTTAACGGTAATATAAATGGTACTTTGTTTGTAAATTAGGTTTTCATAAGTCATTGAATTGGTCTCACTTACTAAGCGTTTCATAAATGTAGGAATAGCATTAAAAGTTGAGATGGAAAAGGTCTTATTTTTCATGAAATATTGATTTAACTTGAAAATTAAAGGTGAGTTTTTTGTATGAAATTCTGGCAAAAGCATGATTAAAAACTGAAAAGAAATTTGATGTCCATGACACATAATGTATTGAAAGCAGAAACGGTGTGCACCTGTCATTATATCCAATTAAATATATTTCACTTTTTCTCTTCTTATCAATCCTTCTATCCCCGCTCCTTAATAATAATCATCGAAACAATGACTGTTCTGCCCATATGAAGCAATTAGAATAACAAAATTTCTGTCTTTGTCGTCCTGTAAAAATACATGGACACCAAAAGTCTGCAGTCTAGTTATTTGCCTGGGAGCAATTGAGTTTAGTTGTTTCTGGGTTTCAATTTTCATTCCTTTCACAATGCTTACTCTTATTCCAGGCCAGAACCATGGTAGTACAGGGATGAATTGCTGCTCACTCAATAAGTTAATGGTTCACAGCCACAGTTTCACAGTTTAAGTTCTTTACGGAAAGCGTAAAAACTCAACGACTAAACAATTGGATGACAGTGTAACCGAATGTTGTAACTAAAAATGTGAAGTATGGCTGCTGCACAGCACATATCGTATGTTTTGCGACAGGATAGATAATCTCTTGTTGATAAATTATTTGCTCCATATGAAATTAAATTTTCTTGGGGGCTGTAGGTTTTTTGAATTGACTCCATCACAATAATTGCAATATCTATCTTCTGAAGGGAGGTCCACCCATTAAATGTGCATAGGCTATATTATTAGCCACGAGCAACCTCTCAGCTTTCGGCTTCCTTCTGTTCCTTATATTGACGTCATGCCGCGAGAGGGAGCTCTACGATCGTGCTAGTACTTTCCATAGGGAGTGAGAATTGAGTTTAAGCATAGTGTTGTAATGGTCACCGTTTTTTTTACTTGCCTGTTAATATTATCCATTTGGTCCCTATCTTCAAAAATAGAACACGGATATATAGCTAGCGGACCATTAGATACAACGGAGCAGCGATGAGTGAATAAAAAAATAAACAATAGGAAAGGTGCTGTGTTTCCTTTAGATTTCATCCATTATCCCTGTGTCCGCCAACCTCACTGCGTATTAGTCATAGGACAGATTTCTGGGTGAAGGAGTTTGCAAATATTGATGGCAATGAGGAAAAGAGAGTGAGTGATTGGAAAGAAGAACAGAAAACAGCGGAGGAAATGGAGTATGGCATCCTCATTCGCGCTGTACCAGGAGTGCATACAGCCTGGCTCTCCCATAGTACACAGCGTGGTGCATATAGAGTACATGCTCTCCCTGGCTTAGTGCCAACTGACCAGAGTACTGTATCTCTGTCCCTGTGATCCAAGTGCGAGTGCGCCGTTGAAGCCGGACGAAAACGATTATGCGTGTTAGGCATGGGTAAAAAGTACCAGTATTTGGTACTAACGGGTAATTTGGAAAATTGTTTCTATTGAGACTCGAGCCAGTCTCTGAACTCGGGTATCGTCTCGAGTCACGTCTCGGGAACCCTAGTCTCGTGTTGTTTTTCCCAAAATACAGTACAAAAAAGCCCAGTTTCCTTCGCGTACCTAATCGCTGAATCGGCACACTCATAGTAGTAATGAAATTTATATAAATTTTTAAAATATATTAAATTAGACACCGAATACATCCAACCATGTAAAATCAATGGTTTTATTGATGTTCAATGGATAAATTAGAAATATGGAACATTAATAAGGTGAAAATGGCTATATAGTCTCCACGTTAGTACAGAGAAATCCACAGAAGATTAAAAATATGACTGTGTAAATTATGTAATTGGTTAAAGAGAGGATGAATGTTTTTCTCCCAAAATGAGTTTAAATAATTTTCAGGTTTAAAACGGTTAAATATAGATAATTTTTTTATTTAAGTGGCAAAATTGCGCGTCACCTACGAGTTCACACAGGGTATACTCCGGTCAGATTCGTGGCCTAAGCGATTTCTATGCATTCTTACTGTCAATGCTTCCCGTGAGAACAATCTTTTCGCTGTAACAGATGTAGCGGGAATGCTAAGGGAGTGTCTCGCCATTTTTGCCAGCACTGGAATAGTTGGCTCATTTTCCTTCCACCAAGTCAATATGTTTACATTTCTAGGGGAACTCGGCTGTTGAAGAAGTTCTTTCCTCCATTCTTCATACTGGGATGACTGGCTAGGAGTAAATTTAGTCAATCCTTTTAACTGATAACAAAGAAGGGGAGAAAAAACTATCGATAAGTCAAAATAAAATTAATAAATGTTCGGAGACTGATTTCATTTTTCTGATCTGTATGGTCAAAATAGTTTATATATGTGAACTTAATCGAAAAGGGGTAAATAAAGGGAAAATTTTGTTGAAAGAACACCTCTCAGTACTGGCTCGTATCTGCTTATACAGGGAATGTATATGTAGCAGGTGTTCCTAATCATTCTCTACCATAGCAGACCTCTCAAGATTGTCTTGATCCATTTGCTGAGCGGATTAGATCCGCCGATTAAAAATTAGATCTGCAGGCAGGTAGAAACGGTACATTTCTATATAACATGATACCTCGAGAGACTTGGTGTTTAGGAAAGAAAAAGTTGTAGCTGCGTACTTTCAGAAAAAAATAATTATTTATGAAGAAAAGCCTCTATATAATTGGTGTTTTAGAGAATGAAAGTCGTACCTATAGATATTTAGAAAAGGAATTTTGTTTAGAAGGAAATTATCTCCGGCGAGGATTGTCGTCTTGGATTGGGCGTTGATTATTTACCACGAGACCAGTTGCTTCATTGTGTTTCTTTGGTTACTTCAGAACGCTTTCGACAAAGATTTCGCTTTCGATAAGTGCTTTCGTGGTTCGTTCACGGTAACCAAGGAGTTGTAACTTCAGGTTCATATTACAAGAAATGCCTGATTTAATTGCTCCTACCACTTCCTGAATTACGAATATATTTAATAAAACTTCTTCTGTATCCTAATTCGCCGAAGTCTTTCTCAGTCTTTCCGTCTGACCGTCACACCTGTTTGAATTACTCACAGATGACCTCGTTAGTTCAACTTTGACTCGAATGCATGTCGTTAGGAGTACTTTTCCAGCCGTTTCCTTTTCGGTTTCGTCTTTTAACTTGGTGCCCTGCTGCTGAATATGTAGCTATTCTCTGTGTATCGTATTGCTGAAAATAATTTGCTTTTAGCTCCTCGTAATAATGAGTCAAATTTTCTGGATGATCATCATTGACCCTGTGCGCTAGAGTTCACTCAAAATCATGTATTACATTATTAATAGTCTCGACAACCTTATACATGATATACGCAGGACTTTTTTGGCTTCCATTTATTCAATAACCATTACTTATGCTTGTATAGCTTTGTAATCATCTGTAAACTTAGAGTGACTTAAATGTAGAGCTGGCCGAGTTGCTGAAGAGTAAAATAGAGATTCGAATGAAATATTGTGAGAAGTTGGTCTGGAAATAGTGTAGGAATAGCGTAGGATGAAGGAATAAATAAACATTTTGCCATTCATATGCCGATAAAAAAGGATGGAAAGTATCCCAGTGATTACAGTTGAAAATTAACCCTGCATCTGACTTTCCAACCGGTGGGGTATTCCTGCGATTGTTCCTATTTTGGCGTGCTTCGAATCACAAAATTGAAATTTCCCGCAGTCAGCCCTCCCATAGGTTTGTAATCATTGACATTGCATTAGATTGGAATACTAACGAACGACTATCACCAGTTTCAATCTGCATACGGGGATAATTTATGCCATCTTATTGGAATTGCGTTCATATTGACCACACCACACAATTAGCGAGTTTCTCATTTCATTATGGTTGCAAATTAATGAAGTTCGCAGAATATCTTCCCATGTATTTTTGCCGTTAATTTCACCAATCAGCTACTATCCCGGTATTATATTTTTCGACAATGGTATGGTGTGCAAGAGAAGCACATTACGCCAGACCCACACAAAACCTTACGGCTTCAACAACTACATTTGCACTTCCATAAAAATGTCTTTTCCAGTTGTCGTTCCATGCATGCTGCAAACGGATACCAACTCTTCCATTATCTGATAGTCTAAATTGACACCACGAATGAACACGAGAAGTCGTGACGTACTCGAGAGATGGATTGACCCATCCAACACCAGAGAATACCCAACAAGTTCCTAGCTTTCTCGCGTATCTGTAGCACTATGTTCTCTCCAATTTCTTCAGTTCTCCGCACAACTGAACCTGTCAAAGGGCTGATACTTCCAAACAAATCGGCTTTCTTGAGTCACAAGTCATTTGCTGCTTCCATCATACCCTCTTTGATGAAGTTGCCATCAGTAAACGGTTTTCCCCGTTCTGCCATCTTATCTTATGTACCATCTTTAGGCCTATTCGTCAATTCAATCACAATCGATTTTCCGAACTCTTTACGGAACTTAGCTACGATAGTCCGTATGTCATTTTAGGCTTTGTTCATACAGTTGTTAAAACGGCTTTCTTTCTGTTGTAATCATTCCCCATTTACCACAGTACCGATTACTTCTTTCCTGTCTGTCCACACCTCAGCCTTTTTCTTCATCTCTCTCGTCCGACTCGTATAGTGGACCTAAGGCAACGATGACCATGAGAGATATCGAATTATAAGTACGAAAGAATTCTCCCTTATTTCTCCTTTTTAAATGTCTGTTATTTTTTTGGAAAACGTGCAGTTTTTTGTCTGTCCTTCCCATGTTTATTCGCGGCCTCTTCATTTTTTTTCGTTTCAATTTTTCCGGCCATCGCATCGGGGCGCTGTTAACAATCGCAATTGTGTGGCCGGACTGAGCCGAGCGTGGTCCGAAAACTGGAGCGTCCAGTGAAATTATGGCATTGATTATTCCATCGTGATATCGTTTTTATCTCCTCTCATATGGCAAAGTACTTCTTACTGCGACAGTCCGTTCATTTTTTTTACTTTCAAATTGCTTTTGTTAGCATGCATTAATGCAGCGCTGGTCGAGACCGATGTTGAAATTACTTATGGGAATGAATTCATTTCTCAATAATTATCGGATTGTTACGTACTTGTGGCATCAAACACATATGTTACCTAAATTATGAAAGAAGATACTGAACAAATCATTTCTGGTTATGTATCATGACAAGTTGTCATTATTTTTAATTATTCCAAGTAACTCGTCTTACAATATCTCAGCGTTCCTTATTCTACCGCATTCTAAAAACTTTTAACTCCCTGGCTTCGCATTTACCCTTCCTTGACCTCTTCTCGCCACCCTCCGCTTCCAAATCCTTCCTTACTAACCATGTCATTAAATTAGCCCCATCTACCCTTTTATCGCTAAGTCCCCGTCCACGTTCTCCTGTTGTTCTGTATGTATTCCAATTCCTGTTATTACTTCTGTTATTATCATTATATTTTGTTATGGCTTAAAGTTTATTTGTTTCTTTGTCATCCAATGTTAAAAACCTTTGTGCCATTTTTTGGACTTTTTCAAATAAATTAATAATTATAATAATCATCGGCTACCATTTTTCCTTAAACTAACTCAATTTTTCTGAGTCTGTTTCATTATCTTTGCAGGTAAGGAACCTAAATATCTGTTTCGCACAAAGTAGCTGCATTGGTCTTAAGGATGATTGGTTGCAGATAGATGGTGGGTGACCTCAGTAGTTTCTTTAAAGTTTTAATTCAACATTTTTTTATGAATTTAGTAGCCTTATTTCAGCGTTGAATGACTTTCCAGGATACATTATTTTCTCCATCCATTCCTTTGCTGAGAATATTTCGTTTTATGGTGTGATTATACCTTGCAAAAGAGTCTATGACGGGAATATTGGGACTTTTCTTTCAGTAACGCACGTGTTACGTAGGAAAGGAAACGTAGGCTCCCAATAAGGTCAGAAAAAAATAACGTTGACATTCTTGAAGAACACTTTGCTCTTACAGTCTTCAGGACAATGTGGTTTCTATGGCCAACGTTCCTGATGGTTGCGTTTCATTTAAGTCGAAGTCTGATAAAGTGCAAAGTTGATGCAATATTTTGAGCCTTAAATGTCACGCCTTGTCGGGTTATAAACCTTCCAATGTACCCCAAATTGATTTTACCTTCGCCCATGGGTGTCCTTTAACTTGTCATTTACATTTTGTTCAAGCAGCCTTGTATGCTCGCCATGTATTTTGTTCTTTTTTTGCTTCTATCTCTAACATTGGCGTGTGACTCAATTTATCTGGCATCATGAAATTTATTTAGTTCATGTAAATAGTATGAATTCCTTAGTCCATGCGTCGATTTTATATTTAAAAAAACTCCAATCAACTCTTATTTGGTGAATACCATCAGCATCATGGAGATGGGAAAAAATAGCAGTCAAAAGTTATCCTCGATTATACATGCATTCCTTAAGTGCATTCATTCAAAACCCAGGGAGTTTTTTTTTCAAATCCACAAATCCTCTCAAATTATTTCTCCATTAATAGCATTCTAATGAGATATTTTCATGGAAAATTTTTCATAAATTTTCTTGGAGTTAGCATTGAATAAATTTTAGACTGGAACAGAGGATAAATTTACTTGTTGTTGAGAAAACTATATTTTATCAGAGTCATTTTATTTCAAATTCATGTTAGCCTAAATTTCAGCAAAGGAATTAATTTATGCTCTAAGTCGGTAGTACACTTTAATACTTCTGTAATACTCTACCCGTAGAGGAGAAATTTGTTGGTCTTGTGTATATAGAAACATTGTGGAATTGGCTTTTGTGAAAGATACGAGTGATTATTCCAAAATTTTTATAAATATAATTCTTCTGTACGTGTGTATGTCACAACTCCTCCCAAACGGCTAGACCGATTTTGATGAAATTTTTGGTGTGTTCGAGTGGGTCCCTGAATGGTTTAGGTTCACAATTAGACCCGGTAGGTGGCGCTGCGATCGGGTTCTAGGAATTTTTGTTGACAAAATTTATTTTTAAAAAGATTTTTCGCATATCAGAACATATAACCCCAAAATTTCACCCTCCACCACCCCCCAATATTTTTTAAAATGAAAAAAATTATAAGCTCATGAATAATTGACCGTTAAAACCTGAAAAGTTCATGAATAACTGACCATCTGAGAATAATTTATTGTTATATTTATGTACCATAGGTGGCGATGATGTTGAATTCTGTGCTATTTGACGTACGCATCATTACATGCGCAAGTCGTCGCACTTGCGTCGTAGCTTGGCGTTGTCTTGACATTTCAATTTATGTTTGCTGTGTTTCGATATTCCATGTATCACAATTGCGTGCATATTGAGTGTATTGTTCATCGACAAAACGTAAAATGTCACTTAGTGTAAATGTCACTTAGTGTATAGTTTATCGAAATTCGAATATCGAAGAAACGCTTGCTGAACCCGCTAATAGCAGGCAAGCCAACATTTGGGCAGGGCAACATCTGTCGGGTCCGCTAGTTATAGTATAAAACATACCGTCCTGTGCCAGACGGAATTCATTGCTTGCTATTCATTTACTTCTCTCCACCACTGCATAAATCCTGCCTTGGGATATTATTGAGCACTCATCGCTTTCGGGAACCAGATGGCTCAAGTAATTGATAGTTCTTACGATCTGTAGAGATCCAATACATGGGTGGACCGAATATTCCCTCCTATGTTTAGCTTCAATTCTTTTCCGTTTTTTCTCGTGGTGATTTCTACGTATTTCACCGACGTATCTGCGGCCGGCATGAGTACTGTCACATAAGTAAAGCACGGATTCAGTGCTCGATCAGGATGCAGCTAGTTGGTTGCGACTTTCTTGAAGCCCACATCTCCCTTGAGTTACCATCTTGGATGGACCGCGATTACTTTTTTTTAATTTTGCTTGCCAGACGATTCTGTTGGCCCGTATGTCCCCGGAAACCCGATAGGCTGCTGAGCCTGTCATCAGGTTTTCCAGGGACCGGACCAACAGAACTTGACACACATCCAGTTAAGCTTGACACCCATCCACACTTAAGACCTAGTTCCACTAGTGTCCTCTTAAAATGGCTACGTAATAAGGAAGCCTGGGTAGCGTAGTGGTCTGCGCATTGGCTTGGCAAGTTGAAGATGCGTAGCTCAATTCTCGGGTCATGCCGATTTTTCCTCGTGGAAATTTCTATTCCTTACATTTTATTGATTCCACTTGAATGCATCGAAGAACGTCGATTATCCGATATATGGATGCTAATTTTTTTAATGACGCCGATCCAAAATTACTTGAACTTAGAGCTATCTCTGAAGGAAACAATCGTAAACACCTCTCGTTCCGACGCGCGGATATTGGGACGCTGACCTAGTATGCGTCATGCAGAAATATTTAATTGTTTCATCTTGCGAGTCTGTTCTCAACGGAAATAGTGGCATTAATACATTAAATCTCAGTTGAATATCCTCAGACTACACAGCCCCTCGTTGAAAATTTAATGCGTCCCAAAAGTTAGTAATCGTCTCAGTAATTGTAACTTATGACTATACTAATAAATGATATGATACACTAGAGCAAGTGGAACACTTTAATTGCTTAGGTAGTGCGCTTTAGGAAAAAGGGCATAGTAGTAAAGACATACGGAAGAGAATAGCGCTAGCTACGGAGGCGTGTAGTAGAGGTGTGTCGTTCATGAATGAATTGTTCAGAATGAACGATTCAATGGCACGAACCGAATGAATTGAATCTACGCTTTCCACTCGAATCGTTCAAAATGAACGATTTGATGGAAGATTCAAATCCGCCGAATCCAAATCGTTCAATATGAACGATTTGTGTGGAAGATTCTGCTAGTAAGTCTCCGAATCCGCCAAATCCAAATCGTTCAATAAGAACCCTGTAAATACCCTTGAAACACCTTGTCAAAGACCTTGTGTTTCCGTATTGGAGCATCACACTTCAATTTTTTGTTTGTTATTTCGCACACTAATATTTGAAATGCAGTAAGTCGACAGATTCACATGGATTCGAGATTCACATGGATTCGAGATTCACTTGGATTCGAGGTTCACATGGATTCGAGATTCACATAGATTCGAGATTCATATGGATTCGAGATTCACATGGATTCGAGATTCATTTGGATTCGAGATTCACTCGTGGATTTGGTTCATTCGGTTCATTATGAACGATTTAAAGAACCGAATAATTGCCACGAATCAAATCCCATGAACCGAATCCACAAAATGAACCGAAATTCCCACCTCTAGCGTGTAGTAATAGAAGAGAGTTGATGTCGGGGACACTGGGTAAGGATGTGAAGAAGAGGCTGGTGAAGAGTCTGATATGGAGCATAGCGTTGTATGGGGCAGAAACGTGGACCCTGAGAAAGGAGGACGAGAATAGTCTTCAGGCATTTGAGGTGGGGGTATGGAGAAGGATGGAGGTTAGATGGACGGAAAGGAAGACTAACGAGGAAGTGCTTGAGATGGTGGGCGAGAAAAGAAATCTTTTGAATGAAATCCGGGATAGGGAGGGTAGATGGCTGAAGGATGTAATAAAGGGTGATGGGTTGCTGAAGAGTGTGATAGAGGGAAGGATGTTGGGCAAGCGGGGAAGGAGAAGAAAGAGAATAGGTTTAATGGACGGGTTGAAGAAGGGGAGATCATATGCGGAGGCGAAAAAGGATATATTAGAGGGAGCCCCTTAATGTGTAAAAAACCGGTAGCGGATTCTCTGACATTCAGCAAAACCTACCTTTTCCGGTAGAATACTTTATCATCATCATCATGATACGAAGTCACTCGCACGGGTGCATATACACCAAGGGTTGAAATTTGCCATCGAAAAATAATTTGAATTGATCGGGATTCGAACCAAAATCTCCCAATTGCCGGTCTAGTCAACGGTCAAGTCAAACGAGACAAATGATTTTTTCATTGCGAATTTCAACCCTTGGTGTATATGCACCCGTGTGAATGACTTCGAACCATCATTTGTCATTGCACTGATTGGAAATTCGTCAATTATGTCGTAATATAAACGTCAATGTTGAATGTAACTTATATCAGTATGTGCATTCGATTTCATGAGGCATAGTATATCTTCCGAGCTGTGAAGCGCTGTCACTATGGTGCATTCACCGAGTGACTTACCTTCAAATATAAATAGAGATGTGCCTTATTCGTACTGGGAGCTAGAATAAAGATGAATCATTAAATGGAAAACTCACAAAGTTTTTATTAATAGACTTCTAATTATTCTGGAATTAACTCAGATAAACTCAGATGTTAGCTATGGAAAAAAAAGCTGGAAATATGTTTTGAAAGGTATGGTAAAAGAAAGGTTAGCAACAGCCGACCCTCTGTATCTTTAGTTTATCAGTGCAGAAACAGTCAAATTTTCCTAACAGATCTAACTTAGGAGTCCTTCCATTTTTTCCTCTTTAACAACTGGGCACTTTCCACGATTTGCCCCAAGCTCCAGCTCAAACTTCGAGAGATAAATGAGAAGGAAAACGGAATATAAACGACAGATTTTAAGCTAACCGGGACTAGCCACGGAGTTCCACTTTTACGGAGTCACCCGCAATGCTCAATTCACTAAATGCATCTAAACTGCATGCTCAATTCACTGCAATGCTTCTAAACATGCACAATTCACTAAATGCACTAAACATTAATGCAATAAAATCCACAGGGGAATAGGACGCCTCGGCAGCTTAACTGGCAAAAGCTCTCGGCCGGAAATCGAGGGATCCGGGTTCGAATCCCGGTCAAGGCGGATGAATTTTTCTCTGTGGAATTTCGCACAGGAATTTAAAAGATTTCTCTGAACCAGTTAATCATACTCTGTGTATGAATAGTTATCAAATGCAGGTTTGAATCGTTGATGACTGTCCCAAGTGGAAATTCCTATCTAATTTTCCGAATAATTTAATGGTGGCTTGTTTAGTCAATCGCTAAGATTAAAATATTTACCGTAGACATGTTTTTCATGTAAATCATGACAGTTAAAAGAACTGTACAACAAATTAGTTCTAACACGTGGAGCCAACATATGAATGCTTCACTTTTATACACATATAATCCTTGCACTGACCTGCTTCCGCTTACCACCCTCCAAGAAATGGGGAAATTTCAAAACTAGGAAAAAATAACATCAACACTACGAAAAATGTCATTGGCTACAGAGATTGCCGTGATGTATCCGACTTCTTAGATTGGTGTGTATTATAATCCTATCAGCTTGATTGTATGAAACCAATGCATTAAGTTTTAAGTTTTAGCAGTTAAACTTGAAGAAGATATTTTCGCTCATATATTGCAATTCAGGTACATTTTTGAATACTTAAAATGAGAGAATAAGGATATTATGTGTGCCGCACTTGCACAAACACGATATTCGGGTTTTAATGGCATTCATTATTATAGGCTTGCATTTTATACATACATACCAATCACGCCGTTCCCTTCCGGAGTAGGCACAGTCACAAAGTATCTCTCACAAATACATGTTTGTAAACCTAACTCTGTTTCAATAATTTCTTATATACTGACTTATCCTTGCTAACCTCTTTTGCCTCGTTTACCCCGATACACTGTTTCATAGATAACTTCCCGTTTTTAAGACTCCTAATATTCCTCCTCCTAAGAATTTCCTCAACCACATTCGACCACAACTTTCTCGGCCTACCTCTCGTACCATTCATTTCACTCTCATATATCTGTTTCGTTATTTGACTCTCATCCATTCTCTCAACATGGCCAAACCAACGAAGCACACTCCTTTCATACACGTCCATTACTGGAGCATCTAGCCCACATTTATTACCCACTCATTCCTGGCCCTATCCATCCTACTTTTGCTGCAAACACTCCTCAAATACATGATACCCACTGCGTTTAATTTGCTCTTATGTTTATCCTGACATACCCATGTTTCACTACCATAGAACAAAGATAAGTACAATTTTGTAAACGGCGATTTTCGCTTCCTTAGACACGCACTCATTCCTTGATTTGATCCACATGCTACCTACCACTTTCCTTCCAGCATTCGCACGTCTCTTTATCTCCTCATCTATCCGTCCATCTCCCGTAAACATCTTACCTAAATAAATAAAATCATCCACTTTTTCAATTAATTTTCCATTCGCCCTCATCATGCAGTTATTATCCCCATTCTCATTATCAAAAACTACTACCTTAGTCTTACACGCATTTACCCTGAATACCATTTTCTCTGTTGATTTACAAAACTTATCTAGGAGCTTCTGTTATCCCTCTTGACTCTCTGAGAGTGCATTTTATAATATTCGTCATTCGTAGATATATTTTTCCCGTGTATAATTTTGCAAATTATCGCCAAGATCCTGTGTATTTAGAATGGAATGCTTGGTTGGTAATGTGGAGCCCAAAAAAAACAATTTTTTCCTAAAATGTTGTGTCCCGAAAGTGAATAAAGAGCGGCCCGTTAAGTCGTCGACTCAGGACGAGGCGACGAAACGCCACCTTCCCCACTTTTTGCAAATCTCCTCAATCGTTCCCTTCCGTGCATTATCCCCTTCCCCCTGTCCTCAATCGCCCAAAGTCCTCGTACTCCCCCTCATATCACTAACCAGCCTCCATTCACCCCCTATTACGCACTCCCCCCGCTCTGTTTCCACCCCAACCCTCCCCCCCTGCTGCCGCCCCAATCCCTAGTTCCAACTCCAGACACACCGGCTACGAAAAAAGAAAACGAGAGTGGAGAAGGCGGAAGCTCGCGGAAATTGAAAACATGACAGTGATTGATGTACTCATGTGCGAGACTTAGCACGCTCTCGCTTCACCCGAGACCCTGTGTCCGCTCCTCCAACCCTCACCCTGTCCTTCCTTCTCATCTTCAACCCTCTCCACCCCTCGATCCACCCTCGACACATCCGTGACGTCTTCACTACCCCCTTCTCGGAGTTGCATTTGGATTTTATCTTGCACCAAAACCAAGTAAATGTTGTTAGAAATGAGATGGGTAGATGATCAATAGACATCTTTATATTATACAATGCAAATTATGAGAAAAATGAAGAGGTTCACTAATATTGGACACAAACTTAAAATGAAATTTTTAAAAGAAGTAGTTAATGAGATTTATAGTTATTAATATTATGATATTCCGCAAACAATAGTTAATAGTAATATAATATAATGAGATATTAATGATAATTAAGCATGTCGACGTGATATTCCTTGATTTCAAGAAGGCATTCGACAAGGTTCCTCACAAAAAACTTATATATAAATTGTAATCATGCGGAGTTAATAGAAAAATAGTGAATTGGATAAGTGACTTTCTCAGTGATCAAAAACAAAAAGTAGTTATTGATGGTTTTAGCTCTGATATGGAGGGAATCACATCAGATGTTCCTCAAGGATGTGTGATCGGCCCTCTTTTATTCATTATTTATATTAATGACCTAAGTTCTAGAGTTAGCAGTAAAATAAGATTATTTACAGACGATATCGTTATCTATTGTGAAATGAGCGAAGAAATGGACTTTGAAGCTCTGTCATTGGACCTTAGCAACGTTCATTCGTGGTGCCAGGAGTGGGGGTTAGAATTTAATATCAGCAAATGTACCACAGTTCACTTTCTGCGAAAGTCATCACAACAATGCCATACCTATACTCTACCCTGCTAAAGAATTCAGTATAGTTTCCTTAGAAATACTTCAACAGAATTTCTTAAAGTTCTGTAGATATTCCTTTAAGTATTGAAACTCCACTTAACGCAATTTCCTACGCAGTTCTGCAGAATACCTTAGGATGTTCTGCAGAATACCTAAGGACGTTCTGCAGAATTCCTCAGGACGTTCTGCAGAAGTCCTTTGACTCTCTGTAGAACTCCTTACAAGCTCGAGTAAACCTCACATATTTCCGTAGAGTTGCTTCAGTTCTACAGAACAGCTTGTAAGGAGTTATTTTACTCTGCAGAAAATAACTCTGCAGAACAATCGTCCTGTAGAGTCAGGCTCTCATGTTCCGTACAGGTCCTTAGAAAAGGAACGAGTTCTGAAGACTAAGAGTCCATTTCTGTAGAACTACTTTCGTTCTACAGAGCAGCTTCTAAGGAATTTTCTCTCAGGGTGGGTGGAGTGAACATAAAGTCTTCAGATACAGGTAAATATTTTGGAGTCGCCTTAACTTCTGATATATTGTGGGGATTACACATACAGAACATATGTGGCTAAGCATTAAAGAAAATAGGTTTTGTTAAACGTATAATAGGAAGGTCCTCAGGTGAAAAAGTCAAAGAGAGATGCTACTTCGCTCTGGTTAGGCCACATCTCAAACTGCGAGCTGCGACTGCGAGCATATGGGACCCTGGTCAAATAGATTTAACCAAAAACATTATTTAAATACAAAAGAAAGCAGCGCGCTTCGTTAAAAACTGCTACGAGCGTACATATAGTGTCCCACAACTTTTAGAGGAATTAAGGTGGGAGCCCCTAGAGACTCGGAGGCTACACGCTAGGCTTAGGTTACTTGAGAAATTCAGAACTGATATTTTTCAGAGCGACATAGAGAATATTATCATGATTCCTCACTAAATCTCTAAGTGTGACAGATGCGATAAAATAAGAGAGATACACTGCCGAAGAGATTGGTGCAAGAACTCGTTCTTTCCGCGAACAATAAGCGACCACAATAAATATTGAGCTCCACTAAATACACTCCTATAATATATGTCACCATTCCATCTCAAAAACTCACACCTTTACACGACTGGTGACCTTACACCCCTTGCCGCACGCCCATTCGGCGGCTCGCAGGGTATTATGTAGATGTAGATGTTTTTCACCATGATTAGGAATACATATTTCTTAAAGCGAAAGGTATATAATATACATTAAATTTCTCATTTTACCATGCATTGGTCGTTATTCAAAGTCCCTGTCAGCGAATATGCTCTTAAATAGAATTTCAATTTCTAGTAAAAGTCCTCAGGTTTAGCATTTTTACGCCACTTGTGTCAGGTTTCTTGGCTGAAATGTAACTTTATGGATTCCCATTCTTTTCCCTTGATCGTTTCCTTTCCATGCGTTTTTATGATAAGGTTCCTGAACACATCTTTTAAATAAAATGAACAAATAAAGCAACTACTGTGATAAGAAAGAAAGAAAATATTTGGTTATTTTACCTTACCTTACGTTATCTCCTTGGCCATTGAAACCTCAGCAGGTTTCTGGCCTCACCAACGATGCCTCTCAATTCTGTTTTATCTTTTGCTCTTTGAAGTAGAGCCCACGGCCAATCTATGTCTTTTCCCACTTGGTCCTTCCACCTCATTCTTGCTCTACCAGGTGGTCTTCTGCCTTCAGGGTTTCTCAGGTATAAAGTCTTGATTATTACAGTTTCCTCTTTTCTCCACACATGTCCTGCCCATCTTTATCTTCGGCTCTTAGTCATTGCCACTGTATCTGGGTATGTATAGGTGTCTCTTAACTCTCTGTTCTTCTTAATTCTCCATCCTTCTTCATCTTGAACTGGGCTAAAGATTTTCCTCAATACTTTATTTTCAAAAACAATTACCTTTTTCTTAGAGTCTTTGGTTAATGCGTTTGAGTAGTCATTCCAAATGATAATAGAGAGGATAATGAAATAAACACTAGGTTAGCCGCAGCTTCAAGGACTTACAGGTCCTTGAAAAAAATAATGAAATCTAAATGGCTCTCTAGAAAAACCAAGATAAATATTTATCATTCAATAATCATCCCAGTACAGCTATATGGATCGGAAACATGGGCATTAACCAAATTTTGCTACTTTTACATTTCGTAAACCCTACACTATATCCAGGGGCGAATATATATGGTAGGAGGGGGGGGGGGCTAAAGCCCGTCCCCGTATTGGGTCGAAGCTTAAATTAGATAAAATCGAAATTATTGGAGGGTACAATTTCTACAACAATTTAGTTATATTTTCCGGGAAATTTATCTACTATAACGAAAAAAATGCAAATTTTTAAGCTTTATTATAAATATTAGCGGTATTTCAATCTATGCCCATAATGACCTCCATAAACCTTTTACTAATCAAACGACCTAGTGCATGTGCATAGTAATCTATTTAAATTCTGTCTTTTTAATATAAGAATTAGCCTAAAACCGCAGTTTCTGAGTGTTGAAAATCCAAAATTGTAGGCGGACCCCGAACCCCCCTTCGGCTGGAGGGTATTCTCCTCAGACCCCCGGTTCCCTCCCCCCCTTGGACCAAACCTAGATCCACCCCTGACTATATTGGAACAAAACTCCGTAAAGGGATATTTAAAGGGTAGCAAAAATGATGCATGTGGCTCATTTTCTTTCCTCCCTTGCTTTCTCTGGCACAAAATTTCTCCTGTCGTGTGAGTATTCCATTTTGTTTTATTTAAGGTTTTTTTTCCTCGAGAAAAGAGGATATTCCTCTCATGCTCGTATTCATTGAGGAAATAAAAAATATATTTCCGAAATAATTTTCCCCCCTTGTAACTTTCCTTGTACCCTTTATTAAAAGTTTTTGGGGAGAATGAGAGAGAGAATGAGAGTGAAAGAAAGTTCAACCACAGCTGCGTCTCCTCCGATATTCGCAGATTGTCGGGAAATTGAAATAATAACTTTCAAGCGCGAGGCTTCGAGTCTTGGTGGCTCGAGGAATGAGGCTGTGGAGGAGGAGGGCGAACGGGGAGGGAGGCGGAGGGGCAGGAAGGAGAGGCGAGGAGGGAGGAAGAGTGGGTTGGATTTTCCTGCGCCCTGGAGAGGAGGGAACGAGGAGGCAGACGGAAAAACAGGACCTGGGAAGGAGTCAGTGGATGCAGACGGGTGGAGGCTGTAACAAAACCATGCATATATATTATGGATTATTATCTCGTCGCCAAAAACTGTTGTCTAGAATTCCGTAAACAAACAATTTTTTGGAAAGTGTTGCCGCCTAGTGATGAAAGACAGAAGTTCAAATGGAAATACAGTCGACAGATTGTAAATAAACACGTCCTACTGGTTTTACCATGAATATGCATGGGTTTTACTTACAAGCTATCATAATGCAGTGGATAAAAAATGTAGTCCTACACGCGGGACTTAATTATACACTTTTTTAATATCTTCCGGTCTACAGATATATTAAAATCCTTTCCATATTTAATTACACAAATGTAGAATTCACTTCTTAGCACTTCGTGAATATCGTTATACGGAAATTTAATAATAATGCGAGGTGACTTCATGGGTATTCCCAATGGCCATCATTGCAGTGTAGGTAAAAAGGAATGCACTTACCGCCGCCTTGAACAGATTCTTATTTTTCAATCCACGTCTCCTATTTTGGTTCCTCGTAGACGCATACCCTTGTTTTGCAGCCTGATACGAAGCAAGTTCTGTTTAAACGAGGCATTCTAAATTCATTATTAAAGCCGAACGGGCTTAATGCATTCAAATTAGAATCAGAGTCTGGCAAACATCGTCGTCGGCACACGATGGACGTTTCATAAACCTCTTACACATTTTCTGTAATAGATATTTCCTCTCTAGCATTTACAAAGTAAGTTTTAGATTACAAAAATAGCAAGATATTATTTTAAGCATCAAGTAATTCATATCTCCTCGATCTTTATTGAATATTCACCACAGTCTCACGTTAGCAACAATTAACTGCGTCTATTTACAATAACAACAGAAAAGACTCGAATCAAAGTGGCGCCAAAGACTGAGTGAATTTAAAGTGGAAACTTTGGCAACACGTAGCCTGGGCAACAATGCCAAACATCCGAATCCATAGTATATATTCATGAACAAAACGACTATCCAGAGGTCCAGGAAATCAGTTAAATCAGAAATAATATTAAATTAAAATTCAAAACCATTGACCAACAATAAGAAACTACAGACGCGCAAGGAAAATAAATATTTACACCCCGGGACTAGAAACGCTTTAAAAATATTAAACAGTTAACAATACGAAACTAAGGATGCCAAACAAGATAATCAACAACAGGGAGATAATAAAACGGTTGGGAAAGGGAGCAGACGTGACGGGCGATAGAGAGGCGAAAACCGGGAAAAAACGGCACACAGCGGTACATAGAAATACAAGACGAAGTAATAAGACCAAGGAAATAGCGCAAACAGTTTGGTGGTAGAAGAACTCCAGGTGAAGGAGAGATAAGGGAAGGAATATAGCTGATCGACAGCGGAGGGACGAAGCTGGTCCACACGCACGGAGGCAGGAAACCCGGAACGATAAATGAAAGTTCGACTACTGATACCGAATTGATTGAAATAAAAGAACTCGCCCACGTCCAAATAACCGTCTAAGCTCACAGGGAAAGACTCTTAAGTTCAATTTCAGTAATATCTCGCGCAAAGTGCACTGTCTCTCTTAAAAAAAGTTCTACAGTAACTAATTGATCTCTTTTGCATAACCAATGGCTAAACATAACTTGGTAATCAGAATAAATATATAACTGCATTTTAAATTGGGCCCAATATCATTTCAACTCTTGATTGATTGCTTTTGTTGATTTGAAGAAACATGAGTTTACAATAAATGTATTATTTTTGTGCTGAATACATGTAAAGTGTGTCATTTGCATGTGTTTGATATGCTAAATATGATATTCGCATATGTTATTGTATAATTAAGGTGTTCCCTTTTTGAAGGAGGTAAGTTGGGCTACATCATTGGTATTGACGTATGGCTAGCGACGCCGTCAGGAAGGGATAAGAAGGTGTTAGTTGAGGAGGAGGTTAGGTTACAAGGCTGAGAGGAGGATCGAAGCCGCAAACTTCCTCTTCTATTTATTTTTGCTTTCCCTTTCCTCTCTGATTTGTCCATTATTTTCCTTATTTTCTCTCATTTTAATACTATTCTCCTCAATTAATCCTGAATTCATTCCTAATATTCCGTCACGATTCAATTTCTTCATGGTAGTTTCATGACTCGTGATGAGCCAAACCAAACTGGTCGGGTGTATGTCGCGTGTTGCTTGGTGCCGGCTCGCCGTTTTTCTGACCATCGCTGATCTCATCTCTCCGAATTGAAATCCCTTTGAGGAATGGATAAATGAGGTAGAATGAATCTATTCATCTACTTCCCTGCGAAAGTGTGACTAGCAGGGGTTACGATAGGTTGGGGAATTACGGAGACAACAAGCAGCATACACGCGAAAATATTTAGAGCTCCTTATCATTCTGGTTTCACCACCTAAGCCTACGCTGCTAGAACATTTTATCTCTGTTTATAACATAGTTGGTGCATGTGTCTAGCCCTTTTGAGCCAGAGCCCCGCGAAAGATATGCTTCCCCTGTTCAACATGAACATTTCCTTTGATCCTCAGTCCGGGAGTCCCTTATGACGATGAATCGCTCGTGCATGTAACCCATTTGTACTCTTCATCGCAGGATATGTCATTGGTCAACTGATTCCGTTCCCAATTCTCTTTTTTAATACTTAAGAGCCCACGGGTACGGAAATACGCGGGTATCAAAACCCGAGGGTTGTTCACTTTTTTTAAATAAATCGCAATATTTTTTATTTACAGAAATAAAAAGAATAAGCTTAGGCTTAATTCTTTGATTTCAATGTCTTTATTTCAATATGAAAAAATGACTCAAATATTATAATAATAAAAAAGTCCTAATGTCAACAATGATCATACTTTTTGGAAAAAAAATAAAAAGTACTGCACTTAGCGTTTCAGCAGTAATCTTCTCCTGTATGGTAAATTTTGAAATAATCTGGCATACATACCGCCGCTGTACAAGAGGGACACCACCAGGCTGTTTCTTTTATGCTAGCTTACCCAGTGGTACAATTTCCCTTGTCTGCACACACTTTGTACGTCCTAGTTGGGTGTATCCTTTTTCAGTTCCTGGAATATTCTCCACAAAATGCCTACCCATCAGTTGGTTGGATGACGTGTTGTTTTTGGATACTTCTTCGGCTATTTCAGCTCCTTTCTCGAGTACTTTTTCTCCAATCACCTAAATAAAGGTGGCCAAAGTGTAATTGACCATCGATGAGGAGAAGGACACTGTTATTAATGCCATTTGTCATGGTTGTGCAGAACCTTCTGGTATTGACTACCTGTCGCGATCAGACAAGGCTTAGGGTACACAATTGTGTGAAATTCACTGTGGAAAATCATTCGCCTGGAATGGGAATCGAACCCAGATCCCTCGATTTCGCGCCGAGTGCTCTAACCAATGTGACTTGCTCTAACCAATGAGAGATAACCTGTAAGAACAACTTGCTCCTAAAGCCCCGATGAGATTCCCAGTGGAAGAGGACGCCTGGGTAGCCTAATTGGATAGAGCACTCGGCGCGAAATCGAAGGGTCTGGGTTCGTTTCCCCGTCCAGGCGAATGTTTTTCCACTGTGAATTTCACACAATTGTGTGATCACTAGCGGGTGACTCCGTTGAAGTAACTGCGCGGCTAGTTCCGTGGTTCTTTGAAAAAGTCCAAAGTAAACACCATTGTGCTTAAAGTCGGGCTTTACCCCGTGGACTGTGGCGCTTGGCGCTCGTATACGGGTACCCCCGGCATTATATGCACGGTACCTGTGAAAAATACTTGCTCCTTGAAGCCCTCATGACATTCACAGTGATAGAGGACGCCTGGGTAGATTAATTGGTTAGAGCACTCGGCGCGAAATCGAAGGGTCTGGGTTCGATTCACAGGCCACCAGGCGAATGATATTTCCACTGTGAATGTCACACAATTGTGTGCTCACTAGCGGGTGACTCCGTTGTAGCCAAACACCCTTCCTCCCTTACCTGTAAACCCATTCCGATGGAAGCCATCCAGAATTCCAATTGGTTTTATCATCACACGACAAGTAGTAACACATAGCAAAATGGTGGGAAAAGATGGAGGTACTTTAAAACTTGATGACTTTGGATATTAAGGCGGTTCTACCGAGAAGGGACATGAATGTTATATTTTTTCATATTCTGGATAATTATAGAAGAATATTGGTTATGAGCAGCAATTAGTTTTAGTTATGAGCAGCAATATATTACCTTTCCATGCTAATTTTATCACAGCTTGAAATTCAATGGCAGAACCATGAGGAAGAGTATTTTTTTTCTATATCTTTCAAATGCTGTTTTCGTCTTAATTTGTATTTAAGAGACGAGAACTCCCGGTAAATGATGAAATATGAAATAGAATCATCATACCGCTAATTAAAACGGGTTATTAGCAAAAAATACAAAAATGTAGTAACACCATGGAAATGGCTCTGCACTCGGCGGCTGTGGCAGATGAAAAGTGTTCATTTTAAATGTTTTTGAGGGGGATTCGTCACTTCTGGTGCTTTTATTTAGGTGTTCAATGGCTAACCATTCTTATAGTTAACCAACTCACCCGTGAAAGCAGAGTCGAAAATAACCAGTGGAAAAAATGTCGGTTCTTAAGACTTTTTTGACTCACAACGGCTTGCTTAACTGTATGGTAGTAGACCAAGTAACGGATGATGATATTCATAGAATTTGAAAGCAATGGGTAATAAATCCAGTGGATGTGATGAAATTAGGATGTCATATGTAAAAATGAGTCCCAACATTATTCCTATATTTAAACTGTTAATGAATCAATCTGTAAATAATTCGGCTGTACCCGCCGGATTAAAAAGCTGTTATAAAACCTATTCATAAAGGAGGATCACATAAAGATATAAACAACTATAGACCGATACCTACATTACCAGCAGTATCCAAAGTCCTGGAAAGGCTCATGGCCGATAAATTAATGGTTTATTTAAAAAAGTATAGAATTTTATCAGATCTACAGTTAGGCTTTCGAATAAAGAAAGGGAAAATTAATACAATTGAAAGAGTAATAAACAATCCTAAAGAGGGACTGGATAAGGGGTTAAACACTGTGTTAATGATCATAGATTTTAGGAAGGCCACTTCCACTGCTTAAACATGGAATGAAATCGGAGAGAAGGGGAGAGGGAACGAATAGCATTGTGGGGGAGTATTACTCCGGAAAAGGCAGACCACTCTACTGCTCGTTAAAAGTCACCTACCAGGGCGTGGTATTATAATGAATGCTATTTCAATCCCGCAAATATCGATTGATCGTTATCGTTCAGCGCTTGGTCCAATTTTGTCCTTCTTAATTGTCACGTTGCGGCTTTGCGGCGTTGGAAGGATCCAATGCATTCAAGCCCGAACTTGTGCCTTGGGTGTCAATCACAGAACATTTACCGATATAAAATATCGTGCGATGTGGCGTCGACCGATAAACAAATGTTAACGTTAATAGCTTTTCGGTTATCCCATAAGCTACGATAAGTCAGCCGTTATCGAACAATCACGCTTATAGAAAAAGATCCGTTATTCGCACCCTCATCTGGCATTGCTCCACAAAGTAGAGAATGGGCGCACTGGAAGACACTTAAAGCCGTAAATCCACGAATGGCCATGATTTTGCTCTCCCATCGCTTGCCTTGCCAATCACTGGGCCGTGGTTGGTTCGAGCAAATACCTTTATACTGTGAACAATAGTGAGGTCCCTTTTAAGGTAGTTAGAGCGAAAAATCATTTCACCAAGAAATCAATGAATTTCATCTCACCTTAAAGAAAAATATATCACCCTTCCTTTGACACCAAAAATTCAACCCCTTACCACATTACTTTCCGAGATATTTGCCAAAAAATACCAGCCCTATTATATGGGAAATGGTACGTGTATGCTCTCCAGAGAGACCTTATATTAAAAATGAGGAATTCTCTACACTTAGATCTCGTCAAATAATCAACAGTGTGTACTTTGTGTGTTTTCTCAACTATTTTTGAAAATTAATCATATTGTCACCGCTGTCGGTTCTTGGGTATCACAATAAACCTTCCGTTTTGACGGAGTTTCAAACGTACCGCATGAAAGAAATGAGTCAAGATAAAGACCTATTTGAATATTTTCAATTGATTACTTACAATTTTTGTCTTATAAAACTATATTATTGCACCATTAATAATGCAATAATTAATTCATGTGTCTCACAGCTAGTGAAATTAAAACGTATATATCGAATATGGTATCTAATATGATTAGGGAACTATCTCGCTAGCACTACCAGGCGGACGACGAAAGTGCGATATCTCGTGTAGAAATACCTATCGATAGTGGTCATGGTTAACCACCTGTGATACAGTGGCGCTGCTGTAGCCTATATCTCGAGACGGGTCCTTTATGTGTTTACATTTACAATTTCAAATCACAGTGTAGATAGCGTATACTTTTTTAACTCATACATTAATTTTATGCCGATTAGTAACGTTTTTCACATTAAATAGAGTGTTTTTTATTTCATTTCATCGGTGTCCAATCATGTGCAAGGCTGAGGACGGCCATATTGACTTTGGTTGGGAGTTGTTGTTAAGACATTTTGCGAGAGATTTTGTTACACATCGTCAAATATTTGTCGACTGATAAAATGCTTGCAGTGTTTTTACTGTCGCGAAACATCAATGGACGTTCGGCCGAGGAGATTTCGTCGTTACTTCTCGAAATATCAGGTAATATGATTTCCTATACTGGCAGTTATTTCATCATTGGTGATGTTCGGAGTACGTTGAGTATTTCGTGAATGAAATTCGCCTGAGTTGTGACCAACAACCCATAGTATTGTATCTGGGTCAGATAAATCGGCAGTATTCTATATCCCGACGAATTCTTTTCATGGTGGAGTCGAGATTAAGTTTGAATATCGCTTGCTCGCTTCAATTTGCTTGTTCCATGGCGAAGAACATGGATGGAGGACCATGAATGGAGTACAACAGAGCTTCCCTTGCAGCGACGTCGTGACGGAAGGTGCGTAAAATTGAATGACTTTTGAATTTGCTGTTTCTTAAACGTAAGTGGCTTACGCGGCAGTGAATGTGCTAGTGGATGAGTATAATAACTCTCCTATTTCTTACTTCTATTCCAGGCATCATTTTGTCGTTCAACGTAAAGAATCTTTGATGCCCATGGAAATGGTGTGATCCAGGTAGTCGCACTGCACCCGGGAGGAAATGTTGCTCGCGTATGTATGAACTTGAAGCAATTTTCTGTGCATTCAAATAAGTCTAATCTGGAAACAGGCGTTATCATTGTGATGTTGACATCATAGTCTTCGAATGATAACGATGGGCTCTACTATGTTCTCGCCAGCGAAAAAAAATTTTGTTGAGATACTTTGTGACGAAAACGTCAATTGATACCTAATGTTTGTTTAAGTCCTTTGGCATTCTTTTGCTTTCGAGTTTTTATCTGCTCCAGGAATGTCGTGTCCTCTTATTCATGCACGCTGTTCAAACAAAATGATTTCGGATGCAATTTCCAGTAAACATCACATTCGCACGATTTTTGTGAGGTGTTTTGTGAAATAACGTTTTCATGTTGTACCTAATTATGGTCGTGAATCGTCTAATTGTGAAATGACTGTAAGTGACCTTTTGTATTTGTTATAATGTCTGCATTTCTAGTGTACCAGTTAATAAATATTTTTTGAATGGTCAAAGAATATTGTGTTCTAGTTATTCTTCTTATTTATCCTTCGTTTCATCAATATCATGGTTGTATGGTGTGCAGGATCCGATTACCAGATGATTATTCTGTGTAATAGTCCAAAAGGTATCAGGTAATTTTTTCGCGCTATGACGTTCTTTATTTAAAACTTAAGATTGGTAATGAGTTTGAGAAATCAAACGAGAGGGCTTAAGGGGGTGATTAAATTGTTGGTTAGCTCGGAGGCTGAAGCTGCGTTTCAAATCAAGCGCCCATTTTCGTCAGTTACCGTCCTGAGTCACAAGTGGCGCTGGTGCGAAATTTATACGCATTGGGCTTTCGGAGCTGTCGCTCTCCTGTTATTATATGTCGCCCTCCTCTCTATTCTCTGGCCGCCGAGAGGACCTCACTGCTGCTGTTTTCATCAAATTGGACTTTGTTCAAGAACACACCATAATTATATTACGGTATTTCACCTAAGGGAATGCTGTAAATTTCTACATAATGTAATAGTATATGCTCCATTGTGGGAAATGTTTTCCATTTCAAAGGCTGTCTCTGTCTATACTTAATTATCTTTGACCCTGTCTTCCCTCAGTCTAGCCAGTAAAATTCAGTGACTTCGAAATCAGTTTAGTGCATCGTATTTTTTCAGTTTACCAGACAATATTTCATCGTAAGTCTAGGTTTACTAAAACAGGTCTAGTGTTTCCAGAGAGGAGGGTGGGAGGAAACCTATTCCCTGCCCACTTGAGGTAGTTTGAGCGAATTTTCATTTTACCTAGAAATCAATGCATTTGGTCTCATTTTAAAGAAAAGTATTTCACCCTTCTAATGATACCCAAATTTTAACCCCTTACTACATTACTTTCGAAGATATTTCCCAAAAATAAACTAGCCCTTTTACATGGGAAATGGTACGTGTATGCACTCCATAGAGACATTATTTACAAAATGAGGAATTTAGAACACTTAGACGTCGTAAAAAACCTAACAGCTTGTATTTTGTATATTTCCTCAACTATGTTTGACAATTAATCATAATGTCACCGCGTCAGATTCTTGGGTACTGCTAAAAATCTTCCGTTTTGGAGTTTCAAACGCACCGCGCAAAAAAAATGAGTCAAGTTAAAGACTTATTTAGATATTTTCATTTAATTAATTACCACTTTTGTCATATAAAACTATATTATTGCACCATTAACAATAAAAATCATTAATTCACGTGTCTTTTAGCTGGTGAAATTAAAACGTATGATTCGAATATGGTCTCTATTATGACTCGGGAACTATCTCGCTCGGACTACCTTAATGGACCGTCACTTACCTCCCCCATCGGTTCATCTCCTCCAGTGCCACCCTCCATATATCACCACCTGCACTAATCCATGCGCGTCTCGGACCCATAGGATTCGGCCGGCTGGATGTTTCCGCAACATGGCTCCTACTGGACCGTTCTCCTTGGCTCTTCTCTCACACGCTTGGGAGCGCGCGTTGAATGACGGGATGGCTCCTGACGCTCAATTCCTCAGTACAGAGACTCTATAGATTCCATTCTCTAGCTAGAATACAGAGAAAAATCCGCCTAAAACTCTTCAACGACTAATGAATGAAGATCTGAAATAACTTGCCTTATTTTAACTTGGGATTCTATGGTGTTTAACACACATGTAAATGCGTCCGAAGAAATTACTCGACCCCATCTGGTTCAAATGTCGACCTCTACTTGAAATATCGGCAGCTCCTTCATTGTCGATTCTTAATCGAGATGCGTCCTGTATATACTTAGTTCTATTTGAGCTAATTTTAATTCTTGAGAAACCAATCTCGTGTTCCATTATAACCTTACACAGAAAAGTTTGACACGCCCACAAATGATTAGTTTTTAATGGCCATTACAATTAAAAGTTCTTATTAGACTAATCGACTCACGTTTTCTTAAAATTGAAATTTAAAATCATTGCTTCCTGAGATATAATAAAATCCACCTCATGAAGAAAAAGCTCATAAATACAGGATAATGTCACAATAAATCTGATTGATAAGCTCAAAGAGTTCCAAAATAAAATGGAAAAACGGAAAACTGGGTTTTTGAAAAAAGTGAGAAATCATTTTTAAATAACATTTATCTTCTTTTAGTTGTGTATATTTATGAGCATTTCAACTTGAAGCATGACTAAGCGTTGGTTTTAATCAAATGAATTTTCGTGCAAACGTTTTTTCAGCCTCGATTCCCAAAATTGAGTCCCGCGAAAACGATATATTGTACGATTACTGTGGCTGTTTATTTTAATGAAATACTGTTTTCATTTGACAAGCGAGAAATGAAATTAGGATTAGATTCTATAATGGATATTGCACTCGATATTCAGAGGTCTGCTCTCCATCAAAAAATCACTCCTAGCCGAGGCAAAAGTAGATTAATAGAACTGGAAAAAAATCCCCAAGGGCGACTGGGAGTCTGGCAAAATCCGTTTATTGACCTGAATTCCATGATCCGCAAATCAAAATGTCAGAATCCAGTTCATTATTGCACCAAGACTATGTCAACTAAATACCTACCCAAATAGTTCACTCTTTTATGTTAAATTCAAGTTCTTAAGTCCATTTTATGATTACGGGGAAATCATTAATATACAACTCAATATACGCCGTCTAAACAAATGTTTATTTTTATCTCCAATGGAAAAAAATTTTCAACTAAAGAAATAGAATTTTACCCACATTTAAGTTAAAATTACATTTTAATTCATATAAAAAGTATACTTTACATTTTAGTTTACGTTTTGTTCAAGATTTACAAGTTACCATGGAGACTTCCTGAGCAACAATAGTCTCATGAATAGGTGCTCGTTTTATTCACTCGTTTTTCCACTATTTTCCATTCATTGTCTTTGTTAAGTGGAACTCCTGTCAACCACGTGACTTGAAGTTACATGCATTCTTATATTTCCAACCATTACGTATTTTATTTGTTTAACTTCCCGAAACGGTTTGAAGTCTTAATAATGCTTTGGTTATTATCAGACTAGCAATCAAGAAATTGTTAGCAATTTTGAATATTCAATAATTGTAGAATTTAACTTATAACTTCACCATCTAATCTAGAATTAAATATGAGTGCTGTTCCAAACCAGTATTTAAGGTAGGAACGATCGTGGGTTCCATAATGGCCTCTTGCAATTTATGGTACTGTCGAGAAGTAAACATTCTAAAATAACCGTCGCGTCACTTCAGATCAGGTCTGAGTCACTCAGACCTGATCTGAAGATGTGGCCAGCTTAGGCCACGAAACGTCATCTGAATAAAACTTTACGCAGAGAACCCGAAAACAATGGAGAGAACTGCAGTCCAGCGCTGCGAAAGCCTCAAACAGAAATGTAATTATTCATCCAATCCTTACTATTTTTTCTACCAGGCTTGCCATTGGACCTTTTTGACTCGTCATAGATTCTAGAAAGGATATTGCATATTTTGTCATACAGTGTATTAGGGTTATTTTCTTGTTGTAATCTATGCCACTGGTAAGCTTTTACCTTTAGATCAACAGCTGAGTTACTAATATATGACTTATTGTCGTTAACCTGGCTAACATTGTTAACTGCTGGTTGTTCTAAGTAATTCAGACTAATCATGTAGTGATCTGAAATGTTGGTTCTGAAAACAAATGTATTTGCCAGACTACATTGACCATTAAATGCTACGTGATCTATACAGGATTGAGTTAACACGCCATTTCTAATTTCTTCCCAGGTATGTGCATCAACTAAGTACAAATAACCACTTGAGGACAGTATTTCTTTATATTTAACAACGTTGGTATCACTCTTATTTTTAAGTCAATATTGACATAACCATTTATGATTGTTTCACAGAGATCATTTTCAGAAATATTATTTTCTAGCTCATCCAAAAAAGACCTCATCTCACCATCTGGTGGCCTATATATGGCTATAATTCTTAGTGTTTTATCATTATTGTATATTTTACCAATTATGGATTCAGAGTATGAGATACTAACATCAATATGCTGGAAGTTTACTTCACTCTTTACATACAATACTATTCCCCCACCTCTTTTTTCTTTCCTCAAGGAGGAAAACATTGTGTAGCAGCGATTTATTTCATACAAGTCTGCTTCACTTTCTTTGATATTTACTTCTGCAAGCAACATAAACACTTCATACTTATTCTACTAATTATGCTTTTAATAGTCAACATAAATACATTCCAGTGTTTTTTTAAGAAATCTAATATTTAAGTACAAAATATTAAATTTATTACCAGGCAGCCGAGAAAAATCCGTTACATCATCAAACAGAAATGTATGAACTTTAGGATTCTTAATAAAATAAAAGTTATCCGTTTTCAATTTTATTACATAGTTACAGCAGAACGAGTTAATTTCAAACGTTTTTCTCCCAGGGCGAAACTTTTAGTCTAACAGGTGTGTGAGAATTTCCCTTTAGTTGATTATTCTCACTTTTAATGTCCTCCTTCGTCTTCCAACGGAATGCTCTGAGAGTACTTCGCCACGGGACGATCGTCCTTTAAGTACGCATACGTTTCACTTCTCATCTTGCTCCTTCACTTGCCTCCCATTTTCAAAGAAATCCGGAATGCAAGCATCTGCGGAAGTAAGGCTGAGAAGTAAGACTGAGAACGTGATGCAATGTGTTCTAAGGGTTTATTTATTTTGCTTAGAGATCCCAGTTTGAGATCACAGAGTGCTGTAATGGATCACGTAACTCGAGACACATGCATCAAAGAAGAGGAGTAATTTCATTGGACTTAAGCCTAACACTCTTTTTCCCCCTGCCGCTCAGCTCCTGGAAATGGGAAAGGGTTCGTACAACACTCCTTTTAGTTCCTCGGGACACACTTGTGCGTTAAAAAAGCCGTGGATACTCGAAGGGGAAACTTCAAAGAGTCTGCACGCTGAATTTTCAATGGTGTTTCCTTTACCTTATTTAACCTCTGTAATCCAATGTCTAGACCAGTATTCATCTACAATTTTGAGCCTTTCATTGCGTAGATGATCACTTATGAAATCTAGTAACGTTTGTAAATTAGAATCATACCGCCAAGTTACCAAAGTAACCGTAGTTACCATAACAGTTAAAATTTAGTGACAGCTAGGAGAAGGAAAGGACTCATGATGTAAACGAGATCCGTCACATAAAGTACTGTAAGTGTAACACTGCACAGCTAGAAATTCTGTACTAAATCTCATCGCTATCTTTAACCATTAAGTAAAGTCGCCGATCAATGGCCACCTACGTTACCACTGCTATTAAAAGAGTCAGTATACAATTCGCATATATCGCAATATCGCAATATCGCATAACAATTTGGTGTCAAAAGTGGTTTTTCCTTGGATTGATGCAAGAATAGCAATTCATGTAATTAATTTAACTAAGTATTTCACCGAAGCTTTGCGATTAAAAATAACGAGCTCCTCATAGCGTTCAAAGTTTTGCATTGGACAATGAGAAATCTAAAGGGCTGCAGGACGGCCACAAAGGAAATGGTGTGTAAAGTGTTTGTTCGGCAAATAGTAGAGTACTCGGCGATGGTATGGGACCCATTTGAGGAAAGTCACGTTAAAAAGCTGGAGAAAGTTCAAAGGAAGCCAGTGAGGTACGTTCTGAATAGACATAAGAGGACTGAAAGCGTGACAGAGGGCGTGACAAAGATGATGAGAGTCTTAGGATGGGAGAGTCTACAGAGCAGACGGAAAAGAAGTAGAATTTGCGGGTTGTATAGAATAATTAAGAACGACACAGCATGGGGCGAGCTTGGAACACAACTCGAAGAGCCATCCTTCATCAGGAAGAATGATTGTATGTTCAAAGTGAAGCAGAGATCCCAAAAAACAAATGTTTAAAAAATTCTCATTCCTCAACAGGACAATTATTGAATGGAACCAGTTACCTGGAGAGTTGTTTGAACCCTTACCTTCTAACAAACACAGGCATTCAAAAAAGAAATATAATAAATGCATGCAAAGACTTTGTTGTGCACCATTTATGCAATTTGGTCGGTGATATTAAAATCTATGTTTATGCTTCACGATATTTGTAATTATGAATGATTTTGTTTATATTTCGCCTCACGTGGTATATTTTGACGTAACCTTACAATACCACCTGACCTTAGTCTATTCGTACTGATCTGTGTAAATAAACAAATAAATAAATATGTGTTAATCAACTACATCACGATGTTACGTACGAATCTCTGTAACTTTCACTCCTGACATGCTGACGACTCCAGCTAGAGTGATATATATTTTAATGGGAAATTCCAAATAGAGGTTTATACATCAAGCAACCGTGAATGTCACAGTACACCAAAAATTCATCAGTGGATTTCCAAAAAAAAGATTATGCCAAGCGTCAAGTGAACACGTTGCTAACGCGGTGAGATGACGAGGAAATACAAAGCCGTGCATCAATCTCGAGGCAAAAAGAGACAAACCATTTCCCACCAATACACCAGACATACTTTTGCTGAAGAATTAAAATTCCTCTTCACTCAAGGAAGCAACAAAATGTTGATAAAACTCTCGTCGTCATTCCGATGGAATATCCGTCCTTTTTAATTTTCATCTATTTGTTTTTGCCGATTCAAAAGAGTTGTGAAAGTCTATGTCGATATCGGGAGAAAGGATTATCGGCCTATTTGAAATGGAAATAGCGACTGGGAAGGACAGAAAATTGGATGCTGTATTCAGGACGAAAAGGATATTCAATAGTTTTTTAACCTTTACATTATTTTTTCTCTAATTTCATCGGAAATGTGGATAAATTAAGGAAATGCAATTCGTATACTAATTGTGGAGATACTTATAACATTAAAGTTGATAAAATGGTATGAGAACAATATTCATACCCTTCACTGATGGATATTATTCATCACAGGTAAATTTTAGAAAACTACACCCAAAGATTCATAAATTTTTAAGCGTCTAAGCGTCATACTAAACTGCAAAACAATTTCATTGCATTAACGTAGGCATTCATTACAACAGCGTAATATTTAAAATTTACGGTTTAACAGAACATGCATATCGACAGTAGGGTATTTGAACAATTTATTTCTTGAATGCTTCCTTTGCAGTTTAAAGTTTGATGCTTTAAAACAATTTTCGCGTATTTTATATGCTACAAACTGATGGATACCATTCTAAAGTCATGGCACTGGCCTAAAAACAACCCAATCAATGAGTACATCTTTTTTTAAAGTTCTATTTCAACTTCCGCTTAATAATAAGCATCACTTGTCAATGAATAGTAGTTAATGAAAGTAATAATCCGAGAAAGAATTGAATGAATAACAAGCGCTTCGTTTTTCGTGTGCATTTTCTTCGGAAATGTAAAGTGACAGTTATTTTTAACTAAAATTGGTATTATAACTGTTTATAATTTTGACGATTGCAAAATATTTATAGGCTGGTGAATAGTGGCTGCTTACACTCTTCAGGAGAGGCCTCGCTTTAAATCTCCTTTCACTTTTCCTGACGCTTTTTTATCCATTATCCATCAATCGAACGGCACTCGGGCGATTCAGTAGCTCGTTCTAAGTCCTTAGTAGTGCTTCCACGCTTAACTGTCTCCGTGGAGATCGCAAATGCCACACTTTCTGAATCATATAAACTTCACAATGGAGTCTTCTGAAATTTACAAGCGACTCTTTAATGTCCCTGCTACTCTTTATCCTTGGTCTTCAATATGAAATGAGTACTTTATTACCCTCGCTCTTACGCAAATGAAATTATATTGTGCTGAAATCAGAGAGTAGGTATTCATAAGTAATACGCTGCCTTTTGTAACTTGATGGTATTCCATGGCTACTTGAGTTTTATAAGGGTTCTATGTTTTATCACATATTTATATTTCACCAATTTAGTTAGTCAAATATGCAAATTTTCATTTACGTATCAAATAAATGATTATATCTTTTCATTTAGTTTAAAAACAAGCAAAAGCTCATGAGCTTGCACAGGCGGGTTTGTCGTATTTCGATTTATATCATAACAGGTCTACTAAAATATTAAATTGACGAATCAATGAGAGTGGACGGCCAAAACAGAAATTGTGAGATATTCATCTATTAACTTATAATGAACAGAAATTTTCTAGTAGCCAAATGTTTTCTAGTATCTGCTCGATTAAACTAATTTAAGTGAGTAAAGATTGTACAGCGTCTGTAAACGCTATCGTAGTTGGTCGAAATATTGTCGCCGTCAAAATGCTTTAGACCCGGACTTTGACGAGTTCCAAATGAACACCGAGCATGGTTGATAGGACATTTATTTTAAATGGAACCACCCATTTAAACACCCATTTTTGGAAAGAAAATCTACTTACCTTAAAAATTAAGTATATTTTGGAGAAATCTTATTCGCCTGCTTGATGTTAGTCTTAAAAAAAAAACAAATAAAAACACGGTAAAATCGCCAAATTTCACGACTTAGTCATGTTTACAAAATTGTGGAACAACATTGGTTAATTATGAAAAGTCAAACTTTTATCACAAGTTATTTATATAATCACGAAACTGTAAACATTTTTTTTAACATCCGTCAACCGTTGCTTAGCTGTTCACACGCGATTTACTTTGAAACCGGTTGGAGTCAACACTATTCGTGCGAGAGAGTTGCATTTTAAACACTACGTCTAAAGTAAAATTTAGTATAAATAAGCGAGAATAGTTATATATATAAAATCAATGAAACAGAAGATATTAAGAAAACACTTCAGATGACGTCACGCCGGCAGCATGCATCGGTTCGGGGGCTATTCCGAAGCAGTGCGCAAACCTAACAGTGCCAAAACCCATTGCAACACTTCGCAGCGCGTTCCAAATTGTACTTATCATTATACGACGGTTGCGCATTAAAACGAGTAAACTTTTAGTTCTAGCTGTCTGATTGCAATTTGATAGCCATGGAAAAATTTCTTTGAATGACAACGCGATGCTAATGCTAAGCAACTGCGACCTTATAGATGTTCTTTATAAGATGGGAAAATTCCTGAGGGTACTCTGCTTAAAGTTTATTCCTGCCGTCTGATAAGTATTCCACATGAAATTAAAGACCTCTCTGATGAAATATCTCCAGGTAATTAGGCGGTTGAATTACTCTTTATTAATTTCTAGCTAACTTCACATAGAAAATGTTTTTTCTTGTTATCTGATTATACTCAATGCTCATATGGAACACGTCCAAATCCAGGTCTATACTATTCTGACGGTGAAAGGTGTTGCTTTGATCAGGATGCACACTAGTACCTTATCATTTATTAAATCAGGTGGCTCTGCCAGTATGATAGGGACTATACATGTTTGCCAGTATGCAGGCTCTGTATCACATGATACAGGAAAGCTATCATACTAGCGAGTATACTCAAAGTTGTACTGGATCAAATATGAGAGTGAAGCGGGCTTCGTTTCGGCCACGGAGTGAACGTGGCAGGCGTCGTCGGTGTCTGCCGCTGCTCGGGTTTGTCTGGACTCATTTGTTTAGTTAATCGATCTTTCTTCATTCCAATCTCCCTCCCTTCCATCTCTATCCAAATTATATTTCCTCAAATTCCCACCCTCTCAGACCCAAACGCACAACCCTATCAGACCCATCTTCATGCCTTTCAGTCCCTCCACACACTCCAAACTGACTCCCTTATCATTTCCCACCTCCATCACTTTCTCTCCCATTTCTAACCCCCCATTATTGTTGACTTCGACCTTGGAGACCCGACAGTATCCCCAATTTCCGAACTCTCTCTCTTTCGCTCGATTGTTTTCACCCTCATTTGTTCTCTCGGTCCAATTTTTACTGCTTCTGTGCTTTCCCTTTCAGGCTATCACCCCGTACGTCTCTTGACACGAGTTCCGTTACATCTTGATTGGATAATAATTTTCCTGAGTATATCAAATTAAAAGCATCTAGTAGATTTTTGTCAAAATCTTTATTTCTTCGGCTGTTTGTGAGAATAAATAATTTGGTGAGAAGTCTCTAAAACAAGATATTTAGAGAAAACAAGAATAGAATGTGACATCTTGCCTCACCCAATCATAGAAAGAAATTATTGAGGAGCAAAGTAAAAAAAATGGATGCTTTTGCAAATATTTTTTGTTGACAGTTTTTTCTCCAACAATTATTTCAGAGAGACATGGCTTTATTTCCCAATTTAAATATTCTCTTTGTTTATTGATTCAATTGTATGAACATTTTTGTAAACCTTTTTAATTCTTAAGTCAGCCACTAAAATTACCGTTAATTGTAGTGAACCTTTTTTATATTTTGATGGTATATGTTACTCTGCTACGATATTTTTAAGCACTTACAATGTTCATTCAACTTGTGTTAATATTCACGCTTCGCATTTCCCCGTCTATCCCCCAAAGTCCAAATGAATTTGTCTAAATGTGATATCTGTGTCACTTATATCTGTAAGTGAATATATTTTTACAACTGTCAGTTTCATCTCACTTCTAAGACTGCGGCTACAATACATAACCATGGACATGGGAGCCATCCCATCAATGGAGAATAAGATGCATTGTAAGGCATCGGGTATTCACCTAGTACTTTTTCATGAATTAGGATATGTTCACTATATAATTTACCCTCAATTTTTGCGCTTGTTTGCACTAATCTACGAACGAATATTAGTTTGTTTACTCTCGTCGAGGTGTTTCATAGAGTTGAATTTTGGGTTTACTTCAACGGCTATGTACGCATCACATCCCGAGGAAAAATAAGTCCACCTGGTATTGAGAAATATCCCAAGATTCTATTATTAGGGAGGAAAGGAAACGTGGTTATGAATCAGGTATTTATGGAGAGAGAATATTCCGTCTTTTTAGAATCATTATACTGCAAGCATCCTGGAGACATTAGACTAAGTCACGTTGGATGATTTACTTTATTCATTACCTCGATTTTCAAGGTCTAAAAAATATAATGGAGGGAAAGGTGCTCGGCAAGAGAAGCAGAGGAAGGCCAAGAAAGAAGTTCCTAGATGATGTATGAAGTACGTTTGGATTAAAAACATATGCTAATTTGAAGAGAGCTGCAGTACACAGGGACACATGGCTGCAGAGAGAAGGCTTAGCCTTTAGAAGATGATGATGAACTCCGTCACAGTCAGTCCTGAACTTTCTTTTGTAAATATCTGAGTGCCCTCCCGGCCTACCCACACACTTTTCCAATTCGATTTTCCAGTCCCATTCAATCACCAAGCTAACGGCTTCATTTCCGCTTAATTTGATACACGACAACGGTTATCCGTTTTCTCTGTCTACATACGGATTAACAATGATGTCTCTATCTGTCTCTCCGAGTTCTCTTGGGACTTTCAGCATCTCTTTAGAACTTTCTCTCCATCAGTTTTGTTTTTAAAATGATGTTTACATTCTTCCTGTTCTATTTTTTTTAGCATTCAGTTATTTTATGCTTGGTTAATCGGGACAGTATAAATTTATTGCGCAGAATTAAAAAGAAAGAAATTTTGAAATGTCCACTCTGTTATTTTTTATTACACTTTAAAGTGTCAAATATTATTTGTTTAAAATTGAAGATGATGTTTAGTAATAACTCACCGGAATATATATTTCACGACTTGGTCATGTTTACAAAATTGTGGAAGAACATTGGTTAATTATGAAAAGTCAAACTTTTATCACAAGTTATGTATATAATCATGAAACTGTAAACGTTTATCCGTTGAATATATTTCATTACACAGCTTTGGGTGAACATCTTAACAAAAATAATTTTGAAATAACTTAATCACGAAATTGCCAAATAATTGAAAATAAAAATGTATGTACGCCCAGCATAAAGACATCTCATATTCCTCTTAAATTATTTTTCCATCCTGAAAATGACCTTAGTCCGGTCTGTTTTGGATCGCTCGTCACTCTCCATCGCTATCCCGCCTGAACCCCGGGATTGCTCTATTGTTTTCACTCTTAAGGTAGTTTGAGCGAAATATCATTTTACTTAGAAATCAATGCTTTTGGTCTCATTTTAAAGAAAAATATCCCACCCTTTCTAACGACATCAAAAATTAACCCCTTACTACTTTACTTTCGAAGATATTTGCCAAAAAATACCGGCCCTTTATATGGGAAATGGTAGGTACGTGTATGCATTCCAGAGAGACATTATTTACAAAATGAAGTATTTCTAACACTTAAAAGTCGTAAAAAAACCAACCGCGCGTAGTTTGTATGTTTTCTCAGCTATATTTGAAAATTAATCATATTATCACCGCAGTAAATTCTTCGGGATCACAAAAAACCTTCCGTTTTGAGGGAGAAACGCACCGCGCGAAAGAAATGAGTCAAGTTAAAGACTTATTTCAATATTTTCATTAAACTACTTACAATTTCTGTCATATAAAACTATATTATTGCACCATTTATAATGATAAATTTAATTGGTGTGTCCTATGGCTGGTGAAATGAAAATGTATAAATCGAATACGGTCTCTATTATGACTAGGGAACTATCTCGCCCGGACTACCTTAGATGACGCCAAAAATATGAAACTATTTTCACGAGTATAAAAGACAGATTTACCAATATATAATGTCAGTTAGGGCTACTAGGGAGAGGTGCAGTAACAGACAATGGGATAGCTGACGTTTTGAACGAGGAACTCTCTCATCTCCTTCGGGATAAACTGAGTGCCGAGTTCGGTTATGGTCAGGTTTTTAGTCCTTTTCATGTGCATATTTGGATCACCTAGTTAAGGAAGCTATTGATATTAGTATGGAATAGAGACTGTAAATATGGATCCAGAACATACGGTAATCGACTTTGAAGCCTGTTACAAGGAAAAGATTGAGCGCGCGAAAACGTATAAATAATCCCAATCATGTTTGAGCCACCTGCATAGATAAACTAAAATAGAAAAATGTGACCAGAACCAAACTCGTCACTCACTGTCGCTCTCTGAAAGATGAGCGGGTTGATCGTCAAAACGTCGGGTATACAAAACTTAACTCGCATCATACCTGCAAAACCTTCATTCATATTTCATGTATTCTTCCACGGCCAAACTTTCTCAGAGTTCGGAAGGCTCGGAAGAGTTAATGGGATTGACCTTTGCTACAATTACGGAAGGTAATAAACCAAGGAAATAGTAGTTATTGTCCCCCTCTGCTGTACTTAATTTCTGCCGAGGTGGAAACACCGATTCCCACTCTCTCTTTTTTCTGGTTAACCAGTAAGCAGAGGGCAGCCAATAGCGAGTGCATTAAAGGTACCAGATGTAATGTATGGGATTATGATATGTCGTAATACGAAGGCTGTAAGGTTCGTTGGGGTAAAGAGGCAGATTTTTACATGAGAGTATGGGCACATCAAATTAGGAAGGTAGTGAAATTATTTACATGCCTTGGTGATTGGTGGTATTGATGTTAGCGACATCAGATATTAAATCATTATAGCCAATTAAGTTTTTTGAAGAGAAGAAAATTGATTGAGTAAGGATGAAATCAAGCAGCGTCCCATAAGAGAGAATCAGCGAAGAATTTCTTCTACACAAATAAAATAAATTAAAAAGGTAACATAACTAGAAAATGAAATAAACTCACGTAAATCGCTGTATGGTGAATGGGTCGAAAGCTTGCTAATCACGGGAAAAGAATATGATGGAATTGAAGGCATCGGAGAAGTGGGTTGATAGAAGAATGGAGAGTGAAATTGATGGATTAATTTTTAAGAAACGAGGAGGGTCATACAGAGTGGTGAACGCCGTGGATCTCGGAAAATGATAGAAGAGGATATGGATTTTAGATGACATGAGGAGAGGCAGAGGGTATATGGGACAAGACAGGAAGCCTGTGACGAACAAGTAATATGCATGAAAGTGCCAGAATAATGTCCCAGTGATTAGCAAGGATAGAACTGGCTACAAACCGACAACACAGCTGTTGGGAAAATTTATGATCATGACACAAGTATGCTTGTCACAAAATCACTGAATCACTGTATAAAATTTCATTTACAAAAAGAGAGAACTAGTTGCTATTTCTGACTCCACTCTCCGTAGACTTAATTGGCTCAGTTGATAACGCTTGTTTTTAATGATAAAACTATTTTTGTGAATATTTGACATGCAATCTGTTGTTTCTAGTGGTCACTTTTCACAGATGGTTGTAAAAACCTTACAAACATAACCGTTACCATAGCTTAAATTCACCCGGCTTCTCTACAAGAAAACACATGGGCAACAGTTGATATGACTTTCTCAGACTGCATAATAGACTTTGGTGCTGTACATCCCAAGTATCCTCATCCTGCTGATCCTCTTGACGTATTCAATCTTTGTTTTCTTCACCATTGGCATCTCTTTAAAGGTTTCGGCTTATTTCATGTGAATCTATCTTACGTTTGCATATTGAAGATATGTAGTAGATGGTTTAACATGCGGTAGCTGAGCAGAAGTTACAAATGGGGGTGCCCGAGAGCTACAAATCATGGACTCTAAGAGAAAGCGATACTTAAAAGAATTTCTTTTCGTGACGTATTCTCTATGACTCTTATGCAATGGGCTCTTTGAAATAGTATTTGAATAAAAGCACGTCAATCCCGGCTGTGGATCTTTTTTTATCTGACTTATAACACTTCCCATGTGCATCAAGGATTAATTATTTATCGGGAATGATTCACGGGTTTTATATGGGTAGACTAAATGTGATATTAGTTGTAGATAACATATTTTGAATGATTCAACTCAAAGTAAAATTTCATTCCCTGGCATTTCTGACTAATTGATGCATATAGCTAGAGAAATGATCGATAGGATATTTGATCATTTGAATCCGGAGAATGTGAATACCGGTGCTTTTATTCTGACAAGAATTCTGACAGTGAAATGGGTCGTAATTATGAGCGCTAATGATAGTTGATTTCTTTTAATCTGCTGGTTGTTTGACCGTCAGTATTATTCTAATATGTGTGTGTGTGTTTGTGTGTGTGGAGAAATGTGGAACTAATGTGGAAAAAACTTCACTTCCAGAAGATAAAATTCTATGTATTGAAGTGCGGGGTAAGGAGACGAATAAAAAAATGAACAGCTTTCTTCTTGTTTATTTTTTTCTTTCTTTTGCGTTCGCATGGGAGAAGATATATTAGAGCTTCGTTCGGAGAACGTCAGGTGATTTATGCGGTGTTTTGATTTACTGCGAGTTGCTCGCTATTGCGAGGGAACGTCCCCATATCGCATCGCTGAGCGAGATTTTGAAGAATTTATCACCTACTTATGCTCCAATAACAAGGTGGAAGCCATCGGCGGTGTAGGCTATCCTCAAGTGGGAGGGAGGTCAAGATGGGCTTTGCTGTATATAAAGGGGTTGCCGAGGGTATACCCGCGCGTTTTTGGATGAGGTGGACGGTTTTGTGAGTGTACATAGCGGAAAAACTTTTCCATTATAATGGGGGTCGTAATAATTGAAATGTGATAGGAGATTTCAAAAAAGAATAAATGAATCGATAATTAGTCGAGATAGGGTGGAAAAAATACCTATTAGAGTAGTTGTGCCTTGGACCATCAATCATTTAGGTTGGAAAATTTTCTATGATTTCTCGTTAATGATATGAGAGGAAGCATTACAAAAAGTTAAGTCTGAATTTTATGATTGAATAGTGAGTCCTTCTCTTAATAAGAGTATTTTAATGACGGTAATTTACATCAACTGTTTCAAGTTTCCAATCATTGCATTTAACATATGATGTGGTACGAAGTCACTCGCACGGGTGAATATACACCGGGTTGAAATTCGCCATGAAATAATCATTTCGGTCATCCCGGTCGAGTCAGATGATTTTTTCACGGCGAATTTCAACCCGGTGTCAACTATTCCGACTGATGAGCCAAATTGAGTGGAGTACTGCATCTCATACGCTATTCTTTTCAGCGATTTCTGCCGTTACATCGGCCGCTTGGATGACCGCACCTTTCTCTAACCATGTCAGTCATCGTTATCACAGCAGTCTGCTCAAGGAGTATTCCTTTCCTCTTCTCACTCTGACAATGGCTCAAAGGCAATGTTCTGTAGCCGGAAATAGAAGAGACTTCCTGGTGCGAATATTGAAATTTTCTAAATCATCAACGTACGCATCTCACTACTTTCTCCTATTCTAAGCTATCAATTTCGTATAGCCTTAGCGCGATCACTCCACCTTGATCTTGCCGAAAAAAAACCATCTCTAAGGCTGATGTGTGAGTTCTTTTTTATTTTTATTCGATCATATTCCTATGGGGTAGCATGGAAGTGGAGAGAACTTCAATGTCACAACCCAGCCACCCAAAAAAACTGTCTGCAAACCCTCATTCCTTCAACCATCTCCCTCTAGAGGGAGTGAAATTTTTACTCCGTCCCTTTTAGGTATTGAACAATAAATATTGCCGCAATATTTATTGTTCAATACCTAAATATCCGAAGCCCGAATCATAATGCGGACGGACATTGTTAAATAAGAAGCACTATTGCAGGGTGGGATTCATTCCTAGTGAGTGGATTTAGAATTTTTCTATCATAGAAAAAAGTATCAGAACCACGAAAAATTCCTTCCATTGAAATTTTTTGTGATAAATATGGTTTTTGGCAAAATTTCGAAATGAGATAGGCATGTTTTAGCTACTTTCATAAATAAGGTGAAGCAGTGGTATTAAAATTATTTTGTTTCCTCCGCAAAAAAATTAATAAAATGTTTTCCTAAAAACGTTATTTTGGTTATAATGCATTCGGGGCGCTTTTTATCAACTTCCATCAAAAAATCTAAGACGTTGGAATTTTTTTCATCCCTTCATTTTCGACTCCCAAAATATTGACGTACAAAATGGGAAAATATCAGGAAAAGAAAAAACGTGGAGCAATAATTTTTTTTTTAATTCTGGAAGATTTCATTTGGATTCACCTGATGGCATTCTCATGCAATAACTCATTCTCTCCTCTTCTTAGCTGATCCTCACCGCACTATTCTCTCCTTTTGCAAAGGGAAAATTGATGCATTCAATTACGCCATCTGTTTCCCTTACTCCTTTAATCCGTTCTCCCTGTTCCTCCTTGCTTCTCCTTTACCTTCGCTATCTTTCTTTTTCTCTTTCAATTGAATCCTCATCCATTTTTAGTCTTTTTCTTGAATACACCCCATACTAAATTTTCAGGGCTCGTTCAAGAGAAAGAGATCACGGGAGGAGGACGTTTGAACTCATTCCATTATTACCTTTTGGTTGAGCGCTCATGGTACGGCAGTTTTCGGCGATTGCGGCCCACATATCCACTTCTACTCCTTTACCACCAAAAATGCCCCCCTCTCCTCTGTTAGACTGTTACCGGCACCCTCACGGACACTCCGTGAACTCAATTTGGCACAAGAGGGCACTGCGTGCACGTGCGGCCATTACGTGGATGCTCTACTTATACTACGTGCTGTCCTCCCGCTGATGTAATTCAATTTCGCGGTAAATTGGGACATTTTTTTATCGAATATCAATGGTCGTACTGACCGTCACGTGGTGTTCGCTCTATTTAAATTGGCTATATCTACTAGCTTAAAGGTTTTTGAGGTTGAAACTTGTTTCTTAGAAATCATGGATCATTTGACTCTCCTTATGCAGTAACCTGATGTTTTGAACGAGTGGAGCCAGTTCAGTTCTGTGGTATAGGTACTGGCAAGTGGTTGCGGTAAAAGTTATTTACCGGTGTGCTAGAGATATTTTTCACGTGCAACGTGAGAATTATGAGGTCTACTTGTCGGAAGAAGACTATGAATCGAGACGCTGGATACTCACTCAGTAAGTCTTGGAAACCAGAGCTGAGGAGCATCCGAGAATCCCGGGAAAAAAAGGCGGGAAAATTTCGACCAATCGCCTGACCCCTGCCCCTGTTGACCCGCCCGCCAAACACTATATAATGAGGACCACCTCCGAGACATGACATGCCCTGAGGACGATGGACGACTCGTTCATTGAAACGCCGGCGGAAATGGAGAAACTGAAGTAACCCTAGGTAACCTTAGAGAACCTGGAGTAACCTTCCACGACACCATACGCCGGGAAAGCCTTCGATTAAGTCTACTTGCTCCTTTTTTACTAACAAGGATTGGAATGGAAGCAATAATACTTTATATGTCTCGGTCTTCGCAAACTTTGATCGGTACATTCACGAATAGATTTAATGGCTCTGATTGACCAATTCACCATAGAACCATTAAAAACTATTATTTATTATTGACGAAACCTCTCTCCCTCACGAGGGAAGTGTTATTAGGAGCCCGGAAATAGAAGAAAATAGTGACTGCTAAGTGAAACAGCATCCATTGCATGAGGATACAAGCATAAATTGGGCTATTATCACTCTTGAAGTTTTACCAATGACTGAATTTTGTTTAATTATACGCATTTTTACTTAAATTCACCGCCTTTAAATACTAAAATTTTCATTAAAAATCGTTGTGGAAATTTTGAGGACTGTATCGCTGTTTCTCCATTTTGATGAATGTAGAGAAGTGGTGGCATTCCATTTGTTGAATTGTAGTCTTACAAGTTGTTTCACAACAACAATATACGATTATTCAGGTAAATAAAACTAGGTAATTAAAAGATTCGCGATTACCAGCTACGCAGACCGTATTATTTACAAATACGTCGCTAGTAGAGTTGTAGCGAAAAAGCAATTGATTTATTTCAACCTAGACTGAGATTTAGGTATTGCTATTGAAGTGCAATTCTCAAAAAGTGGCCTTCACTTCAAATTTTTCCAAACTTTACCAAAATGCATCGCCGAATATAATACCTTTATTTTTTTATGAGTAGGAAAATATCACCAGGATCATATCAAAATTTGAGCATTCGTACACTCACCTTTTCTGTAAACAGTGAAAAAATTGCTCAGTACTTAAGTATTTCATGACCAGTAGCAAAGTTTTTCTCTTTCAAGTTTTTCTATGGATATGGACCAGAGTCTTCTTTCCATGTATATACTTAGAGAGGGCAGACAAAGAAATTACGCCCTGGTGTTCCACTCTCCCATTAAAGGTATAAAATTTTGGTAAATGGTTATAACGCATTATAACAACATTCATTTAGTATCAATGAATGGAGATTCACTGTAACTCTAGCGATGTGGATACAGATTAACGAAAAATAGAAAACAACATCTCTTAGGAGTCACTATCAAGCATAACGGCGGTTTACCACCTTTTCGTTTCCATTATACCACAGGTATGATTTATACGTCGATTGTATGCTCAGATTTTGCATGAAAAATTCTTCATATGACTATCTTTTGTACTTCTCTGTTGCTTCCAACTTTTATTTGAAAAACAATTTAAGGTCTTGTACGAGGAGGTCGAAACTGCTAAGTTTAAACTTTTGAACTCGAACAATGGTAAACATCGCCAAACACCTCTCTCTCTCTCGCTCTCACCTAATACCCCCTTCCTTCCTGTATGGTTGTCAGTCATTGGGTGAGAAATTCTCCCAGGAAACTTTGTTTGTGGGTGTGTGAATGATAAAATCTGGGTCACTAAATACTTAACTTGGTGATTGAGTGTTATTCGTCGCTCTTGTTTTTCGTTTACTTTTAGTGTATATGTAACAGTACTTGATGTAATATGGAAAGTTATCCCTGAATGCATACGGTCAGTATCCGAATTATGAATATATTCACTAAAGATGTTTTAGTAATCATTAAGTTCTGTATTTTTATGTATTTGTAAGTTATGTATTTGGATTTCGATCTACTTCCATTATCTATATGATGTTTATCATTCTTTTTGGGAAATTCGATCATTGTTATCCAATAGTTAAATCATTAATTTTATAATCAAAAGCAAAACCATGTCCCTTAATGTGCTTGTTTAAATTTCAAAACATTGTTAACTATTCTCCATATTACTCCATTCCTATTCAATCGTAAATTTAATATAAAAATAGTTATAAAAATTATTGCGATAAATATGCAATCTATATTAATTTTGGTGGGGCAACGGACAGAATGATCTTCACTAAATGTACAGACTCTTTGGTTTCCAGTTTTAAAATAATTTCAATAGAATGTTTTTCTGGTGAGGAATGAAGTTGAGGGATACGGTGACGTTCAATGCTATCAGAAATCCATTCTCTCATCCGAGAAAACCCGTGAAAATTCTTCTAATGGGGTCGTCACAAATGGAATGCTTTATTTTGTGATGAAAAGAGAAATGACATGAATAAAAAAACGGAAAAACAATATTATCGTTCCCAGAAAACGGCTTACAATTACGTTTGGGCGAATAAACATGAGGATATCCTTAAAATCTTTAAGTCGCAATACATTTTAAAGGAGGAGATTGATGAGCGTCATTTTATAGGAACTTATTCTGTTGCAGCAAAATTATTATCATCACCTCTCTTTGATTTTCCCCTTCTCGTGGATATATGGAAGCCGGCGAGTCAATATTATGTCTGTTTACATTCGTCACATTATGAGAGAGAGTACCTCGTTTATGGCATTAAATAATTGTCATAATACGCGGAAATGTTTTTTTCACTGGGCCGTGTATCATCGGGGGTTGGAATTAATTTATTCCTTCTAGATAAGAAGAAATGAGCGCCGACTCCCATTGCATTAACTTCCATCCTTGCTTCACTGACTCCTCGGTTCCTTGATATTTCTCTCTTAAAATCTCCTTTGTAATTACAGTTTATGAACCCCGAGCTTTGTGAACTTCCTCACGTGATGTCCTCCACTGTTTTCTGCCTCATTCAGAAATAGTGAATACTTTGTATCATTTTTATTATGCAGTGTATATATGTAGAGGATATAACTGCCGAGAAAGATATGAGTAGGGATGAGATATTTCAAGTGAGTCTCCAATTTGCCCGATTCCCATATTCTCGTGTGTCTGGATTATCTATCGTCAGAATACCCTGTCAAACGCTATTTCAAACCCACATGGAAAGCAAAGCACCTTGATTTTACTTAAAGTTCCTTTCTACGACTGTTATCATCACTGTAATCATATCCAGTTGCCCTTTCTTTCCTTAAACCAAACTGACCATTTCTCAACTAGTAATCTGTTCTCCACTCTACCCTTAGGTAAGTTATTTTAAGCAATAATTTTGCCACATTATTAATAAAGAAAAGCCTTTGAACATGCTGTGCATTCAAACGCTTTCTTCCTCCTAGGGGGTAATTTTAAAGAACGTTTTAACAAAATTCTCCAGCTATTCTCCTTCTTCGTGCGTCCCACGCATAATTCGAAATAATATCTTCTTATCCCTCACTACCTTATATCTTCATGATCACATTGGGTATGTATTCAACTACCAAGGCTCATTTTGCCTTAATATCTGCGGGCGATCTTGATATTTAGCCCTTTTATTCGCTATAGCTTGGTGGAAATATTCTCATAAATTGGAATGGTGGAAATGTTCTCATAAATTTAAAAATTTTCCCCTAAATGACCGACCTCTGGTCTCGCCATCAGTTTGTATTCGAAGAAACTTGAACTCAGTTGGGGATCGGGTTGGTGTAGTGGCTAGAGTACTGGCTAACCATACGGACGGTCAAGGTTCAAATCCGGGAAAGCCGATCCCAACTTGAGAGTCTTGTGGAGGGCGCTTAAGTGTAGTACTTCGTCTGTCGGATGAGACGTTAATCCGTGTTCCCCTTGATGCCTTTCGTTAAGAGCATACTAATGCTGACGCCGTGTTTCTATTCACCTTATTCTATTCACCCTTCCTTCCTTACATGTTTCCCATGGCGGAAATGACCTTAGCTGTCGGTCGCCTCCCCAAATATCCAATTCAGTTCTTGAACACAATTTACGGCCAGCCACAATTTTGTTCATACAATGCAGCACTTGGCTCAACGTTATATTTTCGCGTCGAACGCGCCGCGTTGTGTAAACCATTCATTCATTGATCAGTTTATTTCTCGGAATTGTTCCATTTCATCTGCTAAGTTCATTTTGTCCCATCTCTAGTGGATACGAATCAGCCTCTAGGCGGCGAAGAAAATAAGAGCTGGGGATACTGTGAAAAATTGTGAGATCAAGACTAGTTTGCAGCCTATGATACCAGTTAATGCGGCTTCCAGTGTATACGAGTTTATGCGACTTCTTCAATGCCATATATTGAAAGGGCCGGGAGAGGTATCTTAAGTTTATTTCGTCAAATTATAGCAATTATATGGATCAGTATTGGGGCTACAAGTTTTGGAAATCTTTATGCCCTGCAATCAGCTAGCTTCGCCAATTGGGAGAGGTATTTCCTTAATTAAATATTTAGCTAAACAACATGAACGAATTCGTCTTCACTTTTGTTTCTTCTTCTTCATTGTCTACGATGCTTACATTTAAGTGGAAGACTTAATAAAACAATACTTCAGCTTGGTCTGGGATTATTTTCATAGAAAAACATCGCCTTCAAATGTCATCAACAGCAGAGATTGGAGTAAAAAAAGTATGATTTACTATTATTGCTTTGAGTCATTTTTTGATGATACAATGTAATTCCAATGTTAACTGATCCCTGATTTGATTGTTTCTATGCTACTCTGGACGTAACCTGGCGAATCTTATGGCATATAATTTTCTGTATTCCCTCCGTGAATGAGTAATTTGTAAACGTACTCTTGCTCTCTACATTGTTCAAATATGAACGTAGATTTCAATCTCATGTCTTTATCCGATGAGAAAGAATATTGGAAAATATTATCATGTTTACTGGTGAGTTTTGGAAACGGAAATTTTGGAAGGTAGACTTTCAGTGTTAACCTCCGCAATACTTTCCGCGACCACCATTCATTTTCACTTATGTCACCCTCTCGTGTTTCAACGTACAATTATTAATCTGAAGTGAGGCAGGCAGAAGGCGAGGGGAGGAACTGTTTTCCTTGGGTGAAGAATGAGAGACTGTGGCGAGTGTAACAGATTGAGGGGGTGAGTTGTTGGGTTCACGGTCGATAGCCTGATCTCAAGACGATCGTGGTAAAGGGTCAACAAAGGAAGGCGATGCTGTGGTGCGATGCTGGGAGACCCTTTTGGGTGTGGAGGGGATTTTCGAAGTTACGGAAGAGTGGATGGAAGATTAACGGTCGTTCATTCGCTGAGTTTTGGGAGTGCGCGGTCTTAGATAGTTAATTGGGAAAATGTGAATAGGACGGCATTCCTGGCTTCGTAGAGGACAGAGAAGGCTCACACAGAACCCAGTAATATCCTCAAATGATGTTTCTGTCAAAAATTAATCCATCTACATTTTTTTAATGATACTGAACAAAAGGATGCATTGGACTGAAGCATTTCCTTACGTATCTCTTGAAGTCACGCTCCTAGTTCCAGGAACCGTGACTCCTGGCTATAAATTTCGTCCTCTCTTGGAGAGGAGAGCCTTCACAGTATCTCCGAAGTGCCGGAAGATCTCGATTTAGGTACTAAGTTAGTTCCAATGTCAGGTATCAAGAAGAGCTCTTTGAATTCCCGAGGATTGTTTAATTCATAACCATTTATCATGTTCTCACAAGAATGTTGAGAGTCTATCGGCGGAAGTTTTGACTCTTCTCGCGGCAACACCGAGGGACAAATTCTCTTTTTGGACGGCGCGCTTTCATTTGCGTTCAGTTGCCTCTCCTCTTGAGATGAGTTATGGGGAATGGTCTAGTCAAAGACCCATTGAAAATACTTTGCTAAAATGCCCTCATTTTTAGATCACTCTTGCCTCCTATTTTCCAGAAATGACATGCTTGAGTGTCCCCCGAGAATGCTTCGAGCGAATTTAACTTGCAACTAGGAAGGCGTCACTGAGATCTTCCAAGTTTGCCTGGTGCAGTGCCCATGGCTTGCAGATCTTGATGAATGAATAATGCTTCGTCGTCGTTATGTTTTTTCCGGGGCTCGTCGCCGAATATTATCCCCGGACCCTGATTTCTCCTCCAACCCTCCTCTGATTTACAAAACTGTTATCGTTGCCACGTTCCGACGGTCCTCCGGGTATGTATTCCCACCGGCGCCATTACGACGTTGTTAATCTTCACATATATTGGATCATAATTCTTATAGTAATTACTATATTAGTTCCTTTTCCATTCATAATATTCTTTAAACTCAAGTTCTAGTCTCTCTCCCAGCGCTCATACCTTAGCCAAGTTATGGACGGCGATTTCACTCTTGCCTGAGACGGAAGACAGACAGTATACAAAAAAGTGTAAGAAATGCGACGATGAGCGATTGAAATTAGACTTAATTTTTCTGTGCATATTTGTAAAATATAATATTAGAGCTGAACTTATTATTGCGTGTTGCAAAGGACTGTGTAATCTTGGGTTGAGTCTTACCGCCATTATGGAAATGCAGATTGATGCACATACAAATATTAATAATAATTTTTTCGCATTAATATCTACAATGATTTTGAATCTGAGCGAGCATTTATTGTTATTCCTTTTGTAGTCCCTATTAATGCTGAATCTGATTCGATTATCCATCTAAAAATTCTGTATAGTTTCCTTATAAATACTTCTACAGAATTTCTTAAAATGTTCTTAGATATTCCTTAAAGTATTGAAAGGCCATTTTATAGAATTCCCTGCGACGTTCTGCAGAATACTTTAGGATGTTCTGCAGAATTCATTAGGACGTTCTGCAGAATTCCTTAGGACGTTCTGTGGAATTCCTTAGGACGTTCTGTGGAATTCCCTACGACTCTCCATGTAGGGCCTTAGAAAAAGAACTGGGTCAACGGAAACCTCACATATTTCCAAAGAGTTGCCGAAGTTCTTCAGAACAGCTTGTTAGGAGTTATTTTTCTCTGCAGAAAATGCCTGTACAGAACATAAGTTCTGTTGAGTCAGGCTCTCATGTTTCGTACAGAACCTTAGAAAAGGACAAGGAAAGAAAACTAGCTCTAAAGGAAAAGTCATTTTCTGTAGAATTCCTTACGTTCTAGAGAACAGCTTCTAAAGAATTTTTTAGCAGGGTAAACCTTTAAAATATAATCTAGCTAAGCTATTATTTCACAGTAACAATTTCCGATTCAGTAGGGAAACTTTTTCCCTTTTGAGATGCACTCCTCAGTCGTCCTTGTAGATTGCAGTCAGTTATCATAAAAAAAAACTTCCCCTTACTCCCTGGCAGATTGCTAGGGGTGGTGGACTATGAGTGATTCTCTTTGCGTTGAAGATTTTTTCGGTGGATATTCACGTGGGGATGGGAGGAAGGTGTGGTATGGCATGTTTTTCGGAGTTGGGAGAGCTTCGGACGTTTCCAGGCGTGTTGCTGATCCTTGCGTGATAGATGGTGGCGACACGCCGTTTTCTGCGTGTCCTTTATCAACAATCTCATCCCCTCGGTCGCCTCCCGTGAACCTCTTTTAATGTCATCGTCCTCTGCTTCATTCCCATCCTTCTTCGCCGTATTCGCTCCATCATGTCTTCCTCTGAGACTGAAAGCTCACCTCGCGTGTTGCTGCGGTGGCCCCGGGTGTAAATGACGGAGAGAGACGGACGGAGGGACGAAGCGCTTAAAGCGTCGTTATTCATATTGTGGCCGAGGACGTGCGACGGGCCACTTGAGGGACACAACCAACGTGTACGTGCGACACGAGACGTTAACGGGACAACGGGAGACGGGGAACGCAAGTCAGCGGTCACTATTGACGTTAACGAGGCCCGGAGTAACAATTGACTAACGCAGGCGCAGCTAACAGATCAGGAGTAAACAAATGTGGAAGTAAATAAGTTGTCTTCGCCAAGAGCAATCTTCAATAGTTGGATGTGCCGAGCTGCCGACAGATGGCTCCCATTCCTGGATTCTCAGGACTGTTCTGATTGGTTTTCCGTGTACGGGACACGGGAAGAGGCGAAAGTTAGCCCATCTCTCGCGTACACGATGCGAACGGACACAATCAACGTGTACTCCCCGTACACGTTGATTGTGAAACAGTTGGGGTTGGTACCCCAACAGTTTCTTTTTAATTGTTTTGTAAAAGTTTGTGTTGTTTTTCTGTAAGTCTTCTTCGTATTCCAAGAGTTAAATGTTTTAACATTACCTTTTTTCGTCTCATCAATTCGGATATTATTCTATAAATATTAAGTTTTTACTAAAAATATAAAAAACGGGAGGCCTTTTCCATAAAACCCTCCGCTCCTAAAATTTACAATGCGGTACATAGATGAATACTAGAGACGATAAAAATACATACAAGATCGTTTGAATGGTGTTTCATCATATTTGAAAAACTAAAAATATAATTTTAACAGTGAAATTGACATATCTGTTTACAACGAAATTTTTCGCTCGCATTTGAGATCACAGGTAAATTAGGAATGAATTTGTCTTATAAAATTTAGTAATGAAACAGCATTACTAAATTCAATATGGAGCGACACATATTAAACAAATAAAAAATCGGTAGGTAATAACAATGTGATGCACAACAATAAAAATCAGCGCAAATGTTCAGAGAATTAAGTTCACAATTAATGGATTGAGATGGTGACAAAGCCGTTAAAATAGGATGATAAATACAGTGGTGCATGATGAATTTCATCCAACATTACTATACACAATTGAGGAAACACATAACATCGGTCACACATAGCCACACGGTCTCGCAGCTATACTAAATCCGTTATAGATTATGCGTTATGCGATTTGAGCGTATATCGATTATTTTTTAAAGGTATGCTTGAGTAAATTTGGATTTATTTTCAATTTACTAGATAAATGATGTTGCTTTTGACTTCGGAAAATGTAATTGTGCATTAAGTTGAATATAAATTGAATTATATGAAATATTTTTTAACTTGTAGGTAATTAGGACAGTCATTAGAGCATAGCATTGTCATACACGCGCCCCTATCGTTAAAAAGTAAAAGTGAGTGCGAGTCTAGCATATTGCGAACCAATAGATACTCACATCAAGTATTGAATTCTCAATAAAATGATTCTTGAATCTCTTCTTGAATTGAGTGAGATTTTCTAATGATGAATCGTAATATAATGATCACTTTCCAGATACCTCGACCAGAAAAAGGGTTCCAGTTATGGTCTTTGACCTCAAGAACACCGTTGTAATGGGAAAAGCATATTTACTCGGGGTCCACAAAGAAAGTTTCTCTGTCTTACCAAAAATGCGATAAAATAGATGAGGCGTTGCACGAAGGAAGGAGTGGTGCGTGGGAGCATTCAGTTACAATGAGGAAGCGATTGATTGGGTGAATGGAGTCGGAGACTGCTATAAGGGAGGTAAGTAAGTTATAAATAGAACTTTCCCTGTTGGGCTGTAGCAGAGGAGATGAAGATGGGGGAGGAGGTTGGAACATAATCCTTGAACGATTGTGTAAGGGGTAGAGGTGATCACAGTTCGAGGAGGAAGATTAAGGGAGATATATTTGACTGTTTGATGGGCTCTGGTAAGGGTTCGATTTCTTCCAAACAGACCCAAACTCATGGGTTTACCCAAAACTAACCCCTCACCACCTTTTGCCTTAACTCTTACCCACAACTAATGATATATAGTGTACGTGAGCTGGGGTGTGTGGTCACCCGACTTTTAACCCCTGTCCCTCTTTCACGGCCATTTTCGAACCCTCTTTCTCCAGGCCTCCGTTGGGTTTAATCCAAATAAAAGGGATCCAGCGGCTGACCTGTCCCTAGGTGATCCCAATGTTTCCTTACCCTTCTCTCCAATTTTTTTTACGATCGTTCTTCACGTTGCGTTTTGTACCCTTTCAGTATCCCACAATTCTGCCTCCAAAATCCGTCAAGGATGTAAATGCGTGGGAAAACATCGGGATTTCCACTTTAATCTGTCCTGAGTAATCATTGAAATCAAAATAATGTTTTATAGCCAGTGACGTATTATAAATTGTCTTTGTTATGAGCGAATTTAGGTCTGTACACTTCTCTCTTATAATTTACTCATTTCACTAACACTAACACCCATGTCCTGAGCATTAAATAATCTACCCTCCCTCCACTCCACCCATCCCCTTTATCTGGATTTCCTTTCTTCGCCTCGCTCTCCGTTTCTACGCGGCTCGGATTAATATATAATTTTTCGCATCAACATATAATTACGTGGAGTTATTCACACGTTTACCTTCACATGGCTTGGGGGATGTTGAAAATAATGACCAAAGTTCATGAGTAAAATGTTAAGGGCGGTTTACCAGTACTTATTGCAGAGTTGAGCGCGTAATTCTCGATCCAAATGCCCCATCAAAAATACTCGTTTGAGTAATTTCTACCCCCTAACCAATAATAGGTATATGCATCTATGGGACCACAAAGTAGTTCCCTGATTCAACGTTCTAAAAGCGATGGTAGGGTTAGCAATTTTAGAACAAGGCCTTTAGTTCCCATGGAAACCTGGTATTTGTCCTTTATCATCAATTTTTAGAGACTTATTTCGTCGATTTCATGAATTTCAACTAGGTTGGATTATATTTCTGGTCATTGATAATTATAATAATCAATGGAAAAAGGCCGGTTTATGGACGTTCATATTTTTTCATAAAATCAACCTATGTATTTTCATTGCAATTTAAAAAAATATGATTTTCCATCGCATCTTACTGTTGTGGCTAGCAGTATATGTAATCTATATTGTCAGTACAAAGCAAATAACTTCAATTTAACAACAAATATTGCTTGTGACAGTTTGATTTAAATTCGAATAAAAGTCATTAGTACCATTTTTATTATTCCACTCGTGTTTCATCGGTATCTTTAGGATCAAATTCGCTTAACATGGGAAGACTGTTCCTCGCAATTTTGTTTGCAACCAGCAAGGCTATGTCCTAATTCGTACATTTTTGTAATCCAAAAATTGAAGTGTTCAATCTCTATGACTTTCCGATGCATTTTTTATGTGAACTTGCTCATTAGCAGGTAAGGGAGTTTGTGCATCAAGTGTAGTAGTTTATCAGAACAGCTGTCTGCTCCAAGCCCCAAAATGGCCGCCGCCGCGAGTTGTCGTAACCTTACTATCCATGGCCTTGTTTTAACATCGGGAGCAGCCAAAGCCTGACCCGATGGAAATCCCGAGAAGAATTTACGTTCCTCGTGAGCAGATCGGAGGTTCGGAAGGAACTCAAAAGAGAGGAGAATGGTATGATTTGAGCTGGTAGACAGTGAGGGACGAGGAAAAGGGAACAAACGGTTAAGGTGACAAGAGGGGGGGGAGGGAGTAATTGGTAGACGCGGTCTACCAAGCGTGTGTGATTCCCAATAGGAAAGGAGTCGAGGGGTTGGGCGGGGAAACCCACGCAGGTATGCGGGTAATGGAGGACTCCCTCTCTCCTCATTTACGCCTTCGAAAGACTGAACAGACGCCCGGAGATACGGAAGGAGCATCAATATGGCAAGGGGTATGATCGGGGCGAGGGGTATGCAACTCTGAGAAATGGTGTACGCTTGTTGAGAAATGGTTGCGAAATGGTTAGAAATGGCTAGAAATGGTTAGAAATGGACATAAATGGTTATAAATGGACAGAAATGGATAGAAATGGACAGAAATGGACAGAAGCGGATATAAATGGACGGAAATGGATATGAATGGTCGGAAATGGATAGAAATGGATGAAAATGGTTAGAAATGGATAGACATGGATAGGAATGGACAGAAATGGACAGAAGTGGATAGGAATGGACAGAAATGGACAGAAGTGGATATAAATGGACGGCAATGGATACGAATGGTCGGAAATGGATAGAAATGAATGGAAATGGCTGAAATGGAAATGCGGTGTATACTTGTTTTTTAAGTTGCTTACCCCTCGGATCAGGGTAATGTGTAGTGTTGGGAATCGAAACAGTTCCTTCGCGAATGGTGGGAATAAAAATGAATAATTTCAAAAGGGCAAAGAAAAGTGTGCGGATTGGGAAATGCGACTTAAAGCCATTCCCACTCCTCACTTGAAGTCACCTCTTCGCAACGCAAAGCGTTTTTGTCTATTCTTCGCAGAAGGGAAACGTCGAAACTTTGATCTGTATTGAGTGGAGAAAGGTAGGATTATTCACATTCTTCAATTCCACTGATATGTTCTCGCTAATAAAAACTGATACGTCTTTACTGCGGGGGGTTTGTCATTTGTCCCTAAGTTCATTGTAAACGCTTCCCGAAGAGAGAGCTATTCTGATTTAATATATTTTGCGTCGTTTTTTGCTCGCTGACTTTACATCGTCATATCATATCATCTGGAGAAAATTAAACCTGCTATTAACGCTTCTTCCCTTTCTTTCTTTCCCTGATTATTTTTTGCGGAGAGAGACTTATTAACAGTTGAGAATTTAAATTTTCCGGGTCATTCGAAAACGTTCTGCTGGCAGGACATTTCAATGATATGTTTTGTGCCTAAAAGGCAACAAAAATGTAATTTTCTGCTGATTTTGAGATGGCTAAATCTCAGTTTCTGTAATTTCTATATTCATTTGTGCTAAAATCGATGAACCTCCTCTTCTCCCTTCTATTTAGTTGTACTTTTAATTTGTAATAACGTAATTTAATTTGTCATAAGTTGCACTCTCCGTTGTTATGTGAATACTAATCTATTTCATTTGACATTCTGTCATCTAATAAAGTTCTTATTAGAATGCATTTGGTTAACAAAAGATTCTATCCATTGTCTTTGGAATGCTCCCTATACCCTTACTGATAAAATTCACTGAAGTTTAAACTCTTTCAAAACTGTCTTCTAAAGAGGTAATTTTCTGCTCTCAGATTCTTCTAGTTGATGAAATCATCTTTCTCGCACTCATCGCTTGTAGATGTGAACATTATTTGTGTCTTAGAAAGCCATTCGCAAAGATTTTTCAAGATTTTACTGTACGCGCTTGAATGAAGAAAATGTCATATGTATTAAATGACACGGATTTTTTCACTATTTATTCCCATGTTTTGCAGTATTTTCTTTTGAATATCATGGCCTTAGTTAAAGTAACATGTAAATTGTTGATTACCATGTAATTTACAGATAACATTGCTACAGGTAAAGATACTTTTCATTGGAAATAGTTTTATCATTACTGGTTTATGCTTGACTCAATCTATTGAGTATTGTACCCGATAAAGAAACAGCCCGCAACTCCAGTAGCTAAGCTTCAGGTGGAGGCTTCCGTAGTCTAGTTGAAGCAGCTGGACTTAAGAGGTTTTCTTTCGTAGCATCATATTATTCAGAATTGTAGTCAATAGCGTGATGTAGCTATGAATACAACCGTGAAATCAGCTGCTTCATGTAGCAATGATTATTTCACCGCTGTCTGACTGTACTTCTACATTATATATGCAGTTAAAATTGTGTTGACATTTGCCAACAAAATAAAACACAACAAATATTTAGTAATAAGTATATAGTAATTTATACACTATATGGCTTCATTATCATAGCTCAACTTTTCTCCCTCATTTCGTTTCTGTCATGAGCGTATTTATATGCATTCGGTTTCACCTCTTCACTTCCTATCTAAACCTTTTGGTGAATACTCTGATTGAGAATACTTATCCTTTCAAATGTGTCTAACTCAACCACCTAGCATTGTGTTAATTTTGTCGAATCTTTTGCAATTAGATTACGTGAGAAAGACGGCTTCCTCTTAATCTGCCTCTTCGTATTTATTTTGCTATTATTCCAGGTATTAGCAAAAGGTCATGCATCCGACCTTTACGGTGGGAAAACTAACTCTATATTAGTTCCTGTGGAATATAATTAGACGTTTTGTCTCTTGTCGATACTTGACTTGATATGCCCAGAAATTATTCTCGTCCTTCTCTCATGAGCCAATAAAAAATCGACCCGCGCTTTCTCGTATCCAAATGCCTCTCTTCCTCTGTGCATATCCCACATGGCACCGCGCATATTCACTATCCCGTGATGTCGCTCATTCGCTGCATTATATTAAACAGCACGTCCCCGCATGAACTCCGATTTCCAGGTTCCTCTCCCGCGTCACTAACCTCTAGGCACTCAAGGCACACCAAGCACCGTTGTTCATACTTATCTACATCTACATAATACCCTGCGAGCCGCCGCATGGAAGTGTGGCAGGGGGTGTTAGATCACCAGCCGTGTAAACGTAAGTTTTTGGCGATGGAATGGTGACATGAATTATAGAGGTGTATGTAGTGAGCTTAATTTTTATTGTGATCGCTTATTGTTTGCGGAAAGAACGAGTTGTTGTACCTATCTGTTCGGCGGTGTATCTTATTTTATCGCGTGTGTCAGACCTAGAGATGTAGTGAGAAGTCATGATAATATTCTCTATGTCGCTCTGAAAAATATCGATTCTGAATTTATCAAGCAACCTAAGCCTAGCGTGTATCCTCCGAGTCCCTAGGGGCTCCCACCTTAATCCCTCTAAAAGTTGTGAGACACTATATGTACGCTCGTAGCAGTTTTTAACGAAGCGCGCTGCTTTTCCTTTGTATTTTCTTAATTTTTTAGGTTAAATCTATTTGACCAGGGTCCCAAATGCTCACGGCGTATTCGAGGTGTGGTCTAACCAGAGCGAAGTAGGTATATGGAGATAAAGATTTCCATCACCACTCCTTTGAGCCGTATTCCGATTTTGAACGGAAATAGAATGCATGCCCTTGAAAGCAAGTCTAAATTATGCTGCAAAGGGTTGGCTGTGATGATAAGTTCTTAGTCACCAATCTTAGTCAATAATTCTTTCAAACATATCCATAAACTTTAAAAAGGATTAATTCTGTGTCCCTCAATTATGCAGCAATGCTGCCGTTTCTCAGTAATGAACTACTTTCAGCAAGGCTTGCACTGACTTTCGTTCGCCAAAATAAATATCTATACTTAATGATCTCTCAGTTCGCTTGAAAGGTGGTGGTACTTCATCATGGAGAAAACTGTTAATTGAATATCTGGTGTGCCTTTATTGTGTCTACGAGGATTCTCTCTCTAATTGCTCGTGAGTTTGTCAGATAAAATATCCGAACCTTACCGAGTGAAACTTTTGACTTCAAAAGAGGCTGGAGACATGAAGCTACGAGATTCTTAATTGCAGATAGCTATTAATTAAATACGCGATAGATAGCTATTAATTAGATAGATTAATAGCTACGATATCCTTAATCGTTGATAGCTATTAATTAAAATAATACTTGTTCATTGTCTAAGCGAAACAAAGCTAATATTTGGGAAATGATGGCCAATTGCAACATTCATTGCTCCAAAGTGTTGAAAATTTGATAAATAAGTTAATTTTGATATATGTTAAATGATTAATCCAGTCATTTACCTCTTTCATTTTTCTCCAATGTAGTCCTTTCGGAAGGGAAGAGCTCGTTCAACTGCAGCATTTATTTCAATATGACTAAGGTTTATTTTTTAATGGTGCACAATCGTTTCTCTACTTCCAAATAAAAATTTACCTCACCAACCGTGTTCAATACAAGCTCAAGCCAATATTCTTCAGTTTTAAATAATGTGATTAAAGAATCGTTATTTTGCATGTAAGGCAGCTGGAGGGCTCTTGGTTTCGGAATCAATAATATCGAGACATGGGAGAGGGCTACGTGAATTGGCGTATGGCATACGTGCTCTCATCTAGAGTGTAGAACGAGCACGAAGAGAGGGAAGAAGGATGTGATCATCAAGAAATAATTTTTTTAGGGTGGATTAGAATTTAATTGATTTTCTGTGGCATCTCTCGCCTTCTCATGTCTCGCTGCATATCGCTCAGGGTATATTTATGTAAGTTCTGCCGTCGACCCTGCCGAAGCAACTTGGTGAGTCTATTGCCCCGTGACCCATTTTCGTCTCATTTCCGCGAGCCTCGGATGCTCCGCTATATAACCATCCTTCCTTCACCGTACTGTTACACCGAGGCACCCATATCCAATGTCCCTCCTTCCCCTCTTTTTTCCTGGGCTAATTTTTATGCAGAAATGGAGATTTTGAATGAATATGTAAGAAATGAATATAAGAAGTAACTTGAGGAGCCACTTAGTTAAAATTTTGAAGCAGATATGATAAATAAAATAAGCGGAAATGTTATGCAACATTCCTTTGTACTGTATTCACACTTGTTTCATTCACTTAACAATTTTTCAACTCTAAAGAGGCATTGTACAGGTGTCTTGATTATGGCACTAGCGCGTTAAAAACGTTGCTTAGAAAAAAAATATAAATTTGAAAATGGTTCGTAAAAATTTTTCTCGCGAATAAACTACAATTTCAGACTTTACTTCGTGAAAGTTAGTAGTATCCATAATTAGATAATACACTTTCGTACTTTTCCACCTGATGATACCGCAAGGTACCTGATGATTCCACAAGTCGGTGAAATGCGTTGTACCACACAAAATAAAATTCTGTGGAAAAGTACGAAAGTGTATTATCTAATTATGGAATTTTTTCTCAGTTAAATTAGAAATGGAAATTATACATACGTCGTTATCTTCACGATGCAGATGGTTACTCGTGTTATTGGGTGGCAAGGCGTCGCAGCTGTTCTACCATGCGAGTTTGCCTGGGATCCGCTGCGCCAGGAGTAGCAGATTGGTAGCAGAGTATACAACTGCGTGCCTCAACGGGCATCTTCAAAACTACAGGAAGCGCCTGAGCTCTAGTCATGCATTCATTTAAATTTTTTTCATTAAAATCGCACTTTATTACCGAGCTCACAGAAGATAAAGTGATTATTTAAGTCTTTGTCGATTTTTGGAAGTCAATTAGATGCATTTTCAATGAGATTTTTGAATCAATGAAATACATTTTCTGGCCTCTGGTAGCTAGTTCCACTCTTTTCAATGTGTTTGAACGGAAGGATAATATACTTAGGCCAATATCGGGGAAAAGGTTTCCGTTGGAGGATATAAAGTCAAATCCTCTTACTTCCATTAACGCATTAATTTCTAATGATTGTATCTCTTTTCATACACTGTGACATATCTGAATTCCTTCACTGCTTAGACAATGAAATGAGGAAGCCGTTTAGGTTCACCACCTTATTTCAAGGGTTGTCATCGTTTTCATTTAGCTTATCTCCTTATCGACCTATTGCTTTGGCACAACTGGCGTGTGGTCGATACGACATCACCGATAAAAATCTCTGAGACTCCAACCACCTCTTTTCCTCTCATCTCTTTGAAAGACGGTCTTATACCCCTGTTCCACTCCTGCGACCCTCATCTTATGCCCTTTCTAAGCAGAATGTGTGTGCGTATGTACTTGAAAAATCCGTTAATATCGGTTTATCGATCGTATTCCATCAATCCGCCGAAGCAAGATGGATGTGCTTTCTGCAGGAAGAGCGTCTGAGTCTTTTCTCCTCTTTCAGCACTTTTTCCTCCAGCCTATCTCTCTCTCTCTCTATCTCCCTCTTCCTCCGCTTCCTCCCTCCGCTATCTTCCATTTGCACCCGTCCGAGAGGACTGACGCGCAAGTTCGAGCGACGGGCTGTTCCGGGGACTTAGGGGTGAGGATTCCTTCTTCAGCACCCAACCGATCGGTACTAAGCATCTCCGTCCGGAGGAACGTCACACCGACTCGGAGAGAACAGCTGTGCGATTCTGTCCGCACTAGGTCGATGCGCCGCACAGTAGTCTGAAACCCACTTTAGCGGTCAAAAATCGATTTTCTCTAAATGTTGAATTTACATCGTAGATGTTCTTATGGTAAAGAGAAATGATCGATTCGTTATAAACCGTATGAAATTTCATCCCTTGATGACCCATGTCCGACTAGTACAGACGGACATCTGAGGGATCAGCGCCAGAGGGAGCGTGTCGATTTTCATCTACACCAAGTCTTTAACACTAATAGCTATGCTACTTAATATGCCGAATGATATGTATTGTTGCATTTAGAATTTAAAGTAATGAATTTACTTCTTTCTAAGCCACTTAACTTCTTTGAGAATGTTAACAGACCGCTATTTCTCAGCACGTACTCCTCAGATGGAATGGAATGATGGAATGAGCAACTAGCGGCAGCACCGCTGCCCGCGCTTCGGGATAAAAGTGCCAATAGCTTAAAAAATGGCACTTAAAAGCACATAAATCTTGTTTTTTCCTTTATACAAAGAATTTCACTAGCCCTAGTATATTGTCTCATCACAAGATAATGTAAGATTTTTTTAAACGTCTAATTGATGCTGGTGAAGTGCGTGGCGCAGCACCTTTTGAGAATATCTTGCCGTAGTTACTTAAATACGACAAGAAGAGACGATTTGGCAGAGTAAAATTGTAGTATAGGTTTTAAAATGAATAAACCATCTAATTTTATGGTGGAAGAACGCATAAATCGAGTTAATATTTGCTTCCATTTCGAGCGCAGGAAAATGATTTTTTAGCGGTGGCGCTGATCCCTCAGATGTCCGTCTGTACTAGTCGGACATGGGTCATCAAGGGATGAAATTTCATTTGGTTTATAATGAATCGATCATTTCTCTTTATTATAAGAACCTCTACGATGTAAATTCAACATTTTGAGAAAATCGATTTTTGACCGCTAAATTGGGGTCTCAGACCACTGTGCGCCGGTGAGGTCCAGTCGGTGGAGCCTACAGGTTTCTGTAACAGTGGCAATCAACTTTTTTCTAGCACCAAATGCAAAAACCGCGAAAAATCACATGTGCCAAGTGTAATTGTAATTGTTCGGTTTTTTTATATAAACATATTATAGCAAAATGATGTGCAAAATAAATTACGATAAATTAATTTCAGATTCGTATATAGTGTCCACAAAATGCATTCGTGGATATTTTTGAGTTGATTGCAAAATTGTTAGTTTTGTCCCCCAAAAAAGAGTTTTGTCCACCTCCGACGCGCATAGCAGAGGCTGTAGGTATCGTGGAGAATAATTCGGCTGGCTTTTGAAACACTGAGGAAAATGAAAAAATAAATATTCGAACTTATTGTCCGAATTTGTATCATTTTATGCAAATAATAGCAACTCATATTGTTTGTAGAATTATCTTAGCTGCGGAAGGTAATGAAGAAGTCGACGATAAAGTAATATTTGTGGCGGTTAATAAAAGGTAATCTGAGGAAATGTTTTTGTTGCTGTACTTGGCGGAAACTCTGCTTAAATACCTCTCACCAAAAATTTAACGGTAAACCTTATATTAATTTTTAATGAACTCTGCCCCACTAAATTATTAAATGTATGCTCTATGACACATGCACGCAAATATTTAATTTATAAATCACTGTTCAGTTTGTTCTCACGAATATTATAGCTATCTTTGAATATTTAACATGTCGTGCTAATAATTTAACTTGTAACAATAAATAGGAAATATTGTTTGTGATGATGCGTCTTAACTCAATCGCGTGAGTTAACATACACCAGGATTATATTGTTTTAGGGGAAATTGGCAATTTGAAGGTCACTAAGAAAACTTTTGAAGTACTCTCGTTCTCGCACCATAGCCACTAAATATGTGGGTAAAATATAAATCACTTATTTTATTGCACAACTAATCATTGTAGCGCTCACAATTCACGTAAAATATTTAAAAGCCATTCAAAATTCAGCAGCGATTTGTGTTTCAAGCCAACCACTTCAACTCTTTCCTAATACCCTTGCATCCTTTTTACTGTCTTTGGTTATTGATGAGATGGACCATGATGAAGACCGTTTCACCGCTGACATCCTTCTGGATAGAAGGCGTCCGAATACTTTTGAACCTCGACCAACAGTTTTGTTTGCGGCGAGGATATTCCTGCGACATCCATTTTAAACCTCATGCGGGAATGGAAGAGGCCATTTGCTATTTCCGCCAATTCTCTCTTCCAGTCCCGGGCATGTCGTACTCTATGATTGGCACCCATTTAAACGAGGATAAAGTGTGTTAACTCGAAATATCCATGGGACACATCACAGTCATTATCCATTAAAATGTCCAGTTTAGTTGGCTGTACCTTTCCTTACCACTTCCATTTCATTCTACGGTATTTTTTCCAAGTATTTATTTCAGTTCACATTGCGTTTTCGCCCTTTCGCTGCACTTCAATCTCGTCATTTGCTCTCGGAGTCACTTAGTTTACCTCGGATTCATTTCTCATGCAAAGCATCACATGGCGATTAAACGATTTCGATAGATGGTGGTTGTAAATTATCTGGAGCGATTCTGGGCTGGTAGTATGGTTATTTCCCGCCTTTTCTTACCAAAATATAATCAAGAAGATGACGGAGGAAGTTGAAAAAGGAGGCGAAATCAAATTCTTTCATTTTTTCCACATTAATACATTCTTATAGTGTCTTTTGATATGTGATGTGGCAATTGACATTAATTGTAATGCTATTCTTAATATTTTAAGGATATTTTCATTGTCGTGAAATAAGTTTGCCAAAAGAATTTTTCATATACCTACGCCAAGCGATTTAAAAATGTTCACTACATAGCGATTGACGTGTGAATGAAAAAGGCTGGGTTAAACCAGTTCCCCTTGCGCCATTTGTTGGGTTATATTCTGTGTACCAATATCCTTTGACTTCAACAAACCTGTTTCTTGCATTTAGTCCGTTCAATTACTCATTGACTGTCAAACTATTTTATAATCACAGTTATTTCAGTTTTGCTTTAGGGTTTTTCTATTTCTTCAGTTTCTACTTTTTTACTCTTTTAAAATATCATGCAATCTTATCAGTCTGTTTAAAAAAATCGTGGTTATTCCCGTTGGCATTACGCAAGGCTCCCAAATATTCCAGTACTTAATACGCAATAATTGGCGTGACAATATTCACAGGACTCTTAGCTGTTTACAGATAGCTTCCCCCTTTAGCGTTTACTACGCGAAAACTTATTTGTGATGGCGAACATTGGTGAGTAGCCTGTGATCCATGAGTGAAAAGAACGATGCCATGCATTTTGTCGATCAGACACGAGTGTATGACCGCAGAAATTTCAGGTTGGGTCGAAATTTCTTTAAAAAATTTTTCGTCACCTCTCCACGTGATTATCTATCTAGAGAGTTGACGAAGATCAACATGTGATAATTTTAATAATATATCTCCATCAATAACTTGAGAAAATATGTTTCATAAGTAACTTTAAATTTTTAGATCTCTTAATTTATACTACGCAGAAAAACTAGGAAATATGCTTGCAGACAAGTCTCCATTTTGTTGGAAAATTATTTAGCCTCTTTGAAGTTACCTTGTGACTAGCCTTTTCAATTTTCTCTGTACTCTACAGTTAGAATCTCAATATGTGCATGTTCCTATGCATGGTACAGAACATTGAAACTATGTTGGGCACGGGGATTAATTTCGCAATTTGTGAAAAGTATTAAATCATTTTCTTCAAGTTATTTTTTTTCCACAAATGCGTAAACATAGGATCTCGTAGGGAGGGGAGAGATGAAACGGGAGCTTAGGAGAGCGGTTTAGGGATAAGGAGGTACAACATTTCTCACACCTACTGTTTATAAGCAGCGCAATCTTGCGACAGCCTAAGGAATTCCTCTGGAAAAATGAATGAGTGAACGATCATAGTTAGTTAGATGCAGATGTGGTTCGAAAGATCAAGATCCAGATAAAATTAAAAGATCCATTTATTTTATCTAATAACTATGATCATAAAATTTACATTATTATACATCAGAAAATATGTTTTATCAATTAGTCGACGAATAATTTATTCCGATTAATAAATACAGTAAATAGTTTACATGTTACAACTCACATTGTAAAATCTTCACATAGAGAGAAAAAATCATATGTGATTGTTAAATTTATATAATCGCCAAGAGGAATTTTTTTTGCGTCCGAAGGTTAGTTCAAAAATAATGTAACCGACACGAAATATGAGATATGTAAAATCGTCGCTCTATGTCTGGGATAGTATCAAATATTTGAATCATCTAATGCATATTTCAGAGTTTTATATCTTTTTTAATAGTGTACCAAATAGGTATTTGCTTTCTTTTACCAGATAAAGGCAATGTAAATAAATCCTCAGGGAATATTTCCGTTGGGCCTGTTTTAAGCCGTACCCTGTCCTTGAAGTAAGGGGAAATAAGCTACTTTTCTGTGGAGATTAAAAACTAACCTACTGTATGAATTTAAGGTTTGTTGAAGTTCCACCCTTTGTCCTTTATTTAAGCCAATAACAGTAGGCTGCACCTGTCCAGGATTGAAAAACAAAGGTAAAGCATTTTTATCGTTTTATGAGGTTAAGCATTCCCACGGATTATTATTTGGCATAGTAGGTACTGTATTGATCTACAAAACGCGGAAACATTAAGAATTCCGTTGACGCACAGAAAAGAGGAAGATAAAAGGAAATGAAGAGATATTAGATGAAAAAGGGAAGCGAAGGAGATAAATAGAAGCAGAGACTAAGGTGGAGTTGGAGAAAGTGGAAAGGAGGAGCGGTCAAGTTGTGAGAAGTTCGGGCCAAAGTAGCCGAATGAATAATTTGTGAGCCGATGAGTAACAGAGAAGCCAAGGATTGATGTCACGTAAACCTAATTTGGACAAATGGGTATGAGAACTTGAGTAGAGCTTCAAGGTTTTCGAGGAAGATTGAGGAGAGGTGGTGTGGAAGAGAGCAATAAAACATGTCTTTAGAGTTGTTAGAGGAAGACCAGATGTATGGAGGAGGACAGAGATGGGGAGTAATAGCGAAATATTAACGAAGAAGAAGCGAAAGGTGTGTAACGCATCTCCGGTACGTATATTCTCATCTTGGCTGTTTCATCGACTCTCGAGACAACATCCCATTTCACTGAGTGGTAGTAATTTATATTGCTCCACTAGTTTTATCATTCAATTCGTTACACTTCCTTCAGAAATAAAATAGAATTCGTAACTTGGGCTAGTATGTACTGAAATTTTATTGCGAGGAATTTCATCAAGCCTTTTAACCTTGAAGGAAAAGAGCGCGGACTTCGCTTTGATTGCCTTTACTACGGGTCGTCCATTAAATGGAAGTACAAAGCTCTTGTCAAAATAACTATTTCATATTTAAACTTATAAGATGATTTTAGCCATTATTGCACCTAATCATGAATAGAACTTCCATACTTCTCGAAAATGATTTAGTTCACATCAATCTAGTGGCCGTAAACTTTACCTTACAAGCTTTATAAATATTTTTATTTTTATAATATAAAGTTATTTTCCTGGAGATTTTAGATCATTAATTCATGATTAATATGATCCTCTTTTGCCAACGTTCCGCATTTTTTTATGCTACATCAGAGCTACAATGAAAATTAATATTTGTATTTTACATAAAATGAATACAGTTTACAATTTAGGTGTTTAGATTTAAAAAAATATATGTTTACAATTGATTTTTGTTATTACCTCAGAGAGATCCTTTTGAATGACTTATTGTTGATACCTTCGTTGCTATTTATTGTTTTTTGGTCAATTTTTACAAATTTAGTAGTTGAAAATCGAAATAAAATATATCATCTAGATATTTATTTTTACAGTGCAAAAATGTGGAGACGAAATCGATGGCCATGAGAACGGAATCCAAAGGGTATGAATGTCCCTAATAAGGAAATAGAATGTTCAAAATCTCTTGGCTCTTGCACTGGACATTCAATGAATATTTGGCTTATTCACATCTCAAGTTTAAGCTTGTTGTTGGTATGATGTCCTACGAGTAGCTAGACTAAAATTTGTTGCTCTAATCGATATATCCTCCTGAAGTTTATGTTTCCAGATGCCCAAGAAATGCTAAGGTGTACTGAAAAAAAGTAATAAGGCTTGAGCGCTTACATCCCTTTGTGTGAGAAAGCATCCATAATCCATCTCTGATTCACAAAATTTACGACTGCTGACGCATCGCCAAAGTTTTAATGACGAGGGATTCGCAAATCTCGGGTATTCCGCAAAATTTATTTACTTTTTCTCTTGGGTATTGTCCCTCGATCCGCCCTCGTCGGATCATCAAAGGAATAAAAGGAATAGGATACTTTCATTATGCATGCATCTGCTGCCGAAGTCGGGGATGAGATAGCTTTTTTTCCATGGAAAACCTCTGTCGTCAGTTTTCCATGGAGGACATGCAAGTTAAGGATTTTCTCTCCACTCATTCAGGCCGCTGTCGTCACTTGCACTGATATCGCGATCGCTGTTCTAAAATCATTATTATTAAATTATTCAGACAGAAATTTGCACACAATTTTGAAATCTAAACCAGACGAAAACCTTATAATTAAAAATAAATTATAATTATAGAAATTATTAATTATATAACTAATTATAGCTAAAGAAAAAAATTCTTACCCTGGAAGTGATTGCAAACTTTTTCTTTAAAAGCTGTCGAAAACAACACACATGTCCAAAATGTTTGCCAGGAATGGCACCCTGGACAACGACTCTCTTGCTTTCGTATATGCTATGATTAAAGCTCCGTTCACAACATCTTAACTTGGCTTTACTTGGCTTAACCTGGCGCGACTTAGGAGTTGAGTCCGTGATAAAGCAACACACTGGTTCACAACAACTTAAAGTAGCTTAACTCGACTTGGCGTAGTCTTTGAGTTGAGCATTTCTCAACTTTATAAATAATCTTCTTGCAGTTCCCTTAAAACTTACAGATTTGTTTTTCTTTCCGTCCAGATTTTTTCCTTCCGCCATATCCACATTTCAGCAGCCTCAAGTCTGCTCCTTTCTAATTTGCCTTCAGTCCAACTTTCACTTCCATATAGCAGTGTACTCCATACAAATGTTTTTGCAAAGGATTCTACAATATTAATATTGTAGAATATTAAGTATTAATATTAGTATTGTATTAATTATATGTTTACTGGTTAAAATATTTTTCTTAGTCATAAATGCCTGTTTTGCCAAAGCAATCCGTCTCTTCACTTCCATTAAACATCTATTGACCTGTGTGATTATATTACCGAGATAATAAAATTGTTCCACCTGGTCAATTCTGGTGTCATCAATTTTAATATTGGTTTTAATTTCTTCCATATTTTTTCGTCCTACCATTACTTTCGTTTTCCGTATATTCACTTTTAATTTACCTTGTTTAAGGGTTTGATTCTGCATAGATCTATACAGATAATGTTTCTATACAAATCGTTATTTACCTTGTATTTTAAGGACTGTATATGACTGTATATAAGGACTGCTGAAGCTATAGCTTCGAACTAAAAAATTATATTTATTCCGATTAAAATGGCGTATGCCTCATAAGTTATCTTACTAGTGTATGAGGAATGATGTGAAATATTTTTCCAGTGAAATGATATTTTTTGCCTGCGCATTAGACCTAAAGTTTAGATTTTTTACGAAAAAAAATTTTCACTATTTTTTCACAGTTCATATCGTCATTGTGGGAAGTAAAACTATTAACAAAAACACTTTTAATTCATCGTAGATGAGTTTGAAACTAAAATAACAATAATATATGCACAATAAGAATGCAAAAAGGCCTAAAAATATGAATTTTTACGAAAAAACAAGTTATCACAATTTTTTTTAAAAACGTTTGTGCAAGTTGCGTAAAGATCGGGTACCAAAAAACACTATAAATACGTTGTAGAGGAAGGATAACCTAAACCTTATTTTCTTCAACTGTGTAAACGCACGTATACCTGCCTTTAAAACACGAACAATTAGTAATTAAAGCATTGTTTTTTATAATCTTTTTTTTATTTTTCAACACAGTCCCCTTCCAGAGCGATACACTTTTCCCAACGGGTTTCCACTTCTTTAAGCCCTGCGAAAAATATGATTTCGGGAACTCTGCAAAACACTCATCCGTGGCCGCTATGATCTCCTCATCCGACGTGAATCGCTTGCCCCCGATCCAAGCCTTCATGTTTGGGAACAGAAAGAAGTTACACGGGGCCAGTTCTGGAGATAACGGAGCATGCGACTGTACCTCGTAGCCCAATTCAACCTATTTGGCCGAGGCGATTCGGGATGGATTCGGGAGCGTTGTCGTAGTGAAAGAGGACTTTTTTGCGGGCCAAGTGGGCATGCTATTTTGTGGGCCATTTTTCTACAATTCTTCGTCAAATCGGGCCAATAAATCACTGTAATGCCGTCTCGTGATCGTTCTTCCCTTCGCCAAATAGTTGATGTAGATCACACTTTGAGAATCCCAAAAAACGGTCGCCATGACCCTCCCGGCCGTTGGGACCGTTTTTGCCTTCTTTGGAATACTTTCGCTGGGAGAAGTCTACTGCTTCCACTGTTGCTTGGTTTCTAGTGTGTAATGGTGGATCCATGCTTCGTCCACGGTTACCTAACGCATGAAGAAGTCCCTCGTATCGCGCTTCAAGAGAGCCAAACACTCCTTGGAAGTGGTCACACGATTCCGCTTGTTTTCCACAGTTAGCAAACGCGGTACCCTTCGGGTCGACAGCTTTCTCATGCCCAAATGTTCGCGCACGACATTTTGCACACGTTTCAATGACAAGCCACATGTCCTAGCTATCTCCATCAACTTTAATCTGCCGTCGCTCAGTAACATGTCACGGACTTTGTTTACGGTTTCCTCGGTGGTGACCTTATTTCGGCGTCCTGGACGGGCCTCATCAAACACGGATGTTCGGCCATTTCTGAACTCGAATACCATGGCTTAATGGCGAAAATTGAAGGTGAGGCATCACCATACACAGTACTTAACTCGTTTTTTATTTCCTCACGCGTCTCCCCTTTCGAATACAAAAAGCGAATCACCGACCGATATTGTTCTTTTTCCATTTTACAAAAATGAACAAACTTGTCCACTTCAAACAGCTGCCACACAGAAACTACTCTACGGAATTGGTTGAAATTGTGATCGTGGCCGTTTCAAAGATGCCCAATGTAAACAACAACAAGATCATGATTCATTATTGGCAGATTGTTTCAAGGCTCATTAATTATCATACCACCCTCGTATTTCAGAGTAGCGCGGCAAAATCGGAATTTTTTTGGAAACACTAAAAAGATCATATCCCAGGAAATATATTAAATTTGGACGTCTATAACGTCTTCAATAATAGATAATTTAATACTTTTTAAAATTTTTAAGGTTACTACGCTGGAATGGTGGTTTTAAATATATTCAACAATTGTAATAACAGAAAAATTGTTTTTTGTATTTTTTCAAAAAGTCGTTCTTGTGAAATGTTATTTCTCAATATTTATTATTTATAAGAAAGTTATTTTTGGGCTTAAGTTGTCGTAACTTTACTTTTCAAGATAAAAATGGTTTTTTTTGTAGAAAATATATTGAAGATGACATAGAGCAAAGACTGCTAAATGTCCTTAACTTTAGCTGTTTTTCTCGAAAAAAACACGAGAGGTGGAGCGGTTGAAGTCGAATACTTGGATTTATGATGTAACGTCTAACCCAAATAACATTTAATAAATCAGAAACACCCGACCTTTTGCAGATAAACTGGTTTATTTCTTAGAATACCGATAGACTGCAGAAAAAATGTTCACCATTTAGCCATTGAATGAATCATACCAGAGAGGGAAAAGTAGAAATGAAAAGATGATCGGGTGAGAGAGTTTCTTCTTCCTCATAGAGATTCGTAAAAATTCAAAATTTTTGGTCAAATGCGCAAACTATAGACATTATTCAAAATATTTCACGACATTCTTCATGCATCAGAAAAACAAATTATCAGACATACCCGTTTTAGATTGACTGAAGTAAGGTTTTTTCATTCCTCTCAATGAAGTAATCATTACACAGGCCATGCACATGCCGGCCATTACACAGGCCTGGTTTCCAAGGAGCCGTAGATAGTCGGTCAGCGGGACTCACTTTAACTGAGACGCATTGGTGTCCGATTCATTCGACCGGTGAGTGTCAGCAAGAGTCTTCACAAATTGTGATGAATTCTTCACATGGTATTCACTGAAGCCAAAGAGCGGGGAATGCATTAGTTCTACTTTTCTCTTTCAAAGTGAGCCTATTTTCGTCATGCTGCAATAAGCTGCACTCAGAGGAACAGTTACCTCTACACTGTTGAAGTGTAAAATATTTATCAAGATACGTGAAAGTCATCATTTTCATTTCAGTAGTTTCAATTTTATTTCAGTATTTTTAACCCTCGTAAAATTCAATCTGCTCAATATGCATATTGGATTACAGAATTTGGCATTGGCATATGGACACGTGATTTTACTTAGAAAATAATCCTCTCGCATCGACTCGAAAAGTAAAGACACTGCTGACCGTCTTTGGAAATTGGGAGCTTTTTTCGTAAAACATGATTGTCAATGTTCTCCATATTTTCTCTTTCTCTTCCTTTGCAGAACCCGACCTTTTCTTGATAGCCATCATCTCCTAATGTTCCACTTCTTCCGCAATTCTCTCAAGTTTCACCTTCAGAGCACGTCTTTGCGACTCTCTTTCTAGTCTCTTACTCGGGGAGACTTTATTCCTCTCTATTTTTGCACGTACTCCCCAACTTTTCTCTTCTTTCCACGATGAAACTTTTTTCGTCGTTCCCCTTTCTTGCCGGCCTTTCCCAAACCCTTTGTCTCCCGGCCTGTCTCACCCACTCACCCCATCCACACCGCCGGACAGCAGTCAAGTACTCGAGCTCAATTCGAGGAATCTATCCCGCTCCACCCCCTTTTCCGTTATTTCTGTCACAGCGGTTACTTTCAGTTAGTGTTCGCGATGCACTGCTGTACGGGAAATGTGCATGGAGTGAGTGGGCGAGACAGGCCGGGAGACAAATGGGCGGGAAGGCCGGCAAGAGGGGGAACGACGAAGAAAGTTCACTGCCCAAAATTCGCTTGCACCATTATAACTGTATACTACTTAGGCTATCATTGAGTGTCCTTGTGTATAATTTAACATTACGTCGACAAACGTGAAATCATCGCTAACATTGGAAAATACCAAGGAAAAATATCCAACTGAATCTGGAATTAAATCTAGGATTATCGGCTCGCCGGGGTAAGGTGCGGACCAAGACGATATCTAGGAGAGTCACGGGAAGTAACTCAGTTTTGGCGTCTCGGAGTGCCCTGCGACTCATGTCAGTTCTCACCGTTTTCGATTAAGCATCATGTTTTCCTCGTCACCTCCCGACCTCACCCCCGACGGAGGTGGTCACTAGCCGAGTCGCCCCCTTGATTTTAAATTCCCTTGGCGATAGTCTACTGTTTTTTTGCATTGAAAGCATTGAAACGAAGTAATGATTAGCTTATCTTCTTTTGTAGATATCTTTCGGAACATAATCATTGTCGTATCTCGAATGGGTAGACGGGGAATATTGAGGTGACGGGACCCACACTTTGATCATAATTGGTCCGAATTGACCATCATTGGTCCGGCGGGTCCCCGATTCGATGACGTACTCCGGCAGACCACACGACGTCTACCCATAAAGGGAGCCGGCGGACACCCTATCCCAAGAATTTGAGTAATCGGCTTCGCCGGTTCTCCGGGCCCATTGTCGCCCTTTTGACGTGAATCCGCCTCATGGTGTCGGCCTCATAGTAGTTGTCCTTCTCTAACCCTTCCTTTTCCTTTACCCTTTCTTCCTACTACTTACCCATCCCGGTGATAAGCGAGAGCTTCAGGCCGGGAGGTAGGTTTTTAGCCCGCGGGGAGACCCGAAACACCTGTCGTATCTCGAGCATTGATCGAGAGTGTTTGACGAGAAATTTGACTGTACGTTGTGAGTTTCATAAGTCTTTTGCTTCGTTTGTGTATCAAGGATTCAACACCATTTTATGCCGAAGGCGTGATGGCTTGTGTGGCTGTTAATTCCCCATAAGAGATATTCTTTACTCTAGTCCTCGTTTGAAACGCTATTTACTATGCTTAAACTATGGCTGCTATTCTGAAAGAGATAGCGTTAATGCTAATAGCCAGAAATAGCTATCGTGACGCTTTCGTTCCAAAGAGTAGCGTCTACGACGATTTTTGCGATTCTGAACGTGAAACTGACGTCTGGAAACGACGTTGTTTTTGGCGACGATCTGATTACCGCGCTAATCTTGAGCGTGACGCTTGATCACCGAGCTATTCTTGAGTGAAACGGCCACCTGATTCTATATTACACGTTATATAACGAGGATTGTGCAGAATATGCATTGATAAGTGTTTCTAAGAACATAAAAATAAAAGCAGGATTGACTTGTCAATACGTATATTCACATGAACATAAAAAAATTATTCTCATAAAAAGTAGGCAAATGTGCCTCGCTTGACGGGAAGAAAAAGTGAGCAAACTTATTTGAAACTCGCAAGGGAAGACTACATACCCTTAATCGCCGATTTGAAAGCCAGTGTAGTGGCTAGCGTCGTGGATTGTTGCGGGCAACGTTGGTAGTTCGCGCTTGCTTGCATCCGACTTTTTTTCCTTCTTCATATGCACGAATAGAAAGAAAAATTTTTCTCCGAGTTACATATCGTATCGTTGGACTTCACCTCGCTTCCTTTCTCCTGACACTTACCACCAACTTCGTACTCCAGTTTGAATCTTTAATGGTAAATGGCCTCTCTGGGGGCTGGTGATAGACCGCTTATGATATACGTCAATTTCTGTTTAAAGTCCGTAATCTAACTTACAAATACACCAGCTGTTTCATTTACATACATTTCCGTCATTTGGAAGAGATTAAGGCAGCGTAAAATGAGATCCAGAACTTGATGTGCAAGTCTCGTTAGCCAAGTTGAGTTTAAGCATGAATACCTTCCTTAGCATTTCCTTTTCCCGTACCTCTCATGGTAGGCTGGTATTTTTTCAACCGAGTCTCATTGCTTTATTCTTGCATTGCATTACTTTTCCCATCTCTCAGCCCGGGATTATAAGTTTAGGTAAAATAGAAGAACCTGCTCTACACGCAAAGAATGAGTATCCACTCTCTCCGTTAAGAATGCATCTAATATTTCCGTTGTATTATTTACACAAGTGGGATCGAACAATTGTTCTCCTAGCCTATTCACATTCACTTACATCCACACATTCCCAGCTGTACCACAATTTTTTCAAGGGACTAATTGCGATTTCTAACCATCTTATTAAATCCACGAACTATTTAGAATAATAAATTTCAAATATCCGTGATGAAATAATGGAAATTTACCATCTCATCACTTTCCTTGATTACACTTATGCATCTTTATTCTCAATCTGTACGCATTCAAACGTCGTCTGCTCAGTCGTATAAGTGGTGACAATAAAATATAAAACCCAACAGATACATGAAAACAATATGCTTTTTTTACGATGTTGAGGTGAACAATCATTATAGGAAATAATTTTTTTTCCCAGCTAGGGAAGCTGTTATAGTTCATATAGGTATACATAACAGACATCACCAGACTTTCCTAGACTGAAATCCCCTTTAGAAAATCTTAAAAAATCAGAGAGTTATCTGTCGCCTGATAAATGCAAAACAAAATAAAGTATAAAAGTATCATCCGAAAACAGCATTGAATAAAATTTAGTTGGAAGCTTTATTGGAAACACTTTCATGCACCAGACTCACGGCATCCATGTCGAAGGTCTCAGCTGTGTGTGAAAAACGTAAACATTGCTCGTCATTGGCTTCCTGAATTTCAAAATACTCTACCGAAATGTTTTCATATTGTAAGGGGGGGGGGTAAATAATAATGTTAGACTCGACGCCTTGAATTTTGGCATTGTATTCAGAATCGCTTCCGACGCTATTCTGGAGCGAGGAATAGCGTTAGCCAGAAATAGCGTCGCCCGATTCAGAAGAGCAGCCTATTAGTGTGAATGTTTTACATGTGACGGGGAGTGAAAACTTCCGAAGTTACATTGAATTTGAAGGCCAATTCTTGGTTGGTGGCATGTTATGTAATAATAATACAACTTTATTTGCTCGGGGACAAATATGTCCCTTGGAGCAGAAATTTTTTTACAATCAATTAGTCACAGTGTTCAATATAGACATGGTACATAAGCTAGACAAAATATGCCATATCATTAATAATACAGTTGTGTGTATACAGCGCATCGTAAATACATAACTTGACAAAAACTACAGAGTTGGGTGAATATCAATTAACAATATTTTCAGATATTTTTGCTTTAAACACCTTAACATTATTTATGGATCGTAAGCTGTATGGCAAAGAGTTCCATAATTTACATGAGGAAATAAAAAAGGAATTTTCATACAAATTGGTTCGATATGATAGAATGGACAGTTTCTGTCTTCTGTGTAATGCGTTTTTCTTAATTAATAATAAATTTTATTTGTTTGTGCAAGTAAGATGGAAATTGTGTTTTTATCATTTTATGTGACCCGGTGTGTCAGTACACCGCATAAACATCCTGGTGGTGGGTCGCGGGCAACAGTATGCTGGCTCTCAAGGTAGTCCTTTCAGAAGGGATCCTAGCTTGTGCAGAATAGAGAAAGAGGGCCTAGGGTATTACTATGCTTTGGTTTCTCTTGTGGCATACTGGTGAAAATGTGCCAAAACTGACCGGTAGAGCGCCGTAACCGTTAGCAGGGAAAGCTGCACGTGGTGCGGGTACTGCGAATGCTGGTAACCTTGCATACTCTATTACAACTTACTGCTAAACGTTAAAATGTTGCCTTGGACAGCCGAAGCCACGATGGGCGGCGGAAGCTGAATAAGGTTGGCCCATCAAGATACGGACTGGAAACGAACTGGACTCTCGGTACTTGGAATGGGAGAGGAGTGTATGGAAAGGAGCATGAGTTGCTGAATGAAATGAAAGTGAGACGAATGGATGTTTTGTGTGTATGTGAAACTAAGCGTAAGGGGCGCGATGCTGTTACATTAGATGGCGGTAGTCTGGAATTGTGGTCAGGAGTTGAAGATAATGTACATGGCAGTCAAGGTGTAGGACTCATTCTTAATGAGAGAGCTAAGTTGCTAGTAAGGAAGTACGAGTAAGTATCCTCTAGATTGCTCTGAGTTCGCATGAAAGTAGGTATTAGGAGAGATGTGATTGTGGCGTGCTATGCACTAGTGTATGGAGAGAGTGACAGCGTGGAAGATGAGTTTTGGGGAAAACTGAGAGAGGTTTTGAATGAATATGATCCTGGTGAGAGAATAATTTTACTAGGTGACATGAATGAATGGGTTGACGTGAGGCGGGATGCATCTGAGAGAGTGATTGAGCCTTTTGGTGACCCCCGAGTGAATGATAATGGTGAAAACTTGGTGGGTGTGTGCTTAGAAAAAGGATTGTTTGTGTCTAATAAATGGTTTAAACATAAGAGAATACACATGTATACTTGGCAAAGGGGTGATTGTAAAAGCATGATTGATTTTATTGTGTATGATGAGAGATTGAGAGAGTTAGTGTGGGACACGCGAGTGATGAGGGGTGCTGAATGTGGAACAGACCACTATTTGGTACTCTCCAAAGTGAATCTGGGTAGAAAGTGGGTGCCAAGGAAGAATGTTGCGCGTAAGCAGTTGAGAGTAAAAGTGGAAAGGTTGCTAGACAGCGAGGTAAGAATGCGGTATGGTTGCATGCTTGAGGATGCTCTATTGTTGAAGCAGAGAGAATGGGACGAGCATATCAGAAACGAGAATGTGTTTCTATGGTGTTCCATATGGTTGCGTCTTAATATATAGTACTATATAGAAGAGATAAGAAATATATGGGAACTGCAAGTTGCTGTACAGTGTTTACACCACTTACGATTTAGTTAAAGGTTCGAACGAAACATTAGAGATGCTGAGAGACTAGGAGGACGATATCATCACTATTTTATACTTTTGCAAATTCATTGAGTATGGTGATTAAACCAAAGAAATTTTACTTGAAAAAAATGAAGAAAAAAACGGATTTAAATATGGATCATTGGTGTATTATCCGTCGGCCCAGAAAGCGTAAGACCTTAAAATAGAGGCTTATTATTCAGAGAATTAGAAAAAAAAGTGAAAGTATACAACAACAAAACAACTAAAGGAAAAATTCCCTTCGTAGTATTCTAGAGAAATTAAAATTACTGTACCGGTTTGATTGATTCCTCGTTATTTTTAATTGGCCTTTTATAGAAGAAGAAGAAAAGACGAAATAATTTGCGTTGAAAATTACAAAGTGAGTATTGCCTAAAATCCGAGAAAACCTCCTGGTGTCAATAATTCGCTCAAATCTATGCATAAAACTGCTTTTTTAAGACTAAACAAATTCATAGACATACGAGAGTGAGTTACACGGTAGGCATGGTTGTAATGCTGTTCGTACTAGACAGGAGAATTGTAGGAGGGGATGAGTCGCACAAGCAATGCAAATCGGAGCGTTTTACAACCTGTGAGAGAGATTGAGAAAGAGGACGAAGTGAAGTACGCTAGGTGTGCCGGAGAAAAGGGAACTTGTGAAGAGAATTCCAAGAAGTTTGCACTCTCTGTGCGATAGTCACTCATCCAGCCTGTTCAGTGGAAGCACCTGGTTCAACTCACGCTTGCAAGAACTCTCTCATTGACAAGGACACAGAGGGAATGTGAGAAACGGTGGAATGTTTGGGGCGCCGGATAGGAGGAGGATTGTGGGGCAGAGAAGAGGACAAGACGAGGGTTTGGTGAAAAAAAGGAAGAGTAGAGATAGAATAGGGACGGAAGGAAGTTTAAAAATGACGAAAGGAACTCGGGGAGGTTTGGATGGGTGTTTGAGAGTGGACTGGAGAAATGGGGTTTGAAAGGAGAAATGTTAGGGGATGTGACTTTCCTCGGGAGTTGGAGCGTGACTGTCGAGAGTTCCCCTTCGAACTCTTTCCTACGTGATGGGGACGCGGGATGGCAGGGTAGGGATGTTCAAAGGGTGGTATAGGGAGGGAGATGTACTTTGGGGATGGAGATTGTCTGAGGATTTGAATTGGCAAGGAATGAAGCTTGAGAGTTAGAATTCACTGAAATATGAGGTCTGAGGATAAATTTTGCACTGTGTTGATGAAATGGATATCCATGCCGTGATGTGAGTACATTTAACCAGAATTAAAGGTTTGGAAAAGTAACTATGGAAAAACAGATATATTTTTCACGTTTTTCCATATGTCACGTTCAGCTTTCGCCGTATCTACAGTATTAATTTCAGTTTTACATGCCAGATAACAGTAACTACGTGTCTTTCTAACAGATAATCCCTTTACTTTTGTTTCCTTATTATTTATATTCATTCCGCACTGACAGTAATCAACGAAACATCATTGTCTTCAAAGGTGGACTAGATGAATAATCGAGGACTCGAAGTTGAAAACTTTAGCATCTAATGACTCAGAACCAACAATGAAACAGTTTCATCTGTCTTTTATCTTAGTAGGGCAGTATACCCATCCCGTATGTCTCCCGCATTACCAGTGCTACTCCGTGCAGGACGGAGAGCCATTGAGCCATCTCGTTCCTCGGATATCTGTTATAATGGACGGTATGCATTGTTTGTGTATGAGAAACGACTACATGCATTGCTTTGGGCTTTGTGATGATGTAGGACGAGTGGAATTGGATATATGGACCAGAGTGTCGTCCGTTCTAAGTCCATCAACTCAACTCTCTTCACTCGACGGAACCAAAACTTGGAGGAGTACAAAGGATTTCCTTAATGACCCCTCCTATTACGCTCTTATCTCCCCTTATCATCACAAATTGCCTCACCCTCAAGTAAACACACTATCAATGGGTAATTCAGGAACCAGAGCGGCAGTTCCTTAGCAGGTCATGTCACCCACTAAGGCGAACTCCCCAAAGGTTGAGGGATGATCTTTCCTGCCATGCTTCTGTCTGAATTTGTTTTTTCTCTCGAACGATTTGAGTCCTTCACAATAGCCGATGATACTTTTGAGAATTCCAAGGCTATAGGCTGGTCAATTGAGTTAATTCCAAATACTTTCAACCTTTCATGTCAACAAGTATTAGCAGAAATTCTTTTTTGATTCTGATAGAACTTTTCTGTCGTAGTGCATTTATTTAATTGTAATGAAATTAATATAAACAGTTTCATAATGGTAATATTTATAGTAAGAGTTTATTTTGATATGTTAAACCTTGAGTATTTAAAAAAACTAAACAAAATAATCGTATTGGTAGCGGTTTTTCCAGATATCACATCGAGCTTTCACCGTATCTACATGGTAAATTTCAGTCTTATAGGCTAGATAACAATAACTACATGTCTTTCTCACATAGAATCTTATTACTTTAGTTACCTTCCCTACTGCCAAACATCAACTAAATTGTAATCTCTTCGAGGGTGGACTAGATGAATAATCGAAGACCCGAAGGCGACAAATCTGGCATGCAATAACTCAGAGCCAACACTGATGCAGTTACTGTTTTTTAGCTTCTCAGGGTAGTAACACCCTTCCTCTATCCCCTCCGCATTGTCACTGCATCTCCGTGCAGATTGTAGAGCCGTTGAGCCATCTCGTTCGTCGGATATCCTTTAATAGGGCCGGCATGCTTTGTTTGTGTAAGAGAGACGCTCGCTTTCGCTTTCGGCTTGGTGGCAATGGCAGACCAGTGGAATCGGGAATGAGGACCAGAGTCGTCCGTTTTGAGCCCGTCAACAGAGCCCTCTCCACTTGACGAAACCTCACGGCCACACTAAGGATTTCCTTAACGACCCCTCCACCTCCGCTCTCATCACCCCGTATCTCCACGAAATGTTTGACCCAAAGTAAACACAATATCAAAGGGTAATTAAGGAACCAGAGCGTCAGTCCCTTAGCAGATCATATCACCTCCTCAGGCGACCTCCCCAAAAGGTTAATGCGATGATCTTTCCTCCCATGTCACTTTCAAAATGTCATTTACCTATCCCGCGAACGATGGGAGCTCTCCACAGTTTCCGATGATATTTATGACTAGGCTTGTCTAGAGGTAGCGATGCTAGTCAATTGACTTATCTTCAAATGGTTTTAATCTTTTATGTTATCAAGTACTAGCATGAATTTCGTGTATGATTCTGGTAGAACTCTTTTGTCTCAGTGAATTTATATATCTGTAATAAAATTAATATAAACAGTTTTACAATGGCAGATTATCTACACAGTGCACACTTTTGTGAAATATCTCCTCCTGGTAAGTACGTACTGGCAGATTTATTGCTTATGCTGTCGTATTTACATAAACTTTACTAGGGTACATATTGCACAAAGCATGTAAATGATAACTCATCCCCTGCCGTACACCCTTATGGTGCATTGCATGGCAATATGTAGATTTTGATGAGCATAGATATAGCATTGGCTAATATGGAAGTTTTTCATATGTCATCGCTACGAGTTTTGTCACTGAACAACATGCAACCAAACTAAGCCGATAATGTAGAATGGGGCCGAACTTTAAGAGCATAACTTTTCACCCTTTTCAATATTTAAATTATGGTTAATAATTAATTGTTTCAAGGGTATTGAGTTCCCGGATATATGGGAATCTTTGAAACCACTGAACTTATGTCAAAGAAATTTTTCTCATAATTCTCTCTTAGGTGTTAGAAGCTCAATGTGAAATAATTAATAAAATGACCAATCAGGACTTCGAAATCTGTTGAAAGTCATGTTAGATACGAGACATAGACTTTATAAATGGAAAAATCTAAATTTTTTCGTCCGACTATAATGTTAAAATTGATTAACTTCTGTAGTTAAGAAGCACTCTATTTTGAAGATTTTGGTCGTCATGACCAACAACTTCCTTGTAACGACCATGTAAATAGATTGAAGAACAGAGGGATGTCGTGGAATTTCTTCCACGAAGTATAAGAGACCGTTGCAGTTGCGATAGAGATTTTATAAATTCTACTCTCGCTGGGCAGAGTAGACTTGGTGTTTATGTTAAATTATATCAATTATTTTTAAATAATTCATACCCCACATTTATAAGTCTTCATTTGCTTACCTACTATTTGTATCGCCAAAATGATTCCCTCTTTAATGATTAACGTGGGTTTAGCAGCAGTCCTTTGCTGATTTCATGACAATGTCTGGGTACTTAGGAACCTAGGCCTAAGTGACTATCCTTAGGCACTAGGCCTTTAGGAAAACGCCTGTTCCAATTTTTCCCCGGACTTCACCGGTAAAGGACTAATGGCACTCACAGTCAGAATCAGAACCTTTATGACTTCTCCAATCAGAAAAACGCTCTTTGCGGCAAATGCTGCACTTAGGAGAACGATCCAAATTAATATTGAGGTTCTAACAAACATTTGAACGCAGCGACTTTAGTGTTCGAGTCTCGGGACACAAAGCTGTAACATCGGCTCGTTAGGAGCATCGTTCGGCGACATTGCTCAGCCTTTACTTCCTCAGCCGAGTTTCATCGATCGTATGCGTACATAATCGCAAATGACATCACAGGGATCCCTCGCCAACTGCGGGAGATAAGTTTCTAAAAGACCCCGCGGTTGGTGAACCATTTTGTGTATGGGAAATCAGGGGTTAGGCTTTGCAAGCCGCAATACAGTGCGTGAAATTTAGCATTACCTCTATAAAGGATCCTTTCAGGCTATGCTGCTTTTTGTTCATTTTTTTTAAGTTCAACGTTTCACCCCTCGTACTAGAGGTGTTTTCAAGAGAAGACACTCTTGAAGATTCTCTTGAAGATACTTCCAGTATGAGGAGCGAAACGTTGAGTTTTCAATAAATGAACAAAACGCAGCATAGCCCGAAATGATCCTTCAAAGACAATAAAAGCTGCGCAAGTCTTCAAACAAAAATTAGCATTGCTTCATTTACACTGTATCAACGCTCACATATATGTGAGTGTAAATACGTTTCCTCCTAAATTATAACACGTACTATCGTGTAAATATAAAAGAGAGAAAGAGATAAAATGATGAAATATTTTTCTGAGTCAATTGTATTATTATTTTTGATATTAGTTAATCTTGGATGCCCCACAGCTGACTTTTGTGTCTCTTGAGGATCCTTCAATTCATGAGAGAGACACTTAACCTGTGCTGCTCAACTTCTAAATTACAATGACTTAACTTGAGCGGAATTTATAGTGGATTCCCAACACTCTGTTTCACTCTTTATGTAGGCAGTAAAAAGTTTTTAGTTAATAGTGTATCACTTTTTAAGAGTGTATTTTTAACATACTAAGCATGTTATAAATAATCAAAGTCCTACCTTACTTCTATATGATGAATTTAAATATTCAAAGTTTTAATCTCATATTTTGTCCTGGGTAAAATCATTATTTTGGGTATTATGTTGTGAATACCATACAAAGATACCTAAAACAACAAGGCGGCGTCCTTTAAAAATGCCAAAATATTGTACTTCAAGATCATAGAAATCAACTAACTGGAGAAAACAAAGCTTCATGTGTGAGGAATCAAAATGATGACGCTAGGTAGAGTCGAAAAAGAATTTATTGCGTTCGCCCTTGAGGCATGTTGCATTATGTTTGTAAAATTTGGCCCCAATCTTTTTGACCCGGCTGCTTGCCTTCCTAAGACGGCTTGCATAGCTATATTTTTATGCAAACAATAATAATACTGACGTTTCCAGCCGAGGTTGGTTCACCAATATTTCTCCTAGGCATACTCTTTACCTAGCGGCTCAGTTCTACTCGGTAGTCATACAAGTGTGTCTCATTCAGACACATTAACGCGCTCTATCGCTGTTTTTGAATGCTTTTTATCTCTTTTGAGTACTTCAGGTCCAGTTGACGCAGCATAAAACGCATGCATGATGCCTCACCGTTTTACGATTTTGCTGCCTACGATTTTCTTTTACGATCGCGAGCGTCTCTCCAAGCACTCCACAGAGTGATTCTGCTCGCTCCATGTCATGTCATACTGCGCTGTTTGCGAATTTGCACTTCTATGAGCGACTGGAGCACTTTTTTGGCCCCAGCCCGCCTTGCATTTATTTTACGCGTCGTTCGCAACATGCATTTTATATCTACACCTGCATACTACCCTGTGAGCCGTCACATGGGCGTGTGGCAAGAGGTGTTAGGACATCAGCCGTAAAAACATGCAATAAATAAGGTTTTGGGAAGTGAAGTGGTTACATGTATTATGGGAGTGTATTGAGTGGAGCTCAAATTTAAATGTGGTCGCTTATTTTGCCCAAAAAGAACGCGTTTTTGTACCTATCTGTTCGGGAGTGTATCTCTCTTATTTTATCGCATCTGTCAGACCTAGAGATATATGGTGAGGAGTCATGATAATGTTTTCTGTGTCGCTCTGAAACAAACCAGTTCTGAATTTCCCAAGCAAGCTAAGTCTAGCGTGTTACCTCCGAGTCCCTAGGGGCTCCCACCTTAATCCCTCTAAAAGTTGTGAAACATTATATTTTTGCTCGTAGCAGTTTTTAACGAAGCGCGCTGCTTTTCTTTGTGTTTTATATTTTTTTTGGTTAAATCTTTATGTACAGGGTCCCAAATGCTCGCGGCGTATTCGAGGTGTCGCCTAACCACAGCGAAGTAGCATCTCTCTTTGACTTTTACAGCCAAGGACCTTCCTATTATACGTTTAACAAAGCCTACTTTTTTTAATGCTGTGCCACATGTGATTTGCATGTGTTTTTCCACGATTTATCAGAATTTAAGGTAATTCCTGTGCTCTGAGAAGGCGATCTCCAGACGGTGGTCTGTTCATAGTTATCTCATTTTTATTGACTTGAGGAAAATCAATGGTTATGTTATGTACAATAATTTTACTGGTAGCAGCATCACGTGAGGAGATTATCTGCGCACATTGTCAGAGGAGGTTACAGCCAAGGCAACAAGTTCTATGTTGCACGCACTGAAAAGCGTTTTTTCTTTTTCAGATTCTGTTAATGAGAGTATGGGAAAACGACATTTTTTCGAACCAAGCAAAACTGTAAAAATATCTACTGTGCAGCAGAGTGCAATGTATCGCCAACCCTGTTCCCGTTTTAATTACATTACAGAAGGATAAAAATCGCATTCACAAAAACTGTCATGAGTAATCATTTTAGTGCTCCTTTGCAAAACATTAAAATAACCATCAATTTAGGCTATAAAAATAGGAAATGGGTAGTATAGGTAAATTTTCTGAAAGACTATAAAACCGTAGTACGTTGTGAGAGAATATCCACTAAAAATGAGAAAGTCGAGCAAGATAAAATGCATTATGTACAACTACACTGAAAATAGTATCTTTAAATGATATGTTCTAACAAAAGATTGTTATATTTATTGGAAGATTGCATCGAGAGTTTTTCTATGATTATTCAATTCTGTATGATCTTCTGCATGCGGGCAATGGGAAGGTAATATCTTGAGGCCCATTAAAATTCTCGAGAGTCTCGTATGAAGCCAGGAAGAGGAGAAACAAAAAGTTGCTAAAGAGAGGAAAACATTCTTAAGCCTTAGTATTTATGAAGACGCCTATAAGAAGAATTATGGGTAATTTGATCGAGTTGGAGACGGAAGAGTACGAAGAAAAGTCGCGAGACACGTAGATTCATTACTCAATGACATCATTCTTTGATTTATAATGCAGGAGAAAATACGAGCGGTATGTCTCTCCACGGGAGCGCTAGTTCACTTACGCCCTCTCCTGCCGTAGGAGCATTTAAACTGATCCATTAAAAAGGTCGCTTCTGCTGCCAGTGAGTGCCTCGGGAATCGTTTTATATTTCATCGCCCTATTTCGAGGGATGTGGAGGAAGGGGTGAAAGGCCGGGAAATGGAGGGAGTCGGTCCCAAGGCGAGAGGAAGGTCGTCTCGCAGATCTATTAATCAGATTCAGACCTAGTTAAATCCTCGGAACGGCGAGAGAGAAGGTTTGGGGATTTTGTCCCGGTAAATGAGCTTAATATCTCGACTGTAGTTCCGTTATGTCTCCACCACTCAACCCTTGCCTTCCCGCACGGAAGGTCAAATGACGAGGATATGTAATAATAAATGATAACACCAACTATGTTTCAATCCGCAGATTTACTTTTATTGGTACTGCTAGTTTCGACGCTTCTGCGTCATATTCAGGTACTCAAACAGTGTTGATAACAACAATTTTGATTGCATCTTTCTCAAGAAGTTAAAATATTAATCGCAACACAGCCATCCATCCATTCATTTACAACCATTCATCCAACCATCACGACATAACGATCCAACGTTCCATCACCTCCATTTATACTGGGTATGTAAGCATCCGGAAGATGACGCAGAAGCGTCAAAACTAGCAGCACCAATAAAAGTAAATCTGTGGATTTAAACATCGTTGGGTTATCATTTATTAAAAATGGACTTCCACAAGGTTACGCCTGAAACGATTGAAATCAGGATATGTATTGCTGGAGGGTATCTCGGCGAAGCCCAGGGGAGTGTGAATCGTACTTGAAGAAGTTGAAAAAAAATTAATTTAAATATTGAAGTATCTTATGGCTTAAAGGTGTGCACTGTAAAATACAAGATCACTCCGGTCAACGTATAAGGCTGCATTTAGTCCTGCCTCGATGGATGTGTCTTTCATAACGTTTAGACTTTTCGGTCTCTTTCCTGTAGTGGCAGTCTACGTAAAGATGGTATCCATAATTATTTGTAGCGCAGCTTAGGTACATTGGAATGAAACGGGTTGTGGTGGGTATCTAGAATGGTTATTGGTAGCCATTTTCCTCGTTTAGTGGGATTCTCGTTTTACAGAAGTTATGTAATCGCTGTTAAAGTTTGCCATTCGCTATGTTTCCCTAAATCTAAATTATCTTAAATATCATGTAGCCGTCGTCATAATAGTTTCCTTCCTATTCATTCTCTTGAAGCGTCTATGCCTTTCAAAGGAACACCTCATCACGTTATGTGAGTAGGTGGGATCTACACCCACATAATTAACCGCGAGGAGCGAGAATTGGTGTGTAGCTGGGGGTGATTGAAAACCAGCCGTGTAAAGGAGAAGATTATAGGGACATGAAACGATCAACTGACTTTTGTGAGTGTTGAGTGCTTGGAGCGGAGATCAGTTTTCATCACGGTCACTTATTGTGCGGACTTATTACTGGTTATGGCCTACTTAAGTCATTCGTTGGGAAGAATTTTCAATGTAGCTTTATTACCATAGTCAATTATACAAATTTCATTTTACCTCTGTTTTTCAATAAATTAGCTGTGACCATCTCTTTCTTGAAAGACTTTTATAAGAGCGTTTCTCTGGAAAAATATTGCTGATTCAAGTAATAAAAATATATATCTGAGTATCCCGAGGCTTGCGTCAGGAATTCAAAGCAAGACTGCGGGAAGGAACTTTTTCCAATCACGTCGTGACATCTTAAACTTTGATTTTTGAATCAACTCCATGAAGCACAGTGCTCGAGGCAGTTACTTGCGTCGAATAGGCTGCCTATAATGTTACTTGCACCTTCATGAGCATTGATATCCAACATTTTGTGTATATTTATGCCAAGAATAAATGTTCTCAACCATAAAACTATATTATTGGATACCCGAGGCGAAGATGTAGTCACCATTGTAGTGGTTTCTCCCGTCAAAGAAAGGGCGGATTGTGATAAAACTATTCGAGTTGGTTTTAGGATGATTTTCCTTTTCTCTTTACTCTTTCCCTTTCTCTTTCTTAAACTTAAATATTTTTTCTTTCTTTTCCTCTTTTTGTTTTGTATTTTAACCATTATATCTATGTTCGTTTTCATGTTTGGCTCTTTTTTGCTGAGCCAAGTTCTTTTTTGTAGTTGTTTTTTCTCCAAGGGTGATGCCCAGGACATAATTAATATATATTCTATTCTATTCTAAGCTATTCACATCATGTGGGTCGTTACCCTCTTCCCCTCTTTTCTTGAATGTCTGCATTCTTCTTCTTTCCCCAAGTCCACGCTTTGATCCATTTTCAATATTCTTCCCTCATAACTGACCCGATTCCACCCAAGTTGCACCCGTGCAACCAACCCTCACCAATGTGTAGTCAATAATATCCACGTCTGTCCTTAAAATCCTTGATTTCGGCTCGTGGATCAATGTTCTCTCTACATTTATCAGATAAACTCTTTTCTTAGGTTTATATTTTGCGTCGATTATCTGGTCATTTTTATTTTTCCGCCTTTCCGAGTTGGCAGTCAGGTATTGATGTAGATTATTCATTAGAATTGACTAGTTTCTGGCAAATTAATGTATTTCCGAAGGATTTGTCTTGAACAAGCTCCGATAAAAATTTTACTCTCACTTAATTCATCTTATTTTTCTTTAATATATATTAGATCTGTTTCTTCGGAAATACTTTCTCTTACACCTGGATCTCACGAGACTATATCTCGATATCTTAGCTGGTCTTCCCGGCAGACGGTAACCCTCTTGACTTCTGCTGGAATATAAAAGCCTTATGTTTTAATTTTCCTAAATGTTTAAATACCCTAAAAATAAGAGATTTGGTGATACTTACGTCCAATTACACATGGTGCAAAGATGATGAGAAAAGCACATCCGGTGCATTGTGAGAATGTCCTGCAAATACTGGCACTTCGAATCGTTACGTCGGTACTCTCTTTTCGGAACCCATGCAACGCAAATTACGAAAACCTGACGTCGCCATTGAATTGACCGCGAATGGTGGTCGGAGACGAGAGAAAAATAACAACAACCTTTGCCAGTTAGATTAACTTCAAGCAAGAACAATTATATAACAAACAAGTATTACAATGGAAAACAAGCCCGTAGGCTAAATACCGTTACCTTGGTCTATAAAATACGAACGAAAGTCACAACTGCGGCACCGCAAGTCCTTTCACGTCCGCGGTCAGTTTCAAAAGAGGCCGAGCCCAGAGGAGAGACGATCCGGCAGGCGATTGAGGGGAGTCAGCTGATCGACGCAGGAGTTGGGGGGAGTTGGGGGAAATCGCTGTCCTTGTTGATCGGTGGAGGAAATGGCGCTGGCGTTGAGTCGGTCAGAAAAGAGTGCGCCACTGTCACTTTCAGTATAAAAGTGAGCTGATTGTCCTATCGCGGACACCGAACGCAAGACAACGAAACGCGAGACCATAATGCGCGAGGTATAGTCACGACAGCGTTTGCGAGTTTTTGGCGTTCGCGAGTTTTATTGGTGATGAGTGGTTTTTCTGACAGAGTTGGAGGGGGGAAATTTTGGCACACCCAGAGGCATTAGAGTTTCACCATTGAGTAAGGTCACAGGACCTCAGTGGTGTATGCTTATCAAAAGAGTTCGCACAATGTTCCGATAGGTTTAGCGCTTTAGAGCGCTAAAGGAAAATAAGTTAAACTTCAATCATTCAATGAAGAGATTAATTGTGATCCGCCTAAGGCCTAGGTAGTCGCTCTTCAAACTGATTTCGTTTGGCACTGTTCCCAATTTTCGGCTTGATGGTCCTAGTCTTATGGGCATATAAGAAATTTAATGCTTCTTGCATGACTGATTTTCTTAATAAAGATTAGTTTTTCATAATCACGTGAAGTTATGAGATCAATGTCATTTTCCCTTTAAGTGAAATTCAAATTTTGATATTACATTTAAGGGATAACATCGAAAGGTACTTTTATCCTCATTGCCAAGAGTGGTAGGGAATCACATTAGTGCGGTGGATGGAGAACCGTCTCGTCAACCGAAAGGCCCAAATTTCAAACCCGTTGTGAGAAAAGTTTCTCTAGTGGAATCTGAAATCCTCTGCGAGTGCATTTGGAGAGCATTTGAGGAGTAGCACTCCGTTTGTTGGATGCAACGTTGATAATATTACTGTTTGAGATTTTTTTACCCTAGGGTGAAGCTAGTTGCAGCTCTTTTTTATCCAACCTTCATCCATTACCTAGGTAATCCCTAATCTCTCAACTATCCTTCAGCATGTGCCTTCTTATCACTAAAAGCAACCTCCAACGTCTACCAACTCTCCAAATGTCTAACAAAACGATGGGGCTAATTTTTGGAGATATTTTTCATAATTATGAAATGACAAGGTCACTCTGACGAACCAGAAATCTTCTGATAGAACTTAGTTAGCGTAACCGACGTGAAAGTATCGAAAATAATGGAATATTTTGTTTCGCTGTTTTCGCATACCTCGTTCATCCTCTCCATTTAAAAGAAAAAAGATAGCGAAATCTTTCGTACTCTTCTCCCACACATTCATTCATCCCAGAAGATGGCTGCACCGAAGCTGTCGTTTGCAAGTATTTAGGGCATTTGCGAATTTCGTATCCCTAGAGAATATCAATTAGCTTCAGTTTTTCTTTAATCATATCTCAATCGATGGCAAAGTTAACTTAAGGAAGCTCTAAAAAATAGAGCACACTTAAAGGACAAATGCTAGCCTAAGGATTTGAGAAATGTGCGAATAAAATATTTAATGTCTTTATTGTCCATCATGCATTTGGAAAAAGATTCGCGGATCATGAAAGCCTTTGATATTTAAAAATGTGTCTTCCAAGAAGATTGATTAGAACAAGGAATTACTGTCAGGGAATAACTTTCATTTGATTATTGAGTGTGATGAATCAAGAATTCATACCATTTAAATATTTAAATGATACAAGATTTTTGTTTTTTGCTTGCTGGAATTAACGAGAAATAATAGAATGAGAAAATACAAAATGCTTATCGTATTCAAACTTTCAAATACGAAGTAACATTAAATTTTGGGAAAAGTTAACTACTTATAGGAAACAGAAAAAAATTTCGCCTGTGCCTTGCTGGCGTTTAGTTTTTTTCTGCCACTTATGCATTCAGGTGTATAGGTCGGCTACACCATCATTCGTCCAAAAGCTATGATACCCCACATACGCTTTGAGTGGTGGACTTGTTCATTATTTTTTCATAATTCCGCAAATGTATGACCAGGGTATGAATGTATAAGTTCATGAATGAATCTGCTTTACTTTTGGCGATGATAGGGGATGTAACTTTAAGAATTTTCAGGATCTTAGTAAAAAGTCACAGTTTCTTTCTTACGGAAGTATGGCGGCGTTAACATTTTATCTAACAGCAGCCAAGAGAGGAAAATATCGACAAATATTCGTGTTCCACGGAAAATAAGCCACCCTAGTTTTAAAACTAAAAGACTTCATCAGAAAACAATACCCAACATATGCAATTCCGAGACTAATATAAAAATCTCACCAAGACCAATAAAATCTCTCAAAACATTGTAGTCAGCAGTGATTATATATTTAACATTTATGTAAAATCTATTCCACTACTTAAATGCATTCAATTGTATATTATATGTGAATTTATGTATATTTATTTCATTTATAATCTGCAATATGACCTGTTTTAAGGGGGCGTCCATTAATTACGTGAGGTGTTTTGGGGGGAGAGGGGGTCGAGCCGAATCTCACATGGGGGAGAGGTGGGGGGGTCTTGGCAAATATCACATAATTTTTTCCATAAGAAACAGTGTAAAATTGCGAGAAGACTGGGTTAAAATAAGTAAAATATGTTTCTCTACTAAAATATGGCTAAATCCAACACAATAATATTTATCGCGGTTATGCGAACGCCACAAAGTCATTTGCTCCCTTCTTGGTTCGCCACTCTCTACGGATTCAACCTTTGAACGCCTTCATCAGCATGCCCTATGACCTTTATTGCTCAAGTGTACGTGATGATCTAGAAAAGAGATGCTGCAGTACATACATACGGTATCTACTTTTTATCCATCAAAATAGCTGCAGAGCACCGGCGTGCGGTCCACAGTGCACCAGCTGCACCAGCGCGCAAAGTGCGACCATCACGGATTGTCACACGTTGAGCTACTAAGCTTCTTTGTGCAAGCGACAACGGTTTAGAGTGGCTAAATCAGAGCGAGGTTGAAGGGGCAGATGATTTTACTGAAAATCAGATGGACATGTTGGTTCCAGTAGTCACTCCTGAGGCCACACATGAGTCCCCGTGGACTGAATTAGAACGAGTATTCTTTTACTAATTTTAGTACTTAGTTCCTATTTAAGTATGTTATTGTTCGATTTTCTCACTGTGATTCTAGACTAGGTTCTTAATAGTCTTAAATACTAGTCTTAAATACTAGTCTTAACTGGTCTTAAATAAAATAATTAAGCAAATTATGTTTTTTTAAATAAATCCAACGCAATCAAGCACAGATTAACGTATTTTTTATAAAAATACGCATTTTTAAAATCTCACGTGAGATTAGGGAGAAGGGGGGGGTCCAGCCAAATCTCATGATATCTCACCAAAGGGGGGGGGGGTTGGAGGGGGTCGAAAAATCCCCATTATTGCCTCACGTAATTAATGGACGCCCCCTAATGTGATGTACTACTATGATCTATACCTATATATTATGTTTTATTTTCTGTGTATTTATGTCATTTTTTACCATTTTAATTTCAATAACAAATAAACAAATTTCAAATTTAAAAAATTAGTGATGGTAGCTCTTATTCGACGTTTTCAAGGTAACTGCATCATGTGCTGGATAAAATATTTGCGCTTTGATATGTACGTAAGGATTGGTGATATTGATGATTAGGTAAAAATGAATTTAAATACATATCCCTTTAATTTCCGGAGACTACGCAGAATCCTCATGAAGTACACCATGCAAAAAAGCGGACTAACAATTAGCGATTCCCGAAAATTTTTCAAAAATCTCTTCGCGACTTCTCTCCGGAGCGTTTAACGCTCAAGCGCGAGGGCTGGAGCTTACAAATGCTTGTATTTTTCAGCACGTTAAGTAATCCTTTGTTTGCACACCATTAATGAACCAGAAAAACTGATTTATGAAGCTAATGCTTATCGAGACTCTTCAGATTAAACATGATTTGTATACCTGCATCTTCCTTTCCCATGGTTTGTGAATGGAGCATCTTCATGACTCCTTATGTGCCCATAAAATATCTACTCTGCTCATATAGAAATAGTATCTTACTGGAACGCGAACTGAACTGGTATTGCGGAAATCGGAGGTTCATCGGAAGTAAGTTCACGTCTTTCCTTTACGTTCGATCAAATCCGACCGCTCATCGGCTCGTTACAGTTACAGCCGACTCAAAATAGCATCTTGGCTCTTCTTTGAAAGCTCGCCCGGCTTCCTCCGAAATTCCCGCAAATGCCTTTCCCCGTGCACTCCGATGCGTTCCACTTATTTTTTTTATATTTCCCTATCCACTACCGCGGCGCACCCGAGGCCCATTGTAGATTGATGTGATGCTTGCAGGTTCTTCGGGTCTCCCCGCGGGCTAAAAACCTCCCTCTCGGCCTCAAGCTCTCGCTTATTACCAAGCATGGGGGGTTGTGGGAAACGGGTAAAGGAAAGGGAAGGGTTAGCGAAGCACTACCACTGTGAGACCGACACCATGAGGCGGATTGACGACAAAAGGACAACAATGGGCCCCCGCCTCCCAACAGTCCTCGTAGCTGTTGGATTCCCCCAACAGCGTTGGACGAGTCCCCGTCAGTCTCGCTTTTGCGAAACCTCACCGCACATATTGAGAACCGGAGGAGCCCATTGCCCAAAAAAATGGGATAAGGTGTCCGCCGATTCCCTTTAACGGTGGACGTAGTGTTGTCTGTCGGAGTACGTCATTGGATCAGGGTCTTACCGGACCAATGGATGTCCATACCTTCTGAGACGAATCCAGGGATTGTGTTGTATCTCATTTTAATAAGTAGTCTCATTGCGTTTTCAAAATATTTTGTGCCTCGAGATTCAAGCATACCTTTCTGTGTGAAAATTTCATCGCAAATTTTCTCATAAAGTAGAATTCAAAAGCTATTATTGTTTGAAGTTTAATTTTTCTGAAGTTTATGCAAATGACTGTGTTATAAATGGCCTAAGGAGGTCCAATTTCATGTCCCTCATGCGAATCCCCATAGCCATTTACGGTCATATTTATCGCCGCGAAGGGAGTATAGAGGTAATTACTGAAGAACAAAGGCCAACAAACCTGACGGCTTCAGAGTGTATATCAATGGTTTGATAAAGGTAGGGATGGCCTTACGCTTTGTTAAGTGAGCGAGAAGAACAAAATGAATGGTAAGACTTGGAGTCAATGAACTGCGACGGGGTAAGAAATATTATAAGAACTGATTATGGTATGTTTTAGGTGCAGAATGAGTGCGAAAAAGACGAGAGAAAAATTAAAGTGGGTGAAATATGGATGATTCATGTCCAAATAAGGTCAGCTTCCAGTTTTTATCCAGTGTCTGGATCAGTATTGAAATATTTTCAGCTTGGAAGGAAGAAACCTACTTCCATGCACCTATGGTATATTGGGACTTAAAGCTGGGACACAATCAACGTGTACGTGTGACGCGAGACGTTAACGGGACAACGGGAGACGGGGAACGCAAGTCAGCGGTCACAATCGACGTTAACGCGGCCCGGAGTAACAATTGATTAACGCAGGCGCAGCTAAGAGATCAGGTGTAAACAAGTGTGGAAGTAAATAAGTTGTCTTCGCCATGAGCAATCTTCAACAGTTGGATGTATCTGCCGACAGATGGCTCCCATTCCCGGATTCTCAGGACTATTCCGATTAGTTTTCCGTGTACGGGACACGGGAAGAGATGAAAGTTGCCCATCTCTCGCCTACGCGTACTCCCCGTAGTACACGTTGATTGTGTCCATTCGCTATAGTACTTTCCCGTCAGCCATCTTTACGCGTATTCCCGTTAACGGCTCACGTTACAAGTACACGTTGATTGTGTCCCAGCCTTAAGGCAACACGAAGTATCAAACATCTCTTCTAATTTCATTTGTTCCACACGAGATATTTTTCCATCTCATTCTCATTTTTCACTGTCTGAAGAGCTCTTTATTTCACCTGTCTCTTCCCAACCTCACCTCCAATAAAATTCCCTCAGAAAAAGAAAACTTCCTCTTTGGGACAAATCTACGCTTTTTCTGAGAATGAAGAAGTGAATGAATAAGAGTAGTTTGTAGCCAAAAGGTTAATAAAATATGTTGAAGTATACGTTGAATCGGAGGGGAAATTACTCAAAATGTCATAAGTCTTTCTGTAAAAAAATCGCGAATATAGAAAAAAAATGCTATTTACCATAAGACTAATTGCAGGCGTAATTTTTTGTTGCTCTCCCTCTCTCAAGGGTCCATGAATTGTTGTCAGCACAAAAAACTATTACCGCGCTGAAAGGATCACTAAGAACCTCATGAAAAGAGACGAAGAGCCTTTGAATTTCAGGCATCGAGCCTAAAATATTATTTCTCACTCCCGCCTTTGATTGTTAAATCTTTTTCGTATAAATCCCTCAGGAATCGATAGTACATACGCTTTTTGAACTTTATGCCATCAACATTATCGTTAAGTTCCCTTCTATATATCATACGCCATTCAATTTCCGGCCTTTTCCTGGAACGTGTAAAAGCTCAAACAGAATGCTATCGATTCACATGATGAAAAACGTATGTTTTCTGCGGTGACTCCAGAATGATGGAACGTCTTACGTAAAGAGAATTGCGTGAAGTGGCAATTGTAGGTTTCTCACCTGGTTCACCCAAAAAAACCGCTTCTCGGAACAGAATTTCCTTTTGAACCTCTAGTCATTTTTTTCGAAAGTCAATTCGCAATAATGGGAATCTGAAGAGGCCCGTGATCGTGTATGGGATTCTAGAAGCGAAGAGCAGGAAAAGATGGATTTTCGGAATTAAAGCCTAAATGAATGCTGAAGGTAGTACTTTGAGATAAGTAGTCCCTTGAAACTAGTAAAACATGCTGCCAATTCAGTGGATGCGAGTTAAAGACATGCTAGAGTGGAATTTCAAGCGCTCAGGGTATGCGTAAAAATGTAACGGAAATCATCTTTGACATGAAAGAGGTCTCTGAGAATGTAATATCACTCAGAAAATACGTTTTTTTCATTTTTTATGCTCCGGGATTGAGTACGTTTTTTCTATATATGGGTTTCGTGATAACTTCGTTCATTCATTTTACTCGAGGATTACGGCAGAAAGAGGTAGATCATCATTACTCTTGTAATGTTCACATTGATAAGAATATGTGCCGGTAGCGTCTCTGCTTGATTGTTTTGATTTAAAGTGAGAAGAAAAGAGGAAATGGAAGATGAGCACGATACATATTATAAATTTGGGCTAATAGTACTTTGGCCACATGACTATATAACTGATCGCAAAATGAAATTTGTGTTTAACGACATTGATTCTGGCATGCTGTGTGCGCGTGTATGACATTCTTCCTTCCACTGTTGATCTCCACCATCTTGTTGATCACCACATTGTTATTCCTTGTTTTAACAGACTACTAATGTGGAGAACATATAATCGCCTGAAAAAGCGACCACATCACATTTCTTACCGATAATGTGGCCATCTGCTTATAAATTTCCACGAACGTCTTCTAACCATGTTCATTCTGAGATAATTAATTAGATGTCTCGTGGTGCATTAAGAGAAGGCTATAACTTTACTCTAGTAAGTTGATCTGCTTCTTCTTTTCAATCAAATTAAGAAATAGCCACACGTTTTATTAAAAGCGGGTTAAAGAGCACACTGACAGTCGCGCAGCTGATAAATGGAATGGTTTTGAGGACGCTTGAGAGTCGGGAGCTATTAGATAAACCAAGATTTTTTTGAAAACTCAGGTCTCGCCAGTTTCAATGTAATGTGGATAATGTAGTAAACTTTCCCAGCAAAATAACTATAGGACTAGTGGGTACCACAAATATGAGAGATAGACTGCCGCAAATGTAAGTTTGAAAATTATTTTTCTAATTTTAATCATCTAAAATGGCTGCAGTAAAAAGGGAAACACTCTGAGACTGTGTACACTTAAGTCTCTCTTCCGTTTTTTCCTTCTTTCGATTCCCCGCCAGTTTTCATGCATGGTCATTTACCCGAGTAATAACTTCTCGTATGAACCTGATGAATGATGTAACTCTCTCTAATGAACCAAATCTGCTTTGGTGCAAGTCGTAAGATTTATACCAAAAGACTGAGATACACGGGAGAGAAAGCGACGGGATCTCTCGCATAGTGGATATGGAGATCCTGCCTCACAAAAACGTCCCTTGTGTACACTCGAATGTGCTATACTCGAATTAAATATGCGAAAGCCATCGGATTCCTTTTTATTAATAGGTAGCTTTTATTTAACTTCACTTGTGTGTCAGGGTCAAATTGTGTAATCAATTTTTAACTGCTTCCTGACTAGCTAGAGATCTGAAATTTTGTACATAGGTTCATTTCCGGTGACAATACAATATTCAGTCATAAAAAAAATCAAAAATGAAATAATATAAAGAAATATGTTTTTTTAATAGATTTTTAATCGCTTTTATTTAACTTCACTTGTGTGTCAGGGTTCTGTGTGTCAGGGTCTTGTGTGTCCTGATCAAATTTTGTAATCAATTTTTAACTAGCTTCCTGACTAGATAGAGATCTGAAATTTTGAACATAAGTTCATTTTTGGTGACAATACAATATTCAGTCATATAAAAGTCGAAAATAAAATTGATATTAAAGAAATGTGTTTTTTTTTTTAATTGCTTTTTTATCCTGTAGTGTATGCACTATTGTAAACATGTGTGTCAACCCGACGGAGTAAAAATGTTGCTGAGCGGCCCATCGAAGACAATTTTTTCAACCCCTAGAAATGCGTGTGTTCAAATGAAATCCTAATGGATGCTAGTGCATGAAATGGCACTTTAAGTGAAAATAGATGTGAGTGAAGATAGAAGTGCGAAAATACGGTTTCCAGAGGAAATTGAACATGGGTGTTGAAGTTTTCGGCGGCCATTTTGAGTATTTTCCGATTTATTTCAAGAGATGGTGCAGTGGTGGAGGAAATTTCACATCTCACAATGTAGCAAGGAATAGGCGTATTGGCGGGAAAAGTTGACTGGTAAAAAAGGTTACGGGCTTTTACTGTTTAGTGAATTTTTTGTTAAATAACGCTATTTTTTTTAATATTTTTTAAATTTTTTTCTTCTCAAGCCACGTTGGGCAAAATCATCATAGATTTCCCACTTTCCCATCCCCTTGCGAATCCGAAAAACCACTGATGCACGGACGATACAACGTTTAACAACGGCGAGCACGCCACGCCGCGTTGGAAGGGCGGAAACAATCGGCTCACGGGTATTCATTGACGCGAGGGCGATGTGACATGGAAGTGGGGGAGGCACAAAACGCGGAGCCATTAGACCCGCGTACCGTTGCAGTATTTAGTCGAAAGATAAATACGAGTAAAGGGTTATTTTGCGCTTCGTGAACCCATCACCGAGGAAAGCGCGTCAGAGGGGGCGGAAAAAAATCGCAAGTAACCGCTTTTAAGGTCTGCTCAAGTGAGGGGAGTCGTGGTATGCCGAAAGTTGTTTCCGAGCTCCGATGGATAATTTCGTTGGCGCTGCGATAGTAGAATTCCCAGTGCACCACGTTCCGGGATTTTTTGGCCCGCTCTCTCTCATGAACCAACCCAAATGTGCATTTGCTCCCAGTGATGATAATTCTTATCCGGCTATTTCCATTGGCCTGCAGTTTTGTGCATGAGGCCATGCCTTAAATTTAAAAGTGGGAAAAAAACATCGAGTGTGGGCTGAACCAGTAATCAGGCTGTGAAATATCGAAAGAGCAGAGCATTAAGCTCTCCACAAATCGAACTCTGCTGCCCTCTGTGCTGCCTTTGGCCAACCTAGCCCTACAGCTTTGTGGAAGCTTATGGAGAACCACTTAGGATAAAATAGAGTTTATATTTTGACTTGCTAGTTTATCGAAAGAAAGAGTGAATCTGAAATACGATTTCGCTCTGGCCAAGTTTCATCCTGAGAACTCGGGAAAAAGTGGGATCCAAGATAAATTGGACCAGCTTACTAGCTGTAGTAATGGAAAGTAACGTATTTTGTTATCAACTGCCACTGCCAAATAAAGGGAGCAAAATGCTGAAGTTGAATCAGGCTTTTCATAGAGAATGTTACTTTTGCCCCTTTTCGTTTTTTATCGAGAAGGCTTCATTGATAAAATTTCAAAGATTTACTTTTGAGTAGCTATCTGCAGAAATTCCCCTCTACGATGTACCATTAGTAGATACTACTGAAAATTAGCAAGAAATCAACTAACCAAAGTAATTGTCATTGTTCTATCTACCTTTATCTTTTTTCTTATAAATTATCCCTCTTTTTTATGAATATTTTGTTATTACACCATTACGCAGACTTTTTCAGAATTAGGATGGTAGTAGGTCATTGTGGAGAAAACAAAATCTGAGAATGTTCTTATCCTCACATGAAGAAATGACTCAAAATTTTTCAGGATTTGAAGGAAAAAATTGTCTCCAACAGTAACTATTTGCGAGGCCGGTTATCTTGTTACAGTTTTTCCTGTTAGATCGTTCTCCAACGTTGATATACCTGGTCTCACAGTAAACTAAATTAGTAATGTTGCCAAGAACTGAGTGTGTTGGTAGCTTGAGTAGTTTAGGTCATCGACCCAATACACTGATATGACAGTTGCTTTTGCTGTACGTATGGCTTCTCTTGTATAAGCCGTTGCATTTTGTTCTTCCTGTTCTAATGGACGTGGCTTATGCGCTTGGTTATGTGTACACATGGCCACAAATGCAACGTTTAACGGGTACAGGACGACTGTACACGTATCGCAATTAATGTTAAGGATTGTTATATGGATTGCGATCTTTTGTTAAGGAACCTCAACCAATTCAGTAGCATCAACAAAAACTTTCCCTTAGAATACCGCAGAACTTTTTATTTGGAAAAATTTCACTACAAAATGAAGACGTACCATCGATGAGATTCTAACGCCAATCGCGCTAACTCACGAGTGAATTCAACTCCGAGATTCACCTCCAAAATAATAATTTTAGCTATAATTTATCAGTATCTGCTCCATCTTATGCAATCACAAGGAATTGGAGAAAAATTGTAAACAATCGTTGGATTCACATTTCGCTATCACTACTCATATGTTCGGCCTGGACACACCAATAGTGATTGCCGAATGCCCTTCACCACCATTTTCGTCCTCACGAGGAACATCATCTTCTCTCAAGGTAATCCGAGCGAGATAGTTCCCTAGTCGTAATAGAGGCCTTATTCGAATAATACGTTTTTATTTCACCAGCTGTAGGACACATAAATTAAATATAGCATTACTAATGGTGCAATGATATAGCATTATATGACATAAATTGTAATTAATTAAATGAAAATATCTAAATAAGTGTTTAACTCGAGTCATTTTTATCGCGCGGTGCGCTTAAAACTCCTTCAAAACGGAAGGTTTTTTTGTGATCCCGAAGAATTTACTGCGGTGACAATATGATTAATTTTCAAATATAGTTGAGAAAACATACAAAATACGCGCTGTTAGTTTTTTTTACATCCAAGTGTTATAAATACCTCATTTTGTAAATAATGTCTCTCTGGAGTGAATACATGAATCATTTCCCATGTAAAAGGGCTGGTATTTATTGGCATATATCTCGGAAAGTAATACGGTAAGGAGTTGAATTTTTGATGTCATTAGAAGAGTGATATATTTTTCTTTAAAATGAGATCAAATTCATTGATTTCTAGGAAAAGATGATACTTCGCTCAAACTACCTAAAGAAGAATCAGAAAAAAATATCCATTCTCTTTTGTTTTATCAAAGACGAACGAAAAATGACGATACTATTGAAATAAGACAACAAGAGTCTTGTGATATGCAAAATAATCTCTCTCTCTCCCTCCCTCTCTCTCTCTCTCTCCTTCTCGCTCTCCCTCCCTCTCTCTCTCTTGTCCTCTGATTTCTCTAAACGACTTCCCGCACCCCAATTCTCCCCCACCCACCCCCCTGAGACTCTCCTCTCCGTGATTTCGTCTTCAAGGGATTTGCTTCGGGTTTAAGAGGCTCTTGCATTTCCCTCTCGTGAAAACACATTCCCTCGAGCACCTGCGCTCTGAATGGATTCTTGCTGTTTGCTATTCTCGCCACATCACTAAAGAATAATAATAATAATTTAATATACTATGATATGATATATATTTATTCTTCCATACATGCCTCATTACAGTTCTTTTTTCTGTATAAGGAAGTTAATTAGCCTATAAGGCATTAATCCTATGTTTTGTCTAATTTCAGAATCATAATGCATGGAAGAGGACACATTGAACCTAAATTTACAAAATATGAAAATACGCAAACAAAAATTGTGTGATTAGATCAAGGGAATTTGAGCTCTACGGCCTCTCAAGATAATAAAATATATATGTGTCTCCAATGGCCGTAAACAAAATGGAAGTAACATTCCCGCAAACCATCACAGGAGGGTATTCTGGTGGAGATGCTGTGGTTAGTCTCTGCTGTGGAATCCCAATTCCCCGCAAACCAACACAGTAAGTGTTGTGTGGTTGCATGTTTGAGGAGTTGTGCCAATTTTTTACGGCCAATGGAGACTCATTAATATTTTACTAAAAATTGTTTGCGTACAACAATTACCTCTGTGTTGGCTAGAAAACATGCAAAAAATAAAGCAGTTCTAAAACAAATGTGATTAAAATTATAACACCACTCAATTTTCAAAATTCAAGTGTAAATATGCTAACGAAATTAAGTGCGTAAAAAAATTACCACTGTGCTGGCTTGAGAGCATACAAAAAATAAAATATTTGTACAACAAATGAGATTAAAGTTATAGTTATAGCACTTAAACTAACTGATCATTTACAATAAGGTTTCCATATTTTCAAATGACATTAGCCATTCATGAATCATTCTTTGATATCTTTGAAATGGATAGATTCTTTTTAGGGATGAGTCGATTCCACATTTTTCGATTCCGATTCTTTCAAATCTGTTCTCGAATCCGATTCCATCAATTCTTATTCGTAATAACAGGTGGGATATTGGTATACCAGTAGCGTACGGCTATTTTTAAATTCAAGTATTGGCTGAAATAAAATAACTAAGACAATTAAGTCGCTCACAAGTTATACAGTTTATTAACAAATAGCAAATATATCCTCAGCTTATTGAGGTGGATAAAAAGTACAAATTGATAGCCTACACCCAAAATTACTTATACAAATATGATTTGATAACTAAAATACGTGAAATATGAATTAAATTTTCATACTTGAATTGAAAATTACAACACAACAGTACTATATTCTATTGAAGACTTTGAAAAACAAATAGTTTCCGAGTGTAATAAAATAATAATTGGTATTTTAGGTTACAACTGTACAACTTTTTCAAATTGAAGAACATTAAAAGATGAAAATGAAGTTTGATTTGAATAGTTATCAATCTGGAATCGATGGAATCGGAATCGATCTTAGTCGATGGATTTTCGATACCTATTCTAAGCCTGAGAATCGGTGAAATTGAGAATCGACATTTGGAATCGACTCATCCTTAATTCTTTGACAGCTTTTGGCAGGAGGTTGTACAATTTAAGTTCCATATACAAAAAACTTCTTTTATAAAATGTAAGTGAAGACTTTCTGATTTTAACCAAGTACTTGCATGTCCACATACTTTAAATCCATCACGTCATTACCTTCCGGGGTACACAATGTCGAAGTATTTCGTTTCTGCCGTTAACCCTCGAGCATTGTCTCCCTTTCAATATGTCCCTGCATACCCTACCCTAATACCTTACCCTAACGAACCACTTTTGCCTCCCATATACTGCTTCATACACGCTATCCTTTTATTGAGATTTCTAGTATTCATCTTCTTTAATGCTATATCTAACATATTCATCCATAATTTTCACGATCTACTTCTCCCTCTCGTATCATTTTGTCTACTGCCATATAGTGTAATTTCTCCCCCGGAGTTTAGTGTGACCAAAACTCCAGAAGAGAAAAAAATAATGATAGTGATATAGAGATCATGAAAAAGAATCATTTGGATTTAACACATATCTGCTTCATTGTACGTATCTTTCCCATCTCTCTACGCGGCCAAACCAACGAAGCACATTCCTACATATATTCATTGCTCTGGATGATCTAACTCACATTGTTGCATGCAACCTATTAAGATGATGAGTTTAGTTCTTTGAAAATAGAAACAGAAAAAATCTTTGGCTGGGCGTGGTTTCAAAGAACACGCAAAAAACTTCGGAACTGTCGATACACATTCATCGACGATAAATAGCTATCCCAATTTTAGGTTTTACAGGATGATAGATTTTTTCAATGGTGAATTGTAATTACGTTTTGTATTTTCGAATGCCAGCCGATCTACAGGAAAAAACTGTTGGTAATATTTTCAAGCGTGACTTGGTAGAAATAATTGATTTACGTAATAAGATGTAAGCGGAGCAAATTTTTGACACGATATGTGGAAAAGTTAACTAATTTTACTCATGCAACACGAATATATAAATATTTTAGGTAAAATGATATTTTCAGATGTGATTTCATGACTCTTTGCGATTGCTGTGAAATAATTTAGTAATATACCGTTATCATCATTGAGAAATGTTCAAATATCTCAATGTTGTACCATGCTGCTCTCTTATCCGACCACTTAATCGCACAGTCGAATACCATCCAAATGAATGAAAAATTGTTTCCATGAACTGGAACTTCTTTATGAGCGAAGGACAGTTTCATAGAGTGACAAAGTGAGAACAACATTCGTCATCAACTTATACTTGTTTCAATATTCCAACTAGGCCACACATTAGCCAACCTTCCTTCTTTACAGTAACAGCTCTGAGATATGATTGTTTTGGTATGGCCATTAAAAATTAAAATTCCTCACATGAAAAATGGCCAGGGGTCAATGCCACTGCGATCTAATTAAGTATCATTTCCAATAATAGCAGCCCCTTGAAAGATACGAAGATGTTTACTTTTATATTCATATAGCAAGGAATTAGATAAATTATTATTTTTTTATTGGTATACCTTATATTGATATCTTATTTCTTGCTCTATAACCACCAGTTTGTAAAAGATATCTTAGGAATAAAAGAAATCTTCATGATGTGATGGATTTTGTGGTCAGCCAGCAGTGACCAGTGATGGATTTTGTGGCAAATAAATAGGTATTTTCATAGCGGCAATGAAAACAACGGTAAAGTACACGTATGACCACATCAATTATGTATAGGTTATATTAACCTCGAAATTTTAATAAATATTTTAACCTACTCTTTTTAATAGCAGACGGGATCCAAGCTGTCTCATTGTCCTTCTTCTTATTCACGAAAAAAGAGCAGTGGCTACTGCTTGACCTTAACATTTCATAAACGATCTCGTTTCTTCCACATCCACCTGCCTCCTCTGTTCCACCGTTTGCGCCATCGTCCGTCACAAACAGTAGAAAAGTGAAAAAAAGTCGAACTGCGACGTGGCAAGAAGTGAGTAAAGCAATCCATGGACGCCCAAATGGAATGACCCGTTGCATTGCTTCAATCATCACATCTTTTTCGATACAGAGACAAAGAGATTTGATCAAAAGCACCAGGCGTCAAAGTGGGCGATGACTCGGAGGGAAAGAACGGAACAGAGCACTGATACTGCAAAGGAACGGGATGTAGTGGTGCTTTAAACGAATTACATTCGCGCATGAAGGGTCGGAGGGCTTCGATATCGACGTGAACAATATCGCCCATTAAGTTCCCTTTCTCCTTCCATATGGGGAGTGCTCCAGGGATCGAAGCTGCGGAGGATGCAGTGTTGTATACGATGGTCGTTTGACGCCGTCGCAACAAAGCATTTTTGAAGCGAGTGCTTCTAGCGTCAAGGGAGAATAGAGGAGGGACGCATGGCACCATTGTGTCCTTTGAAGATTGTTGAGGATTAAGTTTGTGTTCCTTGGTAACGGTTGAGAGAAAATACTGTTGATACGTGGCATTGTCTGTCAAGTAATTTTTTAATTAACACTCACTGATAACCGAAAATAACCAAGAGGTTATGGGCCCAGAGCTACCAGAGCTTGTTTAAAAAAGGAAAATAATAACATTGAAATTAAAATTAATTAGAAAAACTGTAAAGAAAAGAAAGAAAGAGGTAAAAAATGGCAGCGTCGAGTGACGATGTCACGCACATACAGAAACTGAAGGACGCATCTACCTACGCAATGTGGTCCTTTCAAATAAATATTCTGTTTAGAGCAAAGGAAATAATTGAAACGATAGAAGATAACGACTTGTGCGGAAAAGAAGAAAGATGTCCTAATGAGTTACGAAGATGGAATACGAAGGACGCAAAGGCTCAACAAAAATAAAATGGAACGATACACAGTTCTGACACACCAGTCCTGACACACCACACACATAGACATAATTCAACTTGATTTCATAGGGAGGGATGTGGAGTAAATCTCCCAACGTGCTCACGACCCTCAAACGAAAGATATGATCGATAGCAGTTGATGATGTTAAATCCCCGATCGAGAGAGAATTTTACACTTACCCCGAAGGGCTTACGGCGAATGGCGTCGACTGTCATGGCCTAGCTGCTTGCCTATCACTTTGAAGTCCTTGTGTAAAAATCTTCTAGAATGATTTTCTCCCTCAAAATAGAACTTGTGCTGGTATTTCAATTAGGTATCGTTTCAGAACCGGGCCGATTTTGGACAAAATTTTGTTCTCTTCTATTTACACTCCCACGTTTCAATTGGCAATCTTGAAATCGTATAACCAATTACCACTATTTCTATTACCCCAAGTATAAAAAGTGTACTCAACAAATCGTATTGAATCCAACGCCATAAAATGAAATAGCTTTATGGATGGCATACATAAACATGCTCATGTTACAAAGGCTGTTCATCAGGCCATCATATGGGTAAAACTTGTTTATTTACGTTCCTATATCGGATGAATACCAAGTCAAATTCTAATCATTGCAGGAGTTAATACTTAATGAAGTGTGTTTTTGTTTACCGAACTTTTTAACATAGTAGATAATTTAAATTGTGTCAGGCACGAAGAATTCAGGCATTTCTACACCTAATTCTGATGTAAAGGCGCATCCTCTAAGCTCTTGACGAGGTTTGTCTCGCAGAGGATGGTTTTTGCCTTTACAGCATCAATTTTAACCTCGATGCGTTCCAGTTGGATACCCGAGTTGACCTCAATATCTCTATACTGCACGAAACCGAAATCCTCCCGGGTCTGAGTCTGAAAATTTCCTGGGAAACATTTAGGTCTCCGTTTCCTTGCACTCCGGAATCGACCCGAGCCCTAAATGAATGCGCTGGCATCCCGAGCGAAGGACGAAGGTGCATTAGCTATCCCTCCTAGGGAAAATAGGCACCCGCGAACATGCTCTTTAAGAAAGTGGCGTAATCTAACAAAATGAGATCCATGTGGCGAGCAGCGTCGAAAAGAATTCCGCTTGTAAAAGGCATTCCATTCTTTTGTTTTACCACTCAGCAGAATTTAAAACCTGAATGCACAATAGTTAAGATCGAAACATTTTGTTATACAATTTGAAAAGCTATGATTTAGGCCTATTTTTTTTATCTTAACCGGGATTAATTTCAAACTGATACAGTGAAAACGCGTCATGAACATATTAATGTGGAAGCCTTTCACTTACTTACCAGTGCTGGTCAATTGGCAAGGCCTATGATGAATACGATTGAAATAAATATTCGGCAAATGTTGGGTAAATGGCTGCAACCCTGAAGGTGTGACTACGATAATACATATTCCAGAGTCGAAACATTTCAAACTTCGAAATGCATGCCGAAAACATAATTTTTTTAGAGTTTGTAAAAGCATGAATGGTAGGGTAGAGTTTATTTCTTAAATATAAGTAAGAGTAATGAATCCGCCTCATATATCCTCCATATTGAATAAATTTAACTTATTGTGGTGAGATATTTGTATTACTTTGTCGACTTCCACGGAGTTCCTTGCAGTTGAATCCCTTCATTTTTTGTTGTCTTCCCGTGACTTCGTAACTATAACTACAGTTTCATGTCGACCACAGCCCTTCTGATTACATATTTCCGTCTTCAACTTTGAAATGCTGGAGGAAGTTCCAGCAAAACTGTAGTCATCTCACAACGAGCCGCGGGAGATTATCTGAATTATGATGAAATTCAAAATTTAGTTAATGTATATCAACAGGCACTTCTGTTCCATCGGTTCTCTGTATACGGACGTCTACTGATAAAACTTTTCGGTTGGTCAAAGGTCCAATGTATTTAATATACAATATCAGAACCCTTCATTTCCAGTCGAATAACTTCCCGGTTAATCATTCATCTTTGCGTTTTTTAGATGAATTCCCAAGCAATTACGGGTGCTCTTATTCCTTGGTTCTACCTATACCACTGGTGTCACCTCCAACAGACTTTCGCTTCGACACTCTTCGTATTCACAAACACAAAGCCGAAAATATGCCGGAAAACGTGACCGAAATCATTGTAGATTCAGTCAATCAAGTGCCATGGCTCCTTGTCATTCCATGTAATTGCTCTATAATAAAAGAGTTTTGAATTCGTAGGGCAAAAAACCATAAGGTCGCCCAAATTTGTTGCTTCTACCTCCTGATGCATTGCAGGTTCTTCGTGAATCATTCTGTATGGGAAATCTTTTGTACCAGTCATATTTCTCCTAAATATACTTCGACGTTACCATTTTACCTTGCACTTACTCAAAAAACCAGGTCATTACTCGCTGATACCCAACGTATGTTTCCGAATGCAGAAAACTTTCATACATTTTTGCCATGAAGGAATATAACGAAATCTATTTTTTTCTGAATATGATGCTAGAAAGAATACCGTAATTTGATATGTTTTCGGTAAAAACATAGATTATACATCCATTTGATCGATATTATTGTTATTGGAAGAGAAATCGGACGGAAATAACAATTTCGATTCCATTTTTTTCCAGTTGTGACCGATTGGCGCAGACGTGGGTTTCAAAGTGTGCTCGGCAATTTAGAAGACAGTTTAAGGGTTCGTAGGAAACTTTTATAGTTCTTCTTAGTATTAAATCTACCAGATTATTCCACACATCATGTAAAAACTGTGCTTCATATTTTTATAGTTTTTATTTGTATAAAATCTTTTTAAAACTTGTGTTCCTCCGCGTACTATGGCATAGAAATTTACCTCCTTTTGGTATATATTGTTCTCATATCTTCTGGGCATAAGCGAAACTATTATATTTAATGGTATTATCTCATGTTGTTCACAATAATCTGCAGAATAAAATGCCAAATTTTAAGAACATTTTTAAGAGAAGTTTTGATTTAATAAAAAAATATTTCAGCTTTAATTTTTTCCAAAACAAAAGTGTCATCTTGTTAGGGCTATATTTTAAGGTTAAAATTATTCCAACATCTTCGTTAAAAAATTATAAACATGAAGTATAATATATCATGAAGAATTAATTATTTATAAATTCCATTCAAACTCTCTTTAAGGCCTTTCTTTGCATGTATGAATATTTCCTAAATATTGCGGAAAAAGTATACCACCTACTTTCGCGACGTTGGATCTTTTTTATGAAAAATTTCCTTTTCGAGTTTGCTCACAATGTGATGTATATCTGAAGCAAAGCTTGTATTTAACTATACCGACTGCTTTTGATTAAATGAGATCAAGTTAACCAACCAAAATGATATTTGAGGTTTGTATTTAATTCAAAATGCGTTTTCATCAAATTGATATTATTTTACCAGGTTCTCCTTCAACTTTACTAAGTCGAGTGTTCTCAATGGGGATCAAGAGCATTTCTTCTACGACAATGTACAACCTGAGATGCATTTCAACTTTTTCAGTCAAAGCACGCAAAATTTATGTTAACGGGACAAAGTAACATTGTGACATGCACCTCGTATAAATGAAGCTTAGAATTATTTACATTGTCGCGCACTCCTTGGGAATATCACGCGGCTGAATCTTGCCAGGCTTTAGCAAGTATGACGAGCGTACTAGAGTCCTAGTCGCTGAGTTCAATCAGCTTAAAAGGGTGCGTCTCAGAGAGTGGCACTCTCTTTCGCATAAGGGCACAAAGAAGTTCATTTCACCTTTCCAGGAAAATGCACGCTTCGTTTGAAATTGGAGTAAACCTTGGCAAAACACCAGAGAGTTATGCCTTCAATGATACCGAGAACTCACCATACACTCCCTCTCCTCTTTTAGACATTCTTTTGCCAGCAATGGATGAAAATTTCAGTACATTTTTGGAATATTTGTTTTATTAAAGAAATATAATTTGCGTTCTTAAAATCAAGGTTAAAAGTAATTCATGAACCCTTTTTGTCTTCATTATTATTTTCTGAATATTATTATCCAGTATTTAACGCACAGAGGATAGAATGAACCTTCATCTCTTATGCATTGCTTAGCTGCAAAATGTCTTTTAAAAATTAACACGCCTTTGAATCACTACTTTTCATCTCTTATCAACGAGGAGTTTCACTTAACTCGCGGTGTGGCTGAGAAAGAGTGGTTATACGATTGAAGATATTTCCTCGATCTGCGGACCGGAATGCAATAGGTACAGCCGTTAAGATCCGTTAATTTTTTAAATAAGTTACACGTTTGTTCGCTGGGGAATTTGGACCAGATGAAGAGGGCCACGTTCCAAAAACATCTCCTTGGAACGGAGTCCTCGGGTCAAAGGTGATGAGATAGACACACTCTGGCGAATATATCTCTACTCGCTCTGGGGATAACTTCACTTGTGTCTTCAGTCTGCCGTTGCAAAGGTATAAATTTGCTACTCTTGGGACCCACAGTGAATGACAGCCTCCTGGGCTTCCTTGGCTTGTTTACACTCGAGACCTCTCTCTCTCTCTTTCAAGGGAAGATTTTGATTTACTTAAAAATATTTCAAAGTTTATTTATTGCAAAATATGAATTTCTGCTTTTAGGGATATATTGTAAGGTTAAAAAATATGCCAACCTCTTGGTAAAGAATTATTCACATGAAGTGTAATATATCATAAAGATATAATTGTTTAGCTATTCCATTCAAACTCTCGTTAAGAACTTCCTTTCTTTGTGGCACAATTTCTTAAACGATACAGAAAATATAAACTACCTGATTTCTTGACGGTAGTTCCTTCCTGAAAAAAATTCTTTTTTATTTTTTGCTCAAAATGTGATGTATATCTGAAGCAAATCGTATGTTTAATGTTTCTCAGTGTTTTTGATTGAATGGATTCTAGTGAGCCCACCAAGATCTATTTTGAGGTGTGTATTTTAGTCCAAATACGTTTCTATTAAAGATATATTATGTTACCAGGTTCCACAGGAAAAAGGGTTCGAGATAGTGGTATCCAGTAATTTATATGTAAGGCATGGTGTAGGCTATGCAGTCTATATAATGATGCTTGACGACTTTTATGACTTACAATATCTATTTAGCCCTTCTCTCTACAATAAATTACGCTGCCTGAGAGAATCTCAAACAGGGGAATAATCATCTATCTCTTCAACTTTAGTAGACCTCATGCGTTCTCCAATAAGACCAGGATCGTTTTTTTTACGCCTATGTACAACCGGAGATATATTTCAACTTTTTCAGTCAAAAAGCAAAAGTTATGTTAACGGGACAAAGCAACTTTGCGACATGGGCCTCGTATAAATGAAGCTATGAATCTGTTTCAGTGTCGCGCACTCCTTGGGAATATCACGCGTCTGAATCTTGCCAGGCTGTAACAAGTAAGACGAGCATCAAAGAGTCCTTGTAGCTGAGTTCCATCAGTTTAAAAGCATGAATCTCATAGATTAGCACGAGGGCACAAACAAGTTCATTACACCTTTATAGGAATATGCACACTTCGTTTAAAACTGGAGTAAACCGTATGCGAAACACAAGAGAGTTATCCACTTAATTATACCGAGAACTCATCATACATACCCTTTCCTCATTTAGACATATTCTTTTGCCAGCAATAAATGGAAATTTTGGTATATTTTTGAAATATTTTATTTATTAAAGAAATATAATTTCCGTTCTTAAAATCAAGGTTTTTAGTAATTAATGAACACTTTTTGCTTTCCTCATTATTTTCTGAATATTTTTATCCAGTATTTTACGAACAGTGAATAGAATAAACCTTCATCTCTTATGCACTGCTTAGCTGCAAAATGTCTTTTAAAAATTTAGCACACCTTTGAATCACTACTTTTCATCTCTTATTTACGAGGAGTTTCACTTAACTCGCGGTTTGGCTGAGAAAAAGAGGTTATACGATTGAAGGTATTTCCTTTGATCTACCGACCGGAACGGAATAGGTACAGCCGTTAAGATCCGTTAATTTTTTAAATAAGTTACGCTTGTGTTCGCTGGGGAATTTGGACCGGATGAAGAAAGCCACGTTCCAAAAACGTCTCATGGGACACAGACACACACTGGCGAATCCTTCTCTACTCTCTCTGGCGATTTCTCACTTCACTTGTTTCTTCAGGTTGCCGTTCCAAAGGGATAAATTTGCTACCATTGGGACCCACAGTGCATGACAGTCTCCTGGGCTTCCTTGGCTTGTTTACACTCGAGACCTCTCTCGTGTGTTATTTTGCTTGCTGATGTGACAAGGGTAGGGAAGAGAAAAAGGAATTCTCTCTTAATCACCAGCGATCCCTTCGCGGTGGTTACGACAGAACCGAGTTCGCTAAGGATAACAGAGAGCAGATAGGGATTTGATTGATTTAGTTCATCTCATGCTACCCTTTTGACGCTTATTCTTATAGCCCACTATGCTTGTAAACTTTTAATCTCTCAAGAGCAGAAATATAATGCCATGCAGCAAAGATACAACAAAGTAACAAATTCGGATAATGATCTTGAAGCTTTTTTCTGCACTTGCATTTCCGTCGTTACGATTCCAAGGTAAATATATATGTATTTATAATAGTGCTTTATTCTAGAAGAGTACCGTTATAGGTTTTAGTAGAGTTGTTTAAATTTATACTAGCTCTTCAAATTATGCTATTGTAGCTGTAAAAATCTTGGTTAGTGAATAACTAAGGACAATTAATAGGAGCTTGTATAAGTAAAAGATACGCGATCGGAGTTTTTAGCTTATTGATATGTTTAAAGAATGGAATACAAGCTTTTTATATGATGATCGTCTATATACTATTTCAGTATAAACCCAAAAATTTCACTTTCACAGCTTGATACTTCATCATTGTTCCACGCTTTACCTGCACAATAAATGCTAGTCGGGAAACGAAAATTTCATTCCCAGGCCGAGTAAAGGAATTAAACTGCACTAGGTTATTTAAATAAGCTACATTACCCCTTCTTTGTCAAGATTGTGCTCAGCCCAGTACACAAAACCATACTCCACGTTTTGTTTGCTTTCACTTCTTAAATAATTATTTCTCATATGCGTCGTTTTCCTTCTTTATCCATCTGTTTACTTAAGTATCAGTTCAGATAGACAATGATGTCTACATTAGGGAATATGTTTTCCATCGGCAGGTACAGCCCCTCATCGTCACTTTATCTTACTATTTCGGACTCACAGATGACATGCTGTTCGTGGGCAAATAATAACCGGCAGTTGAATAACATATTAAGGTATTGCGAGCGAGATAGTTCCCTAATCATAATAGAGACCACATTCGATGTATACGTTTTCATTTCACCAACTGAGAGACAAAAGAATTACATATTGCATTATTAATGGCGCAGTAATATAGTTTTACATGACAGATTTTGTAAGTAATCAAATGAAAATATCTAAATAAGTCTTTAACTTGACTCATTTTTTCCACGAGGAACGTTTGAAATTCCATTAAAACGGAAGGTTTATTGTGACATCGAAGAATTTACTGCGGTGAAAGTATGATTAATTTTCAAAAATAGTTGAGAAGATACACAAACTACACACCGTTGATTTTTTGACGAGATCTAAGTGTAGGAATTGCCTCACTTTTAATATAAAGTCTCTTTGGAGTGCATACACGTGCCATTTCCCATATAAACGGGCTAGTATTTTTTGGTAAATACCTCCGAAAGTGATGTCGTAAGGGGTTGGATTATCCATGTCAATGGAAGTGTGATATATTTTTCTTTAAAATGAGACCAAGTTCACTGAGTTCTAGGCAAAATGATATATTGCTCAAACGATCTTAAGTTAAACCTTCAATCAAATACAGCATCTCTCTCGGAAGCAGCTCACTTGATTTTCCTGACTTGTCCATCTCCCTAGGAGAGGAAAAACTGAAACCTTTCACCGCAAAAAAATTGCTTCTCTGACGCCACTCTACTTGCAGACTTCCAGCACCTCCGATCTCAAACACTTGACACTTTAAACTCATTGATCCAAAGAAGACAAACTAAAATTCGCTGAAGAAAGCAAAATTTAATAAAGAATTCATTGTGATAGGTACAACAGCTGAATTGATCGGATACGACGAGCCTTTTTATCTTAACGTTGTACATTTCTCGGAGAAAAGTTATAAACCAGGTTATTTAGAATGGTAAAAATGACAAGACAATTACAGTCACCCAATGTACACATATTTTTTATGGCGCAATTGAATTTATAAGTTTAACAATGCTTTTATCAGTTTTAAATCCTGACGCATTCCCAAAGCCCACCTCAAATTCCCCTCACTATTAAACCACCACTCATGAACGCCAAATATCTACTTCTACCCCTGTTCCGTATTTATCCCAACCCTCCACCCTACTCCAATTCCGTATGCTTTCCCTTCTCTCAAACTGAATGAAATATTAACGACGATACAAGGTATTTTACTATCCATGTAGGTGCTTTTGAAACGGTCGATAAAATCAATTTGTCGATAAAATCAATTGGTTAATACAAGAGGTGTGGAATCGCACCAAGTGTTTTCTTCATTATGAATACTGTTCTGTTCGAGTTTGCTGACCGCCGCGCCGTTTCGCTGTTTCTTAACAACTCTACAATTTCATAGAATGTAAGCACGGCAATATTTCTGCGTTTGATGTGTTAACAAAATCTTAATTAAATGACCTTTAAGTAGAGTAGCTGCTGTCGGGAATATATGGTTATTGAATATTTCACAGTTAATATTATGCGTACCTTACGATTGATTTTCCTTGGACAAGTTTTGGGTATCGCATCCTCCTCCTCCAACAGGCATTCATTGGATCTTCGTTCCTCCCACCCATGCGCCAGGCCGTCATGCAAACGAGAGAATCTTTTCTTGCCACGAGAAGAAAGAGGGCGTCATAGGAGCTATCATGCACTCACGCATAGACAACCGAGGTGGCAACATCACGCACAACATAACCCTAGGTCTCCCTGTTATAGAATCCCTCTCTCTGCTTCCCTTTCGTCCTTTAAAAGACGAAAACTCATTCGTGACGAGAAAATCCACGAATGCTCTCGTCCAACGTCACGTCCTTTTCCCGCGTCTCCACCCTCACAACAGTCTCCTTCCCTCTCGCCCATCGCCCTTTAGCTCATTACATTCTTCCTTCCCCATCTTATTCCCTTTCGGACCCTTCTTCCGTCCTTCTCCCTTTCTCCCTACTTCACTCTGACCACGTTCCCTTCATACGTCCTTCCGATAAAGACCGCAATCTCTTATCTCCCTTTCTCTCGATTTGCACGCAGCTGAGAGAAGTCAACCCTTCTTCTTGGCCAGCACGGGATGTTTCAAGATATAGGAAGCTCGCCACTACTCTTACGTGCACGGATAAAGAAGTTTCAATTATCAGTGGGGCGTGTAATATTGTGGGCCTTTTTCTTTTTTTTAAGAAATAAAAAATTTGCTGAGTTTTAACTCCCGGAAGTGAAATTGCCTCCTGCAACCACAATCACTTTTCATAGGATTCCCACGGGTTCCCAGCAATTCATCTTCGCCCTAATCGCGTGCCATGCCGCCAGAAGACGCAATTCAAAACCACGTGGAGGAGCAGCTTATAGCCGGAGTTATAGTCAATAGCACGAGTTCCCGGGAATCACCAGTCGTGATTGTTATGGCGGCAAATCTACGTATCGATTTTGTGTCGATTTCCGGGATTTAAATAAGGTCACGATACCAGACGTGTATCCCTTGCCCAATATCACTGAGACTTTGGAATATTTTTGGAGGAGCCGCTAATCGTCTTTATCCGTTCCATTCACTTTCCGCTGGCCATTGGGGAGGGCAAAAACCATCACTTTCGCAGACCTGAAATTTGGCTTCAATGGCAGGCGTTAAAATGATGTAGCCGTGTAAGTCGCTATTTGCAATGGAATCCAAAATGATGTCGATATTCATAAAGTATGCGTGGTTAGCAAGAATGGTAGATTATGTAAGAAGATCAATATGTCAGCTGTCCGAGCGGAAAGTGAGGGAAGGTAAATATGATAGAAATAAATATTCTTTCAGAAATCTGATAGTATTATTATGACTTTGACGCCACACTACATCTCAAATTCTGACGGAAGCGATTAGTACAGATGACGAAATATTGAAAGGAGAAATTGGTGACAGTTTGTGAAGAGCAAGGAGAGAAAGGATGACGTCATTGCCCAAGGAAGACGGAGAAAGATCGAGGACATAACGAACTGAAGGAAGTCAGCTTGCATTTCGGTCTTAAGTTCCGGGTCGAAATCGAGCTTTTTGTCCACCCTGAGTTGAGAGGCCACGACTTAGGTGGCCTACCTTATTATTCAGTTTAATGTTAGCCTACCCTATCATTCAATTTGATGTCTGAAAACTCACATTTTTTAAAAACAAATTTTTTTTTGTTTTTCTTTATTTAGTGTCATATATTTTTCTTAAGTATGAATCTTAATGTCAAATAATTACAACCTGTAAGTTTGAAAGTCAGAAAGCAATTTTTTATGACATCTAAGTTCCAATAAGAGGTGGATTTGAAATAACCTCAGTCCTATCCAACTTCCTATTCTCTTGGTCATAGTACGACAACGTTTTAATTATTATTTCATCTGGGGGTTGTTCATTTCCTGAGTGTTGATTGAAGATGGCGGAAAGTAGCGACGAGATCTGAAATGTTCTACGCTGAAGAAACCTTAAAATATTTATCTCGGAACGATTAGTCCGATCCGATTTATTCGGAAACTACCTTATGCATTATCAATTTTGGCACTTCACGCCAGCCACATTTTGCAGGCCAGTTCATTTAACCTCTGAAATGTAAGTGATGCATCTTGTACACTCTCTCTGAATTCCTCACGGCTGGCTGATTTTGACCTTTAGGAAGCTGGTTTCAAGACTTCATATAACCTTCCCATCTCCAACTTATTGTTTTTAATAGCATCATCTAATCGTTTGAGCTATAAAAGCATCTTTCTCTGGGAATTTCAATACGGAATAGATCATTTGCTCGTAAAAGGGATTTTTGAAGAGTTAAATAGAAGGAAAAATTACAATGCATGTTCATGCGCTTCAAATACTTCACATATAAAACACATGTTATTATGAGGGTATTTATTCCTCGGTTTCATTTTATTTCTTTTGAACGAAATAAACTCTCTGGAAGATTCCTTTCTCTGATTCTGATTCTATTAGGGGAAAAACTCATGATATTATGTACCTCATCTCCATCCAATGGATAAATATTAACGCTTCTCTGTCCAATGTACCAAGTCTAACCACGTATGCACACATTACGTTAACACGCGAAATTATCTAGTATAAAAAAACTGTAAATATTCAAGTATGCTTCATGATGTTCACTGTGTTTTTATTATTATTTAAAACATTTTTAAATCGCGATGACATACCTGTCGTAAAGTATGCAACCGTAAAATGGGGTGTCTTAGATCCTCAAAATTACTCGGATCTTGGCGTAGCTGCTAAGAATGCCATTTAATTTCGCACTCGTTCAAAATCCATTTTCTAAAGTTAAAATGCCATGCATAAGGGATAAGTTTTTCCGTGATGTTCCCATGCTTTGGGCCAGTATTTTTCTCGAGTGCAGTGTGCTGTGTCAGCAGAAAATATTTAGGAAATTTATCTTTCTCAAAACGTATTAAAACTCCTTCGACGTTAGGTTGTTACTTTTTTATTGACTACAAATATATATTTGTACATTATCGGTGGCTACTTCTCAGGGAAATATCAAATTTTAAACAAAGCTTTTTCGTACGCGCGTGTGATCTGTTTTTTATCCCATTTGAGTGGCGGAGTGACGTTGATCTCCGCGAGGTTTCAGCTAAAATTTTTTACAAAGGAGGTGTTTACTCAGTAGCAGAGGTAATTCGAAATTAAAATAAATTATTATAACAGTTTTTCACGGTGCGTTATTCAATTTACAAAGTCAATCATTTCATGGCGTAGTTTTGGCGTAGCAGGTTCCTACTATTTTTTGAGGTAAAACAATTACTCTTATATTACTTACTCGGTAATTAAAAGTTAAAGGACACGCATTACTATATTATGCTTAATGTGGCTCAATAAAGTCATTAAATGTTTTACTAAAGATTGTATTGTTTGCTGCTCAGTGATATTGGGCAAGGGATACACGTGCAAAATGACCGATATCGAGGGCACCCACTACATGAATGGATAACATCCATTGGTACAAAACAAGGCGGCGAAAAAATTGTAAATGATGACGTGAATATATAACATCCAGCAACTTGGTACTCTACACGCAAACTGAAGATTTCAGATAACTCGAAATATTTATCAATGATATCGCATATCGCCAGGCATTAAAAATATTTAAGTTATGTGTTTCGCTGGATATCAGATAATACATTCCATTCCAACCGCAGGAGGATCCACGTACTTAGATTGAGTGAGGGACTAAGGGGAAATTCATTTGTGCGCAGAAACTGAATCATTAAAAGAGTCATTTTAAGATGAACTAACGGACAAATTTAGTACGGCTATCACTCAACTTGGTGCATAGAAATATGGTATTCCCATCCAAACTAAATGTCTACAGCCGGAAATTATTTTGCCTGATAAAAACACTTCGTGCCTTCGCACCAAAAGCTCTTAGCAGGTAAGATGCTACGCGCAGCGGGAATTAATCGCTGAAGAACCCACACGAACGTTCGAATCGTCAGCGTCGACTGGTGAAACGCGATCCACTCGAAATCCTGTCTACTCATGGAGTTATTTTACACGTTGCTTAAGATCACTCTAAAAGCCGCCTTACCCGTTATAACCGGTAATTAAATCTGTTCCTAACCGATTGCCCTATATTGATATACAATTTATTGGAGTAAATTATCCCTTATAAATCGTGGAGCATAGTTTACAGGGAGAAGATATAATAGTGGATTTTAAGGCAGCCCTGCTAAAAAAATTTCTTAGAAGCTGTTCTATAGAACGTAGGGAATTCTACAGACATTGACTCTTTTTCTTCAGAACTAGTTCCTTTTCTAAGGACCTGTACAGAACATGAGAGAGAGAGAGAGTAAAATAACTCCTTGCAAGGTGTTATGTAGAACTTCAGCAACTATACGGAAATATGTGAGGTTTCCTTGAGCTTGTAAGGAGTTCTACAGAGCGTCAAAGGGCTTCTGTAGAACGTCGTTGGGAATTTTGCAGAACATCCTAAAGAATTCTGCAGATCATTCTAAGGAATTCTGCAGAACATCGAAGGGAATTCCGTAAAATGGCGTTTCAATACTTCAAGGAATATATATAGAACTTTTTAAGAAATTTTGTAAAGTATTTATAAGGAAACCTACAGAATTTTTTAGCAGGGAGGTATCTAAGATAAGAATCTTTTGGCTTCGCCAAAATTTACCGCTGGTAAGTAAAAGTGCTTAACTAGCAGATGGTTGGTGGGGAATCGTAAACTTGAAACGTGGAATTTGAAACTAATCGAAAGACAGGGGTCTTTTTTAAGTAATAGACTGGAATAAAATTTCAATCGCCTAGGCATATCGAGGGCACAAGAAAAGACACATGTATACTATGAGTTTCTTGATTTTAACATTTTATCAATATTTATGCCTTATATTGTGTTTAAGACGAGTTCTACTTGCGTCAATAATGAGGGCTTTCTATTCGAAAGTGTAGAAGTTAGCGCAAATAGAAACATATCAGCGCTTCTTAGCACGCTCCAACAACGTCGAATGTAACTATTTGTGCTGGAAAAACTCTTGGTAACATCTCGGTAGGCAGTAATCTGCGGGTGAAATACGGTCATGGCCTAACACTTAGCGTAAATTTATTGCATTTGTTCAAAAAAGTGTTTAAAAATGTAGCCTGTAGATCAGAGACTAATTTAAAACCTAACAATATACATACTTGGCATCTATACTGAAAATTAACTAACTTCACAACGATTTTGATGCCGTTCTTATGTTGTTAAGGACCATTGAGGTTGATGGGGAGGGCACTTGCTATGCTGGCCAATCCTAGAAGCTGAAGCCAGTCTGCCAACTTCGTTAACCCTTATTTTTCTATAAAACATTCGGGATAACGCACTAATATTGAAATATTACAACTTTCCATCGATAACGTACTTAAAATCAGCATTCACGTACTTCTTTCACATGCATTCTCCTTACATTTTGTTGTTTATTTATTTAACATAGTAATCATCGACATTCCCAATGAAAACTTGGGTATAATCAAGTAGAATTCATAGCACCAAGCAGTCGTTAAATGTCTCAAAAGTAACTTGCCTTAAATTAGATAGATAGATTAGATAGATTAATTTATTGCTCCACTTAATAAACATAACAGAAAAAAGTTTAGTAATACAACTGTGGGGCTTTAGGTAGATTCAATGGTTTACACCAGTGTAGAACCTACCAGCACTTAGTTATGCGTTCAAAATATATCATTGAAAAATATAGCGACAGCTTTTTTGACTAGACATGAGCAAAAAATGAAGAATAAGCCAATAAACGAGAGCATACAAAGATAAGAATTAGCTGCTTACAATGATTTAAGAATGTTAGAAATTTAACAGTGGCAAAACAAATTAAATGACATTTTCTTATACCATAGACAACCATGAAATCATAATAAAACTTCTGTATCATTATGAGATAATAGCCAATCTCTGACCTTTTTACAAAAAAATATATTTACTCTTTACTTCCTTAATGTCACTTGGTAAATTATTAAAAGTTTTTGGCCCAATGAACAAAAACGGCCTTTCAAATAATGAGAGATTTGGCTTTGGAATATGAAATTCAATGCTTCTGCGTAAGTTATAACATTTTACTGTACAAGACCTTTCTGGCAAATTACCTTTTCTTAAAAAGAATAGCTTTAAGACCTTAAAAACAAACATATATCTCAATGGCAACAAATTCAGACTAACAAACAAGGGTTAGGAATGCTCAAAGCGCTTTTTATTAGTAATTATTCTCACTATATGTTTTTGGAGAACAATTGCAGGGTGCAATGCCGTCTTGTGGGCTCCACCCCAACATATTAAACCGTACTTTAATTTAGTAGCCACTAACGCGTTGTACAAAATTATTTGAAAATAAAGGGGTCACTTATGTCGTATGAAATACAGCTTACATACATAGTAACGTAAGACCTTAACTTAATAATGAATATGATTATTCCATTTCAGAAATTTATCAATTATTACTCCCAAGTATTTTATGGCATGGACTTGCTCTATTATTGGGCAATCACAATTTACTAATTGGTGGTTAATAATAGAAGATTGGTGGACACAGGTGTAAGAGATTTGTTATAGTAGATAAGGATCATTAACAGAGAACATATTGTCTGAATACTAACTGAATAAAATGGTTGATATTTTTACTTTGCATCCGCTAATTTGTCCATTCCGTCGTCCTATCCATAGGAAAGTAAGGAGAGAGCAGGGGTTAAACAATATGGTGGTTATTTCGGTTGCCAGGCTTTAGTTTGATGACGTAGTGCCTTCTTAATTCATCTGATGCTTGATGTGGATTTGAACACATCAAATTCCCTCCCGATCTGTCCTCGGTGGCTTTGGGTATTATGTTACCCAACGACTATAATGGCGAAGATATTCGTCCGGTGAATCTGTAATGGGCTGACTCTGACGGTAGCCGATGGGACCTCATACCTGGATACTGACGATGCGTTTCTAACGGCGCCCGGAGGGAAATCAGCCGAGTGCCGTACGCGTGAATGATACAGCGGTGGAGGACCTGCTTATGGAAGTTCCACGCATCACACCTGCGCGAACCGCGGGGACAAATGGCATTTCCCACCACCGCTTTCCTATTGGGATCTATTCACTCGTAATACGGCAAGGGCGCCATTGGAATATTCTTCGGTGGCGGTGGCCACATGATGTACTCCTCATATATTGCCAGGAACTTTAAATTTGGACGATAACCAAGTTACTTTTTTTAACTACGTAAAAATAAGGAATTGACTAAGGTGCACGCTGTGATAATGGGAGCTTTCCATGCAAGAAGTTGAAGTTTGCGAACATTGGAACACATTAGCACGCTTAAGGTAGTTTGAACGATATATCATTTTACCTAGAAGTCATTGAGTTTGGTCTCATTTTAAAGAATAATATATCACCCTTACATTGACACAAAAAATTCAACCCCTTACCACATTACTTTCCGAGATAGTTGTCAGGAAATACCAACCCTTTTACATGGGAAATGGTACGTGTATGCTCTCCAGAGAGACCTAATATAAAAAAATGAGGCATTTCCTACACTTAGATCTCGTCAAAAAACCAGCAGTGTGTAATTTGTTTCTCAACTATTTTTGAAAATTAATCATATTGTCACCGCGGTAATTTCTTCGGGATCACAATAAACCTTCCGTTTTGATGGAGTGTCAAACAATCCGCGTGAAAAAAAATAGTCAAGTTAAAGACTTATTTAGGTGTTTTCATTTAATTAGTTACAATATCTGTCATGTATATTATGTCATATTATTGCACCATTAATGATGCAATATTATATTCATGTGCCCTACAGCTAGAGAAATTCAAACGTTTATATCGAATATGTTCTCTATTATGACTAAGGAACTATCTCACTCGCACTACCTTTAGCTCGCAGGAACGACTCGCTCTTTCTTAGCGTCGAAGTCGCACATCTCTCGGTTGGAACACTTCCTACAACGGTTTCGAGAATTTTTCAAGTCCCAATATGAAAATTATTTACCAGGAAAATTCTCTACATTTGAAGGGCTTTCTTTGCTAAAACCATTTCATTGATCTTGGAGGAGCAATTACTATTATCTGATTTACTATCGAAATTACAGTTCTCTGTTCCATAATATGTCCACAGTCCCATACTTATATTCGTTTTATCTCCACTTTTCTGCCCTTCTGCCACCATGGTCTCTGTTTTATTGGTGTTTTTAAAAAATTAACTTTTAAGCGATTACTTCTTAGAATAACAAGCATTCGGCTAAGTTCTTTCTCTAAATCTATTACTAGAGCTATATCGTCTGCAAATCGAAAGCAATGAACTTTTTAGAATACGAGAATGGCACATTCGTTCTCGTCGTCGTGTCTCGTGTCGTTCTCGTATTATTTACAGATACTGCTTCTTCTATGAAGGTTGAGCAAGATAGGCGATATAACAGGATAGATAAGTGGGAAAACCTTATCACAACTTCTTATTTTGACTTGTTTTCTAGTGCCATTTGCACCATTTACCGTACTTGAGCTTACTCACCGAATTTAGCACTAGCACGAATAGAAGACACCCAATTTTAGAATGCTTTTCGCTGACTCTCAGAAAACGCACGTTGACGGGTTTTAATTTGATACTGACTTTAATCTCGTCATTTTTGTGATATGATGGACGAGGAATTAATTAACATGAAAAGAGGGTGCGCTCATTGGCCATCTTCCTCTGATCTAAATCTACATAATACGCCGCGAGCCGCCGCATGGGTGTGTGGCAGGGGGTATTAGGTCACCAGCCGTGTAAAGGTGTAAGTTTTTGGAGATGAAATAGAGACATGTATTATAGAAGTGTATTTATTGGAACTTAATTTTTATTTTGTTCGCTTATTGTTTGCGGAAAAACGAGTTTTTGTTCCTATCTGTTCGGCAGTGTATCTCTCTTATTTTATCTCATCTGTCAGGCCTAGAGATGTATTCAGGAATCATCATAATATTCTCTATGTCGCTCTGGAAAATATCAGTTCTGAATTTATCAAGCAACCTAAGCCTAGCGTGTAGCCTCCGAGTCTCTAGGGGCTCCCACCTTAATCCTTTTAAAATTCCCTCGTGGGGGTCCGTGGTTTGTGTGGACGGTGCGTACAACTCAGCGAGTGACTCCTGCAGGTGATAGTCGCATCTCTCGCCTCAAGGTAGTTTAGTGCTCACCCTTCCGTGCAAAACGCTTTACAGCCGCGCTCGCATCATTACAGCGGCCGTTCTCCGATCCATGCGAGTAGATTGGCAGACCGATGGGCGGTCCATCATAATTCACTTAACTAGGTCTCCCATGGACACGGGAGCGTGAGAACAGTGCCTGGTTGAGCGCCAGGAGCGAGCGGGTGTGATTGAATCTCTTATTGAATACCCCGAAGGCAGGTGAGCGTCCGTCTCTAGGTCTCTTGCGCCCTTCAGTTGCATCATCTCAGACCCCAAATACAAGAGCATCACCTTCCCATGGACCGGCAACTCGGGGCTCACCTTCATCTGGGTCCGCACCTTCGGAGGAAGGCTTTTGTTCGCCAAAGGTGCAAGCCAATCTCTTCTCCTTCTTCTCCTTACTTCGACGCCAAGCAAAATACTGGCGTCCCCTAAGCACAACAGGCAGGCAACGATCGCTGCCCCTTCCCACGAGGGGTTTACACTATACACGGTAAAGATACGACGCCTTGGAGAAGTTTTTCAAACCCCTACGATAGGCAATTTCGTTAGTTGACGGTTAAGTCTCTCATTCACTGAAGTTTCGAAAGTGGAAATGGAACTAATACGCCAAGGCTTCCAATTATTTCAATTTCTACACTAACACTGATATACAGGATAGTTATAATCGTGAAAAATTAGCGGAAGAGTTCAATCCAACTCCTGAGTTCTAATACTTGCCTCTGCGTTTCAGCAGTTCTTGAGTGCACAAAGTAAAGTCGATAGACGGGAGTAATGCGCGGAACTTAGTAAGCTGTAGGAGAAATGTGAATCATGGGCAAAATTTCAGGATTTTGACTTGGGGAATAGAGTTTAGCGGGAGGCCAGGGTTAATGAGCAGACGTGAAAACCTTTTGTGAGTAATTTAATACCTCTAAATTATTGCAAATATGCTCTCAATTCTCCCTTGTCTAATGGATGTAAATTTCATAAATATAATGACTTTATTGAGCCACATTAAGCAGAATAACGTAACACGTGTCCTTTAACTTTTAATTTCCGAGTAAATAATATAAGGGAAATTGTTTTACCTCAAAAAATAGTGGGAACCTTCCACAGCAAAACTACGCCATGAAATTATTGACTTTGCAATTTAATAACACACCGTTAACAAATGTTAAAATAATGTATTTCAATTTTAAATTTCCTCTACTACTGAGTAAACACCTCCTTTGTAAATCTATTTGATTGAAACCTCGCGGAGATCAACGTCACCCCGCTACTCATATGGGAAAAAAAACATCACACGCGCGGGCGAAAAACCTTTGATTTAAATTTGATATTTCCCTGAGATATAGCCACCGATAATGTACAAAGATATATTTGTAGTCAATAAAAAAGTAACAACCTAACGTCGAAGGCGTTATAATACGTTTTGAGAAAGATGAATTTCCTAGATATTTTCTGCTGACACTACACACTGCACTCGAGAGAAATACTGGCCCAAAGCAAGGGAACATCACGGCAAAACTTATCCCTTATGCATGACATCTTGACTTCAGAAAATGGATTTTGAATGAGTGCGAAATTCAATGGCATTCCAAGCAGCTACGCCAAGATCCGAGTAATTCTGAGGATCTAAGACACCCCATTTTACGGTAGCATACTTAATGACAGGTATGTAAACGCGATTTAAAAATGTTTTAAATAATGATAAAAACACAGTGAACATCATGAAGCATACTTGAATATTTACAGTTTTATATACTAGATAACTTCGTGTGTTAACTTAAAGTGTGCATACGTGGTTAGACTTGATACATTGGACAGAGAAGCCTAAATATTTATTAATTGGATGGAAATGAGGTACATAATGCGATGAGTTTTTCCCTTTAATAGAATCAGAATCAGAGAAAACAGAATCTTCCGTAGAATTTATATCGTTCAAATGAAATAAAAAGGAATAAAGGAATAAAAATCCTCATAATAATATTTTTTTATAATTAACGATGTTAAGTATTTTAAGCGCATGAACTTGCATTGTAATTTTTCCTTCTATGGTAAACTCTTCAGAGATCCCTTTTACGAGCAAATTACGAGATTCCGTAATGAAATCCCCAAAGAAAGATGCTTGTATAGCTCAAAGGATTAGATGATGCTCTTAAAAACAATAAGTTTGGGATGAGGCGGTTAAATGAAGCCTCGAAACTAGCTTCTTAAGGGTCAAAATTGGCCAGCGCACAGTGGTCCCTGAATATGGCAAAATGGGACATGGTAAGAAAAATGGGACATGGTAAGAAAAATAAAGTATTCAGGTAAATTTTTGTGCAGTACGTTTGGATAGAGTAAGTGATGACGCATCAGAATTCGAAGATCCTGAATCGATATCACGCACCTTTGCTGTTAGAGGTAATATAAGAGAACGCTCAGGTAAGGTATGCATTCCATTAATTATCGAAAGTCAAATGCGCGTTAACTTCGGAGTCGCTTATGTAGAAGACATTTGCATCGATTTTTATTCAAAGAACTAGATTCATCTCCGGAAAGTATATACTATTTATATATTTAAGTAACAATTTATTGTTAAGTTGTCATTGTATGCGATTTCAAATTGAAAATCATGAAAATTAGAGAACTTTAATCCGCAAAATATGATTAAAATTAGTGAAAAGTTCATTCATTCCATGAGATTCCATTAAAAAATCTATTGGAAAGTGTAACTGACATCACTAAGTATACAACAAACTCCGAAACTGCCGAAATTCGTCTATATTAATTTTATTTGTTATTTTGGTTCTATTTGCGCTAAATAAAGTCTATTCGCACAAATATTGCAAAAAATGAAATCCGCAAGTTTTCACATTAAATGGAAAAATTCAATTGTTTTGGCATCATATTCGTATTCAGCGACCCCGAAAACCTATATACACCAAATTTCATCTTCATCTGAGAAAATTCAGAGAGAGTGTACAAGATGCATCACTTACACTTCAGAGGTTAAATAAACTGGCCTGCAAAATGTGGCTGGCGTGAAGTGCCAAAATAGGTAATAGCGTTAGAACTTTTCAGATTTCGTCGCTACTTTCCGCCATCCTCAATCAACACTCAAGGAATGAACAACCCCCAGGTGAAATAAAAATTAAAACGCTATAGTATTATGACCAAGGGATTCGGAAGTTGGATAGGACTGAGGTTATGTGAAATCCACCTTTTATTGGAATTTAGGTGTCATAAAAAATTCCCTTCTGACTTTCAAATTTACAGGTTGTAATTATTTGACATTCATATTTACACTTGAGAAAAAATATGGCACTAAACAAAGATAAACAAACAAAACATTTTTTGAAAAAAGTGAGTTTTCAGACATCAAATTGAACGATAAGACAGGCTAGCATCTTACTCATACAGCTCACTTTCATTTAAATATAATACCTATAATGTAGCGATGCTACAACAGAATACTCATTGAATGCTTATAGTGCAATATTTTCATGATCGTTCAAGATGTACGAGCGTTGAAATATTTTTCGATCTAAATCCATAAGACACCTAAGTTAACCATTAAGCTGGTATTCAAATAACTATGATACAGTGGCATCCAATAGCTCTAACATGTAGGTTGAATCCTTCTTTCGAGTTTTCCGCCGCGTTGGTTCATGTTGGGGACGATATTTCGCCGGCTGTCCTGCTGGCTTCCTCAGGTCCATCAAAGCCAGCAGGACAGCCGGCGAAATATCGTCCCCAACATGAACCAACGCGGCGGAAAACCCGAAAGAAGGATTCAACCTCCATCAAAGCCCCGCGGAAGCCTTCAACAGAACAGCTCTAACATGTATTGGTGTATCAATATAAAAAAATATTTTTTTTAAGTTCCCAAAATCTTTCCAAACTGTTTCGGGCTTAACGGGTTAATGGACTGACAAAAACCGCATATTGTAAGTCTTTTAAATAAAATAATAACTTCTCTAATGGATTATCATGGCTATTTATTATGTTTTTATTGAAAACGTAAACGTGCGAGTTCTACTATATGCTGATGATGCTGATTTGATCTCAAAGAGCCAAGAGGGTTACAGAACCTCCTAGATAAGTTGTGTGAATCAACAGAGTGAATGGAATTGAAGGAAAATGCGTGCAATATTAAAGAAATAGTTTTTGACAAGGAGAATGGGGAGAATAACTGTGTAATGAGGGGGGAATGATCAACTAATTGAACAAGAGGATGATTGTGTGTACTAAGGTAAGATGTTTGCGAAAAATGGAGGGATAGATGAGGAGATATAGAGACGTGCGAATGCTGGAAGGAAAGTGGTAGGTAGCATGTGGAGCATATGAAGGAATGAGTGCCTGTCTAAGGAAGCGAAAATCGCCGAGTACAAAAGTGTACTTCTCCCCACTTTGTTGTATGATAGTGAAACATGGGTATGTCAGGATGGACATAAGAGTAGAGTAAACGCCGTGGGTATGAGTCATATGAGGAGTGTTTGCGGCAAAAGTAGGATGGATAGGGTCAGGAATGAGTGGGTAATAAATGAGTGTGGGTTGGATGCTCCAGTAATGGACATATATGAAAGGAGTGTGCTTCGTTGGTTTGGCCATGTTGAGAGAATGGATGAGAGTCGAATAACGATATATAGTCGAATAACGAAACAGATATATAAGAGTGAAATGAATGGTGCGAGAGGTAAGGTATTCCGAGAAAGATGTGGTTGAATGTAGTTGAGGAAATTCTTAGGAGGAGGAATATTAGGAGTCTTAAAAACAGGAGGGAGTGTATGTAGCATGTTTTTAAGAGAAGCTTTTTCTCATTTACCCCCAGTTCATGGGGGTAAAAGTATGGAGGAAATTATTGAAGCAGAGTTAGGTGTACAAATATGTATTTATGAGTGAAACTTTGTGCCTAACCCGAAAGGGAACGGCGTGATTGGTATGTATGTATGTAACATATACTTTTCTTAGAACTCAGCAATGATTGTAAAAAAATATGATGAGACAGTTCCTACTAAAATCTTACATTGACTTTTGCGCAAATTGGTAGACTTCTAGAGATTTGAAGGGTGAGAAAATACATTAAATATTTCATCGGAAATGTGTCATGCTTTTAAGTGCGTGAATTTATTTTTGGCTGAGCCGAATCCAGGAAATATGCATTGCTAAACTTCGATTAAAAACGGTAATATTTAAGTCGAAGTTAACTGCATATTAAATCAATTTTAATCAACGTCATAATATTATAAATCTTAATTAGCTGAAAAGCCTGCTTCAGTGCTTAGCAAATGATATTTGCCGATGAAAATTTTTAATGGGTACATTCTCTATGTGGCACTTTTTTTGGTATAACTCGTGGAGCAAAATTTTCATTTTATTGCAATGAATGTTTTCTTGCAATTACACATAACCGTTCACCAGTAGACTAAGGTCAATTTACGAATTCATATAACTTTAATATACGACATTATGGAACTTTGATAACTGACGTAAAGTCTCTAATAATACGAGTATTGAACGAACGTGGATTAAGTCAATTGCGCGTATTATGCTGCTCGGTTAAGCCCTTATAGGTTAACCGCCCAGCGGCCAGGCAAACGCACATTCACTCTCGCATTTTCCGGTAAAGAGAGGAGGAGGATAAACGAGGCGACAGAGGGTGGGGAGATAAACAATCGGAATGCCTCTGACCGGATTCCGCTCTTTTCGTGGTCACGCCACTTCCCCGCCTCCGGGCACGCCGTCCCACCTCCCGGATCGTCCGTCGGCGATATTGAGATACGGTGGAATAAGGAACGCGAAGAGAACTGGGATGCACGCATTTGAAGCGAGGGAGGGAAAGTGTGTGAATGGATCAGCACCCTTGGGCATCGGAGGGCATTGTTAGGGCTTCCATTGGAATGAGTGTGAGATGAGAGGGGTGGGGAGAAGGGACATCATCACCATGGCAACAGCAATTCCACGCAACCAGCATCAAACTAATGGGTTTCCGCCATACATATCCTTTGTTGTGGAGGCTGCGCCCACAGGCATTTGCTTCGTATAATGAGGCAGACTGCGTGCAGTCACGTTTCTTAATCTTTCGATGGCAGCGGTCTTTGGTCGTTGCCACTTGTTTATTTAATGCTCCGAAGCGATATCACTCCAAAAATATCTATTTCTGGAACACAAGATCACTATAACCAATTTATCAGTTCGGAGTGTAGAAAAAACTCCAAATGAAAGATTTAATTACTATTATTAACTCATATAAAACATTAAAACCACCAACAATAATTGTTTTAAATAATAAGGTTATTTATTGTGTTAGCAGCAATTGACTTATTCAGTTTGAGTCCATTACACTCCCGAAGATATGGCGCACTGTTTGGTGATTCGATGTTTTTCACTTAAGCCTATTTATAGACTGCTATTCTGAATGAGATAGCGTTAACGCTATTAGCCAGAAATAGCTTTGGTGACGCTTTTGTTCCGAAGAACAGCGTCAACGACGCTTTTTCCAATTCTGAACGCCAGACTGACGCCTGGGAGCGACGCTGTTTTGGGCGACGATCTGATCACCGCGCTATTCTAAAGCGTCAAGCTATTCTTGATTGAAACGGTCACCTGATTCTTTATCACACGTTGTCTAACGAAGGTTATGAAAAATATGTACTGAAAAGTGTTCCTAAAACAAAAAAATATTAGCAGAATTGTCTTGTCAATACGTATATATTAGTAAACATAAAAAAAATTCTTCTCATAAATAGCGGACAAATGTGCCAAGATGGACGGGAAGGAAAAGTGAGCAGACTTATTTGAAACTTAACCAAGTAGAGTTAAAGCATGAAATTGGAAACCTTCCTTGATATTGCATTTTCCCGTATCTCTCATTGTAGACTCGTATTTTTTTCGACCGAGTCTCATTGCTTTATTCTTGGATTGCATTATTTTTCCCATCTCTCAGCCGGGAATAACAAGTTTAGGTAAAATAAATGAACCTGCTCTACATGCAAAGGATAAGTATTCACTCTTTCCGTTAAGAACTGTACCTATAAATGTAACGTGTAAATGCTGGCACTCCTAAACAGCCGCGGAGACCTCTGTTGGTAGAGGGGGTAGGTATGAGCTAGGGCTCGGGCTGAGGGGCAGGGAATCAGTTCGTCCGCGAGCTCCGTCGAGCTCCGTTGCGAGAGGTTTCGCTAACAAGTTTCGTGTTTTGGCTTTCGTTAGGTTTAGACTCCCATTTGTATAGGCAGTCAGTATTTTCTGTTATGTGGAGGTAGTTCCTTTTTCCTTCACCCTGTCCTTTTTCCTATCCCACCCCATTCTCGATGATGAACAGGTGTTCGAGTCAACGAGTGGTTGACCGACACTATCTACACTGAGAGAATTCCCAAATTTTCATTTAATCTATTCCATCCTTCAACTTTTCCCTCTTCCGAGTGCGGACGGAATCCAAATCCCGTACTGGCGCCCATTATCGACGATCTCAGCTGAGCCCTCGCGGGAGGAACGTCACAACATTACTGTCGTATTATTTAAAAGAGTCGGCTCGAAATAGTGCTCACCTCACCTATTCACATTCACTTCCATCCACACATTCCTCGGCGGTCCCATAAGTTTTTCAAGAGGCAAATTGCGATGTCTGACCATCTTATTAAATCCACGGACTATTTAGAATAATACATTTTAATATCCGAGATGAAATAATTGTAATTTAACATCACACCACTTTCCTTGATACTCTAACACATCATACGTCTGCTCAGTCGGATAAGTGGTAAAAATAAAATATACAGCTCAACAGATACACGAAAACAATATGCTGTGTTACAATTTTGAGTTGAATTGTAATGATACGTATTTATATTGTTCTCTCAGCTCGGTAATCCGTAATGCGGTAAACTGAATTCCAGTTCACCGCACAGGTTCTCCAAGAGTAATCTATCAGCTGATGAATTTAAAAGAATACTAGATTATTATAGGTCAAAACTCCAATGATAACTGCAAATGAAAGTATACTTAGAAGATAATGCTGGATCATTTTGCTCGATCAAGCACTTCCCACGTATCCAAACGTTGTCTGCTCTGTCGAATTAATTGTGGAATTTAAAATGTTAAAAAAATAACCTAACTCATGAAAACATTATGCTTTTTTACGATGTTGAGATGGACTATCATTATGGGAATTATAATTGTTTTCCTAGCTCGAGAAGCTATCATGTGTTCACATAGGTATACATATATGCATATATTTTAGGTATTAAAGTCATTAATTATTTTTGTTAGAGATGTCTGGCGTTTGAAAAATTGTTTTCCATTTACCGATGAAAACAATTATGTGGCCGAGATTACCAGCGCGGGTCAACTCTTCATACTGGTGGAATTTTGTCTTAGGGACGGTTTTGTAAAATGATCTGAACATTTGAAAAATTGTCTCCATCAGAATTAAGCGCAAAAGACACTGCTACAAGCAAACATTATTCAACCGATGTTTATTCTGAAGGAGATGGAAATACAATCTCGTATGTAATTTAATCCATAAGGTTATCTCAGACCCTTATCTCCATTAGCCTCCCAGAATACTTGAATTACTCACTCAAGAGAGTGAGGTGCAGTGGGAAATGACACAGCAGATGTCCTGCACGATTCTCGAATATCCCCCGTCTCACGGGTATTAAGTTACATGTAACAAAAACGTAGCTCGAAAAAAGATCCCCCTGCAGTGAAACCACAGCATAGGTGTCAAATATCTCTAAAAATAACAACACTGGCTATCATTCTGAGGTCACTCTGACAATCAACACATATTTCTGTCTGGCCGCGATTGACGATGAAAGCGATGTGGATTTCCTTCCTGAGGTCGGGAGAAGTTTTTGCGGTTTTGCTAAATACAAAATATTTAGGAACTACCAACCTAACTTTCAAAACTCTGAGTGGTTTTAAGGCCAAAGGTGGATGGCTAGTGGCGTGATTCTCTCCTGCAAGATTGAGATACGGTAGATGACTATCAGCGTCCTCTTGCCCAACTATGTACAGTGATGTGATGTAACGAAGTAAAAGTAATCGAATTACTTGTAACGATTCCATTTTTGGTAATTTTTACTCGTAATCTACTTCAAAGCTCGTGCGAGTAATCGTTACATTTGAGTAATCGAAAGTGATTAACCCATTAGTACATAAAGTTATTTTTATTAAATAATTATTAAAAAATTCAATTCTTCTGGATTTTAGGGTTCATTTAAACTTATTTATGCAATTTTTAATTTTTATTAATCTATAGTTTAAAATATATAGCCCGTCCGATATATCGGACGCTGGGCTGGACCGTGGGCAGTTTTGTAGGTGATTATTGTACATTCCCTTGGAAAATTTTCCAATTAATTTAATGAACTTATAAAAAATTATGTGAATTGCTATTTAAAGACAATAATACAATCTATATATATATATATATATATATATATAAACGAATGTATGTCTGTGTGTCCTGTATGCATTACTACACTGTTCATCCGATCGCCAAGAAACTTTAAGAAGTGGTTGAGTACACTCTTGCAAAGGTTTAGGTATAAAAATTTTTTTAATCCCCCCCCCCCCCCAAGGCCCTCTTAATCATTCGAATACTTTTCGCGCAACAACGCCCGACGGGTGAGCTAATAATCCTAACCTATTTTTTCCCCTGCTCGCCTCCCTTCTGCACAAGGACCCGCTTTTTCTTGGGCCGGCCCTGTTTGGATATTTATTATTACCATATTATTTTATTATTATTTACAGGTTAAAAATAAATATATAAGACAGTTGTCACATGTGAGAGTTAAACCCCCTAAACGGAAATCGATTGGTCGATCTACAACTGAAGCACGAAAGAAAAAGGCATTACGAGTTTCAGAAACAGACGAGCAACGAGAATCAAGATTGGAAACCGATCGATTACGCACTGCTCAAGCCCGCTCAAATGAAACAGAAGAGCAACGAGAATTATGATTTGGACCCAATCATTTACGCACTGCTCAAGTCCACTCGAACGAAACAGAAGAGCAAAGAGAATCAAGATTGGGAGCCGATAGAGTACGCATTGCTCATACCCGTTTATAATTGGATTTTTAAGCTTTTCAATCTTGAACCTTTGCATTACGCACTTCAACAATAGAACATTTTATTTACTTGGAAACCGCAACGTAGGCATGGAATGGAAACTCATGCCATCATTTGTATGCTACGAATTCCTGTGTAGGTATGAGGAATTCATTGGACTAGGTCTCAAATTCTTTTAGAGCTCCGATTTTGAACCCAGAAAAAGGCATTGCAACGCATGCCGGGTACAGCTAGTAGTATATAAATTAGATTCATGATTTATTTTACTATTGTACATGATATTTACAGAAACATTTTGGATGAATCCCAATGCATTTGGTGCCAATGAATTTCACTTTTCCTTTACATGGGGCGCAATGTCTTTCGGTATTATTAAACAGTGGCCAATGGTTCAGGCCATCAAATCTTACAGAGTTAATGGGAATTGGTGTACATTTGCCCTGATTAGATGGTTTACCATACCTTTTCGTTATCATCAAGTCAAGTGACCGTCGAAATTTTAAAAGTGACTACGTTTTCTGCTCAGTTATTTTTCGATAAAGAAGCCGCGCATTCAAAACTGCAGCATCGAAAAAATAGGCAAAAATTGGCCACCACCATTTTTTCTGCCTTATTCTGGATCTGCATGAAGCAATAAACTGGTCCAGTTGTTCTACTCCCCCCATCCCTCGATTACTTGATGAGAAAACTGTGGGATCCTGCAAAGAAATCTTGCACTTTTTATCTCTTGACCATCGTAGTGGAACCAATGGAAAAGTTTTCATAGTTTGTTGCCCCAGTGACAGCACTATTATCTTTCCACCTGACAAGTAAAGCACTATCGCAACTTTTAAAGTCATATGCACCTCTTTGTTCAAATAAACGTTTGTTTTGGTCAAAGGAAAATGATGTGCCTACACACATGTGCCCCACAGTATGCGCTGTAACCGATTTGAATCCATATTGCGGTAGATGACTATCAGCGTCCTCTTGCTCAAGTATGCATCCAAGCGAATTCCCATCACCCCTATTCCGGCGTCTTCCCCCACCACGACAGTCTACTAGACCCCTTCCAGTGAGAGTTACATGAAACCGCGAAGTCAACAGAAGCTCTTAGGTTAGGGGGAAGGGGGTGGCCATCGAGTGTAACCAGATACTTGTATTACGGAGAGAATAGTAGGCGTGCCCGATGAGGATCATAGGAATGGTTGTCTCTAACACTTTGGCGGAAGTTATCTTTTAGCTTTTTTCCCCTTCCTTTAGGCCATAGGAGTCAGTAAAAACAGTATCTAGAGAGGGCCGTGGGACGTGTGAATGGTACTTAACAACTTGCTTGTACTGTAAAGAAATAATAATCTAAAACCAAATCCAAAAAATGTTTCTCTTATGGGAACTGTGATAAATACTGTAAAGTAGTACAACGTAATGGAAATAGTTTGACGCTTTACTGCATTTGTTTTTTAGGATGTAAAAATAATGTTGACTGACTTCTTTTTCCGGCCGGAATTCCGGACTCTGCTTTCAGAAGGTCTTTCATCAAAATGGTCATTTACTCTAGTGATTAAAAGGGATCGGATTGGTGTGGTGGCTAGAGTACTGGCTAAACATATGGACGACCAGGGTTCAAATTCCTAGAGAGGAAGATGCTTTTAAGAGGAAACCCGATCCCTATTTGAGAGTCTTGTGGAGGACACTTCAAGTACAGTACTCCGTCTGTCGGATGAGATATTAAACTGTGGTCCCCTTGGCGCCTTTCGTTAAGAGCAGGCTAATGCCGACGCCGGGTTTCCATCCTCCCTTCCTCCCTTTCCTATCCCCTAGGGCGCAAATGTCCTTAGCCGTTGGTCGCCTCCATAAATATCCAATCCAAACGGACGTGCCAGAGCCAGATTCACGAAGAAAAACAAATATATTTCTTTCTACAAAAAGAAAGAAACGCAAAAATAATCACGGGCCTGTTGAATGGGAGTCGATGAATCATATGATCGATCAATGACAATCATCGAAACCGAATCATTTCCATGAATTTTTTTCAACGGCCGTCGATGGGCAAAATCGCTCATCGCGCAAGCCAACCTCAGGCGACGAGGAGCTCCTCAATTATAACACCCTCTTTCTCTCGTACTGGGTCCGCTGGTCCCCGACTCGACGTATTCCGGCAGAATGGGAACTACCCAGAAAGGGAGCCAGGGAGACACCTAATCCCAAATCTTTGGGCAACGGGCTCTTCCGGTTCTCAACGATGTGTAGTAGGTTTTTCGCGAAAGCGATACCGACGGCTACTCGTCGCACGTTGTTTGGGTAACCAAACTAATACGAGCACTTCGGGGAGGCGGGGGCCCAATTGAGGTCCTTTTGACCTCAATTCGCCTCGAAGGGGTTGTGGCTCGCTTACTTTCCCTCCCCATCCCTGCCCCCTTCTCCCACTACCATCCACGCTCGGATATAAGCGAAAGCTTCCTGCCGAGCCGGAGGTAGTTACCCCGCGGGTGTAGATATCCGAATCCGCTGCTGTCAAAATATACTAATTGCCTTCCACTTTGAGTTATTTCTGGTGAGCTTAAATTGAGGGTAAATAATGGAGTAGGTGAAAAAAGTAGGTAACCACACGGGAGAGAGGGGTGAGTTGGCCATAGTCACAGCCACAGGGGTAGGCTTGAAGCTCTCTCCAGCGGGGAGAACTGAAGCCGAATTTTGCGCATTTTTCCATGTTGTGATTATGAAAATATTGGGTGATCTTATGCAAAAGCATTGAAATCTGATGATTTTCGTGGCTGTGTTGAGGCTAAGTTTTGGATGTATTGAGTCCATCGAGGATATTAGCGAATAAAACGTGCTTGTGGCTGCCTCCAAAATCAACACAAGTGCTGTAGTCTCGCGTTTTATGTCGTAAATTGAGGAATTAAGGCGAGTGCCGGGAGCGGCCATCTGTGCGTAAATAATGGCACCGTGCTCTGCGTTTGGCTACCAAAAAAAGAATAAATAAGGCATCTAAACAGCTACTAATATTATTGTTTTTCACAAAGTTCCTTGGCGTTGAAGGTGTGCTAAAAAACAAACGTTGCCCATTTGCCGTCGAGTTCTTTTCGCAGGGAGTACACTGCATGTTTTAGGCAGCTTTGCATTTCATTATTAAATTTATCATCTTTAATCCACTGGTCCGAACAGTTACTTGTGACGAAATATGATCCAATGTGATGGCTAACTAGTTTTCATCCGCGTCCTTGGCCTCTTTACGTCAGGCCATGCTCACAATTGGTATTGGAGATGACGACATTGTATGCATTTGTGATATCCATTATTACGTACATATGTAATTAATTGAGGACTGTTGAAGAAAAAGAAAAAAGATATTTGCACCCATCAAATTCCATGACGACGATTGAAACTACTTGGAATGCGTAACGGACACGATCAGTGGGTATTCGGTGTTATTCGACATCGTAGCAGACGATATTTAAGGCATTCCTGACAAACGTCATTACGTAAATTTGTGATAAACGGAGACAAATATAAGCTTGGAACTGTCATATATATATATATATATATATATATATATATATATATATATATATATATATATATATATATATATATATATATATATATATATATATATATATATATATATATATACACGGGTTTCCTCAACGATACTTGCATGTAGTATTCATGGAAAATGGGACGTTTATTGTAAGTATTAGGCTTCCAATTGCATCCAGCAGACGATGTTGTGGGCATACGTTAATTTCTCTATTGCTACGAACTGTCGTGAATTGAAGAATCAAAGCAACCATTATTTTTAGATACAAAGGTTAATATTAATATATTAATACATTTCACGTGTTACATTCACCCCAAAGCCCCGTGTTCGATAATTATTGCACCGCTAAAATACACGGAGTTTAAGGTAAGAAGGCAATGTTTTCATAGTAAGAACATGGCCAAAGCGCAAGGCTGGTGGCTTCATTTTTCTCGCGGGCTACCCCTGAGTCACAGCGGACTCATCCCCTCTCGTTCGTCGACCCTTCCCTCTCCTCCTCTACTCATGACGTCCTTGCCACCCCTTCTCCCCCTCCCTCTCGCGATCAGCTGTTTCCTCCCCTACCGTCGCAGCAACAAGCGGAAAGAGTACGCTCGCTGCGGGGCCCCACTTTGAACAGCAGTCGACTCACAACCTTCACCCGGTGAACGTACGTATTCCGCCCCTCTTCTTTCTTCCCGCGCGATTCTCTTCGACCTAAACACCAAACGTCAGTGAACCAGTGATTTCCGTGCACAAAACGCCGGCATCTATCATTATACGAAATCTGTAACAGTTATCACCGTCCAGATCGTGTTTAACCGATCCAGAGATGCGAGTGTGAAGACCAATCTGACGAGGTGGATCGTCGTCGGGGAATTCTTTCTCATTTGCAGTAACATCCGTGGGTGTTGTGTGTGAATTCTTGCATCGGCGGAGTGACGTAATTCCAATGGTTATCACGGCGACAGGCGGTGCGTCGTACTTTCTTCCTTCGAGTGCCATGCATGTTACGTGTAGTGTGTTTAGTTCCCTGGCCTGTCAAGATTGCGATTGTGTCGTCCTTTAAGGGGATCTTCGGTGTGTGTCAGTGCGTTCAGAGACGAGTGATTATAGTGTTTCAAATTTGCAGCAGCCTCGCTCAGTTTTTCTTGTGGACAATTAAATATTTCATCCCCCTACCGTTTTTGCTTGTGGAGGTATGTTGTAACTGAATGTTTTTGTGTTCAACTAACTAATGTTCAATGCATATGTAGCCAATGATAGCTCTTTGAACATCATCGGTCATTGGAGAACTTTTGTTTCTCTTGGTGTTTTCCTTATTAGACGTGGGGAACATTTGAAGCTACTGTCACGCTTTGCAGTGGGTGGATCTATTACCTTTAGTAGTTTAGAGTGAAGGAGTTAACATTGATCATCTCCTTCATCTCACACCTTGTCCTAACTATTTATATACTGCGGACGAAAGTGCATTCGATTATGCCTTTGTCGTATTTTCAGTCGTCGGCTTTTAAGTTCCGTTGAAATCGTTGCAAATTGAAATTTACTGAACTTCACCCCAAAGGATTCATTACCTTTATAGGATCTGTAGAGTTATTAAGTTAACGGTGTGGCGACTCGCCTCCCTGTGGGACATAAACCGGGTTTATCTGGCTCCCCGTTTCCCCTTAAGGCTGATCGTCGTCTTCATTGAATGAAAAATACACTCCAAACACACGATTACTAAATGCTTTCTTTGGCAGAGTTTTCTCGAAAGCGAGGGATAGTTTTTTCTTAGTTCCAGTGGGTTATGTGAGGCGAAAAATCATTCCTCGAACTAGAAGTAGATCAATTATAAGGTGACAGGCCGACACGGATCAGACAAGATAGTCTTTTCCCGAGTTTTATTGGCTAACACACTTGCTTTCCCTAATTTGTTCCCCAATCTGCCTTATTGCATGTCCTAGTTTTGCGCGAGCCACACTTCCCTCGGCTGCGGATAATGAGACATTTGACAACCACAGGCTCGAGGGTCGACTTAACAAGGAAGTAATTACCATCACGACATGGACCTTTCTTGCTAGCTAGAATTGGTAAATGTATCTTTCTCGTGTGATACTTTCTATCTTTTGACTATTTCTCGCCATAGTATAATATTGTTCGATAAATTTGGCCCTATTTCACCAACGGTGCTTTTATAAAGAAACGGCTGTGAGGCAAAGAGGCTCATAGCACCCAATTCACTTTCTATAATGACACAAGGAGCTCTTGTAGATAATCGGGAAGAACTAAGTCCGCGAAAGAAGCTTCTTCCGTTTTTGTGTCTCTCTCTGAACTGACTTCGTATTCTTCTTTGAATCGTCTCCGGCTTGCACTAAGGCATTAAGTCTTCCCACTAGCTTTAGTACTGTCTATTTGCATCCTATCCCACTTCTGCACCTTTCCTCAAAACCTCCGTGAATGAATTTTTTGAGACAGTCGATTTTCGGTGTTGTGTAGTAGTAATTCAATTTTGGATACAGGCTCGTCAGTATCAAATACAGAACTCCCTCTACTCAATTCAAAACCTTAAATAAAATGTCCCTCTTCTCTCCAATCGCAGGAGACAAATAAAATGACTGGGCATTCTCAGGGGAAATGCAATCGTGTGTGGATGCAGTGGTTATTCCCGTGTGATAGTGTGCTCTTATAGATGAAGAACTTGTAAGAGGAAGAAAGAAGACACGACCTCTTTTGTGGGGAATGAATTAGTTATTATTTATTCGTGTGTTGAATTAGCAGTTTGTGAAACCACAATTGGATATTGCCGCTCGAAAGTCATTGGAGCGACCGACGAATCTGCTTGGAGTCTATTAATCTATCTAAGCTAACATCTTTCCCAATTACCCCCTGGATAAATGTATCAGCTGATTCTGAATATATTTTAAAGCATTCTTCCGAGATAATGACAGTAGTATTCCCTTTCTTATAATGTAGATACTAACCATCTAGCTGCATGTGACCCAATTATCTAGAATGTCTCCATTAAATATCCTAGTCGCATGTCAATAGTGCATGTTTGGTGATCTTCGCCCCCTACCACACATCCTCGTGGTGGCTCGCAGGGTATTACGTAGATATAGATTTAGTGCACACCTAAGAATTGAAGGATGCTTAAATATTTAACTTCAGCTGTAGTGAGCAGAACCGATCTTACCGGATTTAGCCTTCCGGAAAATGACCCTTGGATGACAATGAGGGTCACCATATGTCAGCATAAGTTATTTGATTCATATTCTTCTCTTTTCAATCTGCAAACGTGATTGATTAAGCCACCACCACTTTAAGATTCTGCTATGTCTGTTGTGATGCTACGTTAATGACAACAATGAAGTAGGACTCGGTCGGACTTGTATGCCTGGAAATATCAGTTAACGGTTGAAGCTATTTTCATATCACCATTTTGCTTAATTCAAGTGTGCGATTTGATTACAATTAATTTTTATGCAGATTAACTTTTTGTAAGTACACAGTTGGAGGCATTATCGAAGGAAACAGTGCGGCTTGGAGTTTGAGGAGAAAGCCAGAGATAATTCTCTTCATCCGAGTCATGCTCAGATCATTTACGGAACTGTGGTCATATCATATCTTCCACAGGTCGTCATACCGGGCTCAAGAGCCAAAAACAATACACGCTAAGGCGGTTGCGAGTAATAGAGTGAAGAAACTTTTAACCTATTACTTTAAATTCCTCCTTTGATCATATTTGGGATAAGATTTTTCGTTGCGAATTCCACTCTCTTTGGTGTATAGAAAATTATGGACATTCTCAAGCGCAGAAAGAAAGTATTTAAGTTTGAGTGAAGGTGTATCATTCCATCAACTTGATGCACAGTTGATAAATTTATATATTTAGTACAAACAAGCTAGAAATAGTTGAAAATCGGCATGCCCTATCCATTTTCACTGTAATGTTAAAGTTGCAAATTGAGGAGGGGGTACTATACATAACCCGTGATAATAACTTTTTATTATGATTAGTTCCTCTTGTGGACAAATCATTATTTAAAATACGTGTACTGTATTTTATAAAAAATGTACGAAAAATATTTTCTTGTCCGCCAGGTAATTTTATTACTTTAATAATGTATTATACGATTTATTCTTCATGGTGAAATTATAATGCATGCCTGTCAGTCTATGCGATTTACAAAAAAAATAAACTGAAAAATCCCACGTCAACTGCACGCAATATAAAGCTGCGAATTATATTGCGGAAAATCAGGCTCTGAAGACTTCAGTACCGTTTCCAACATTTACGATTAATGATTCGAAATTATGAATGTTTAGAAATACTGGAAATCGTCAAATTTGACCTTCACTTGGAAATGAGGGGAATTTACAGAAGTTAATCGATAGATATTTTATGCAGTAGTTCACTCACGACAGACTCATTGTCACTTCCAAAACCCTATGCACTTTAGCATCTACGCAGTGCTTTTCCCAATTGCGACAGGGAAAAAGTGACTGAGCATTCACTGAAACATAGTCTGAAGTCACTAACTAAGAAGGGGTGTAAACAAGCCAATTCTAAAAATAAGACGGAATTCGGATAGGTTCGCGTACACATTTTATAGGTTTGGTTTACGATTGGTTCCACAGTGCACTCATTTCATACGCATCAGGAATGAGTGTAAACTCATCAAAAAAGAGACATTGTCTCGAGCGACTTTCATTGGAAACAATTTTCTTCCACAATGCCATGATTGACGTTTTCAGCACAATTAATTATTTCATGCAATATGTTCTGGAAGATGTTAGTGCAATACATGCATTAGTTGCTGTGAAATCATTTCGCGAATTAACAGTAATAAAATTTACAAGATAAATTTTCAGTGTTGATTGTTGATTTCGTGTACCGCATATCAATTTCACGAACGGCAAAACGTAGCCACTTGACTGTACACTGATACTGATATGACGCATCCGTAATACATTATAGTGCACAAGTTGAAATTTAAGGCTTTACTTTGTGGAAAAGTATTACATAAAATAAAATATACGGTGCGGAATGTACTTCGAAATATTTTACTTTACATGTTTTAGTTTATAATAATTAAGAGGAAACGAAGTACTTAGTAGTTAATTAGAGTATATTTTTGGTCATTTAAAATCAATGCACCAGTGTGAGAGACTTACTTAGCTTACACCAAGTGTAAACCACAGTCAATGATAGGATTGTACATGAAAGCACCTTATGGCCTGGTAAGAGTGATTATCTTCATTTTATCTTGTTCCTTTTGATATATTTCCACGGATAAGAGACGAATTTTTGGGTTCGTAAAAATCTTCGACTTGAGAAAGGGACTGGGTACATCTCAATGGGCGCGTCTTAATTTGGTTTGTGAGGGTTTTGGGCAACAATGGAGAATAACTCAGGAGTGGGCTGGATCCAAATGGTATCCTGTGTAAATAACTACCATGCCTTAATTAATGGATGAGTATATTTCATAAAAAACGGATTTCTAAAATCAGGAACTTATGAGAACGAGGAGGAAGACGCGATAAAATAATTTTTTCTTAAGTCTCGGCCGTATTTTTTTGTATAGAGTTCGCCTTCATATTGTCTCAACATTAATTAAATAACTCCTTTCTTCCTGCGACGATGTCCTCTTATTAATTAATATTTCCTTTATTTTTTGCCGACTTCCTATCCCTTTTTCAGTATACATTGATCATTAGCGTTGAAACTATAGCTTCCTCTCACATTTTATAACTTATGCTGCAAAGAGCTGCAAAGTTTTGGTAGTTTTTTATTTGTATATTGAAGAAAGTTCTAATATTAAATTTTGGAGGTGAAAAATTAAATTTTGAGTGTAGTGTAGCAGTTCAAGGGTATCTCGGCAAAGTCATCTTTTCCTGTTGTTCTTTGCATTAATTTATATGCCGTTTATTCTTCTCTTTGTGTACAATAACTTATTTTCCTTCTGGTTTTACGAACTTAGGGAAATAACATTTACCAATTTTTATAATTTCCTTGGCCTCCTTTTGAATGAGTATTGCTTGGCCGAGTGGTCCTAAAAGAATACAGAGCAATCGAGTTTATATTCTCATTATGATATGATCAAAATTACGTGTCTATGTTAAGACGTAGTTATTGGTCTCACAAAATATCAATCGGTCAATATTAATGTCATTTATTAGGAAATTATGGTAGATTAAAACACCGATTGCCGCGTTTTCTGATATAAATTTCAGCTCTTTTAATTTATTTGCTCCACATCTTAATTTCCCCCTCATGTAACTCATATTTTATTCTCTCGCTACTCGCATTCCTACGGTTTTACTAAAAGTAATAAAATTAATAATTAGCTTTTTGTTTTTATGCTACTTCTCATAATCAATTTTCATTTTTTGACGATAGTATTAACTTTGCATTAAGTCGTGGTGACTTTCTTCAAGGTATTCTTTTCCAGTCTCTGATGCCTTCAACATCTTTCTCCTTCTCCCTCAGCTTAGTCATTATTGTGCTCATATGCGCGAGTATGTTGCCATCGTAATAAGATTCAAAGAAATATTACCAATACATACAAATAAATCCTTGACAATATCCATACAAAGTGCTGAATGTATTCTTATACAAGTTCCTTTACTGGAGCAGAGAAAATGTAATTTCTCACCTTGGTTGAGTTAATAAATACACCAGTGCTGGATAATTCTGGATTTATAGCAAAAGAGTGCAATGTACTTTACTACGTACATGGCAAAGAAATAAACTCTTACATCAGGCAACAGTCGCAGATCGAGAAAAATACCGCCTTGGGCACTCTCACCTTTGCAATTATGTATTGTGACGTAACAAACTACGTCTGGTGAAACGGGTTGACAAAAGGAACACGCTTTTGCTCACGTCGGGTCATATTTCGTGAAACTACCGTATGACTTCAGAGAACTAGGTGTAAAAAATGCGGGAGATAAAACGGAGGCTTAATTAAAGAAGTATGAGAGTGAAGGAGGAAATTTGATGCCCAAGAAAAAACATGCCACAGTTTAACCTGACGTGAATAACTAAGGGTTGAAGTTGACTTTGCCTTTGCGTCCACGTCCGTTCCAATTGAAGAATGGCGTTGTTGAGGATTTCTGACTCATGTTTTCGTCTTCAAAAGCGGTGTTTTCAGGTGCGAATGTCATGATTGACAACATTTTCTTCTTCATAATATCACCTATAGTAGTTGGATGGCTTTTCTTTTCCATTTATTTTACGGGCTTATCTTTTCTTTGGAGAGGAGAGGCGTAGCTTCCAGAGATATAAATACAAAGATGAGCGCACTGGCCCGTGAGTTTGCGAGAGCGTGTGTTCGGTGGTAATATTTAACAACTGTCGACTTACAATTGTTTTTTATATGTTTTTGTGGAAACAAGGGGCAGATGGATGGAGAAAGGGAAGGTTCAACCTTGCCCATCCTAATTTCAGGGGAGAATGATATTTTACGCTCCTACTTTCTCTTCTCTCAAAATTTTACCCATAGCGTTGCTACCGATGGAGCCTGCCCTTGAGAACCGACATTGTTTTCTCATTTGCATATTAATCTGTGCTCAAAGTGGTTGCGAACGCTCGCGTTCCACCATTATACTGAGGTCTGAGGGTCAGTCATTGAAGTCCTTTCAAAAGTGCTTCGGTGGATCACTCCTGTCAGAAAGTTTAAAGTGCGAAAATAAAAATACACTTTTCTAGATGAAAAGAAGACCAAAATACGTTGAAAGGCCGTATCTTTTTAGTCCAATTCTCGCGTCTTCACTCACGGATTGAAGTTTATAGCCTGGAATACTTTGTCAAAAACATTGAAAAATTACTTAACAAGGCCTAACACAAGAGAATATCTGAGACAGGCATTATTTATAAAGCCCAGTCCATACAAATGATATTTTTCTCGGTAAAATTTTTCTTTCCTTTTGAAAATTACTAATGCTCGGAAGGCTGGTAGCTCGATGCCGTTGGTTCTGAATATTTGCGAATGGTAACAGTAAAGAAGTGAACTGAGTGATTGAAAATTTTTTAATTAATGATGTATATCCATATGATCTGACAATTTAATGCACATCAGGAGCTTTTTTGGCCATATTGCCTTCAATGCAAAGTTTCCCCTTTGAAAGCATACGGCTCATTAAAATTAGACGGTATACACATCCTGTCGGGAAAAATCAGTGTAGCCAACGCTTGGTCTAATCAGATGCGTTTCATAGGCCTCAATTTTTATGCATTTTGAGAAATTCGCAAAGACATTGATATTTAAAAACATTATTATCTAAAGTTGTAAAACAAAATTTGCTTAATTTTTGGTAAGAATTTATGATCTATAGATGGCAAGATCAACCACGATGTCAGAAAAAAAGACATCTCAATTAGCAGCTGTAAATATTTATTCCAAAATTGACTGATATATGCAATCTGTCGTTTCCGATTGATGTGGTAACCCAAAGTAGTAACCAATTTGAGCCTACTTATCAGAACCTTCGATAGGTGGGGGAAGAAATGGTGGTGTTCGGTGTGGAGGCCAGGGAGCGCGGGCTTTTCAAACGGAAGGCGCGCTCTTATGGTAGCCCTCATGTTAAACGACAAGCTGCGTGCGCGACCCCTAAATATAAATCAATTTAAGAAATTTTTTGTTCTCCTCATTTTCTCATTAAATGTCACCATCTGAGACCCTAAGACCCATGACTTTCAGACGTCTACATGTATATAATACCCTGCGAGCCGCCGCATGGGCGTGTGGCAGGGGGTGTTAGGTCACCAGCCGTGTAAAGGTGTAAGTTTTTTGGAGATGAGATGGTGACATGAATTATAGGAGTGTATTTAGTGGAGCTTAATTTTTATTGTGGTCGCTTAGTGTTCGCGGAAAGAACGAGTTTTTGTACCTATATGTTCGGCAGAGTATCTCTCTTATTTTAACGCATCTGTCAGACCTAGAGATGTAATGAGGAGACATGATAATATTCTCTATGTCCCTCTGAAGCACATCAGTTCTGAATTTATCAAGCAATCTAAGCCTAGCGTGTAGCCTCCGTGTCTCTAGGGGCTCCCACCTTAGTCCCTCTACAAGTTGTGAGACACTATTTGTACGCTGGTAGCAGTTTTTAACGAAGCGCGCTGCTTTCCTTTGTATTTTATTAATTTTTTAGGTTAAATCTATTTGAGCAGGGTTCCAAATGCTCGCGGCGTATTCGAGGTGTGGCCTAACCAGAGCGAAGTAGATGGGACACCCTATGACACCTATTGTCAAACACGTCTGATTAGTGTATGTATATACTTACATAATGACAGAGGTGTGATGCCTCTCTATTTCGAGAGGGTTGCTAAGGGAGGAATTCGTAAACACAGAGTTGATGGGAGAATGGCGGGAATTTTGAGAAACAGAGAAAGGGGGCAATGAGAACGAGAGGCGACGGCGTCTGACCAACGAACCGTTTCAGTCGGACTTTCTGTGGACGCAATTGGTTCGAGGATCAACAAGGGTTACATGCAGCTGGGGGAGGAAGAAGAGAGAGACTGGACTTGGAAACGTGTAGAACAGGGGGTTGGGGTGTATAAAAATAGATAGGAAGGGAAGTGACGGACCCTGGCGAGAGAAGGACGCCGAATGCAAAGCATCGGAGCGAGAATGCTGTGCCGTGTGGAAAGAGAAGGATCGCTCTCATCAGTACGAGAGTCATCACACGAGCTCAAACAGAAGTCCCCGGTAAAGGGAATGGAGTAAGAATGCTTGGGCGCACGTGAGGGATGGCTCTGTGCATATGCGATAGCAATATCAACAAACTTGCTAACGACATTCACTGCAATCTGGCGATTTTTCATTTGCTGTTTCTGAAAGATTTTAATTTTCGGGTCCACATTAAGGATTATGCTTGCTGCAAAAATAAAACTAGAATAACATCCAGGAGGTCTAAAAGGATGAAGTGGATGAATAAATCACTCTCAATGGAATGGTAATATTTTACAATATCAACTCTGTTTATTTTGTAGAACCTACAGAGTGTACTACACATTTTTCTACAATAAAACTACGTAAGTATCTTGTACTTATGTTCCATTAAGTTTATTAAATTATATGTTATTGTCATCAGCCATCCCCTTATTTTTTTAAAAATTCAGATAACTCTCAGGCAGAAAAAAAATGTTGCCAACTGATAAGTGTAGTCTTTCTGTACAAATATTCCACAGGGCTTTTCAAACTCATTTCTGATTTAATTTTATTTTTAACGTTGTAATGCTAAATATAGATAGCTGTTCTCACCAAAATAACCATGTGCGAAGATTCATGACTGATGAACGCTGTGTAACATCACTATTGGGCTGAAATGATGACATACTAAGAGATAAGAATGTCTGCTCGCCAATCACTCATATTGCAGCATAGTTATGCTCTTTGTAAAAATAGATTGTTTTGAGAGTTGTACTGATTATTATCCGCATCTGCGAACCGTGTCTTGTGAGTTGAGCTTCTTCGTTAAATTCAATGTATCAGTAGAAACTCCCGCGGTCAGGCAAGAGTCCTCGGTTGAGGATATAAAAATCTTTGCTCTCTTCTCTTTCTTTGCTTTCTTGCTTTCTTCAATCTTTTCAATCCCCTACGCAGTCCGATGGAATGAAGGACTTTCTTCTAAATTTCTAATTTATGCTTTTGACTGTAAAACTCAGAGATGCGTGATTATCATTCTGGAACTCGCTCTCAAGCTGCATTACGGCCATTGCTTTTTTTATAGCAGCTATAGTGGTGCTAAAGATTGTAGAAAATTTGAGAGATGGGAAATATACCGGTGTCAGAATGGATTAAAGAAAATGAACAAAACACTTGTCTATTCAGAAATCCGCGCCTTAGGAAGCAACACCAGGTGTCCGACGACAGCATCTTCGTCGCAAATCGCGCAGAGAGTGAGGAAGGCTTTATAATTACACAAACACATGAGATTTCATGAAGGTTTCACCTCACATATCATTACACTTTGAACCTGTCCAATATTGCCCACATTTGGATTCTCAAAGCCTTGGTAATGTATTCAAGAATTAGGAATGCAATTGCTTGTGTATAATTAAAATGATTCACTAGGCCAAGAAACTTATGGAGAAAGATAATTACAGTGTTTATGACCAAAAAATCAATCGATAGACCTATTCTGTGTTTGATCAAATTTAAGGGTTGATGTAAAATTATATATTTATTGATGTTTGTTGTGGAATCCCCATTCCCGCAAACCAGCACAGTAAGTGTTGTTCGTTGCATATTTGACGAGTGATGCCAATTTTTTTTACGGCCATTGGAGACTCATTTATTTTTGCTATCTTGAGAGGCCATAGAGCTCAATTTCCTTTGATTTAACAATCACCAGGTTGGAAATCCGAGAGCTTTACATTCTAAGCATTCACTGGGAAAGCCTTAAAGTTTACTAAATGGGGCTTACATGACGTTCAGGACCCATATTAGGCTATAAGTAGCAGTAGGAAACACAAGAAGGTTTGAGGGGCCGTCCTTTAAGGCGAATTTTATATAAATATAAATAAAACTGGATTTGACTAAGGGGTTTCTGTCTATGCTTATTTTTTAATCTGCGATACTCCATTCATTTGAAAGATTTTGAATAGTTAATCTCGGATTACAAGAAGAATGTAGTTTTTTGCATTCGATATTTTTTCTGCAATCGAATTTAGGTATTCACGCATAATTACGTCGATAATTGCTACTTCGACAATAGTATTTTTTATTTTCTTAGTAACCGCAACATCGGCTTTTAACGGGGACGAATGTCTCCGGTATTTATTTTCGGGTAATATAAAAAATATCATTTTTGTCAGTTTGCAGCGATCTTTCGGCTCTGGAACCTGAAACTCCAACCTGTCCTCGTTTAATAAATGACTGTTCCATAATATGTGCATTTTCTTCCCTGTTACCTAGTGGCATAAAAGATAAATTTGCAATTCTACACTCTAAAAACTAACTTAATTCCTCACCGGACTCGCTGCACGACAGAAATTTTAGAATGTCACAATAAAAAGTGAGCCCATGAATCCATCATCCCGAGTAAGCGATGCTTAAATTGTTGAACACATAATAAAAGCACCCTGAGAACAGAAGTCGCGCTCCAGGATAAATAGTCAAGCCCCAAGATTGTTGCGTGAACTAAAGGTTTTGTTCTGATGCACAGCGAGTGTAAGGCGCAAATGTGCCTTCGCGTCTCAGCGTGATAAATACTCTCAGCCGCTTAACGGCCTGCGGCTGCATCTCTTAAGGAGAACTCCTTTGCACCCTTCTTGTGTTTGAGTGGAAAAACCAAAGAGATACTGCTGTGCACAGGAGGCGTCCTTAACCTTCCTCTCTAACGCCATTCCCCTCGAAAGCATAGTAATTTACCAACGGCTTTAAACTTCACAAAGCGCGTGTATCTCCATAATGATGCGTCAGAACCAGACTAAGGACGCTATATACATCAGAGGAAAAAGAGGAGACTAGATAAGAAGAACGAATGAGAAGGGGATCAATTGGGTTCAGAGCTCGCGTACACATTCCTAAGGCGCTTGGGTTTCCTCTTTCCCTTGACTTCATCCATTCAACTCGCCCCTTCTTGATCTCGCCTAAGAGGTCATAAATTGCGTCCAGTTAATTTTATCATCCTCTCTTTCCTTCCATCCAGCTCACGTATTCTCGCTCCGTGTTTTATTGTCTCAAACGCAAATTCACACCAAGGGAGGAAACTCCTAGGGGGTCGCCTTATATTTCCGAATGTTTATTTTCTCTCCTCGGAAAGGCAGGGCAGCCGTCCTTTCACTAATAGATTAATTCTCGCGAAAATCTTTTACAGTCACCATCGACGATAAATATTCGATATTTTTTTCTCCAAGCGATGATACAGTAAAGATAAAATTTGATTCTTTACTGCAAACATCGAATTTTTTTTCATAATCGAATTCCAAAACATCGTAAAAAGGACCCTCAAAAAAATTGTTGCACGTTTCAACGATTGAGCCGTATTCGTCAGAGATAATGTTCGGTTCCATTATGGAGGAAAAGGGCAGATAGGTTGGAGGAGGGAGAGCAAGATGGATGACAAATTGTGGGAAGAGAGGAATGACGTTTTTGGGATAATTACTGTGACCTGTGGACTAAATTTAACCCAGGCTTTTCAAAGGCTCTCGTCACCCAAATGAGCCATTCTCTTGTTTTAACGATATTATTAGCGATGGAATCGAGAGCGACTTCTACAATGACATGAGAGAGTCATTCGTCAAATATCTGACAGTGGGAGACGGTGTACTTGGGGATTGATTTAAGAAAAGTTGGAAATTTGGAGGCATTGCCACACCTACACCGTGGGAGGAGTAAACATAAAATCTTCAAATAGGTATAGTAAAATATCTTGGAATTACCTTAACTTCAGATATGTCATGGGGAACACACATGCAAAACATATGCGGCACAGCATTAAAAAAACTAGGTTTTGTTAAGCGTATAATTGGAAGGTCCTCGGATGAAAAAGTAAAAGAGAGATGGTACTCCGCTCTTGTTAGGCCACACCTCGAATACGCCGCGAGCATTTGGGACCCTGGTCATTAGGATTTACCAAAAAAATTAACTAAATGCAAAAAAAGCAGCACGCTTCGATAAAAACTGCTACGAACGAGCAATTGTGTTGCACAACTGTGAGAGGGATTAAGGTGGGAGCCCCTAGAGACTCGGAGGCTGCCCGCTAGGCTTAAGCTGCTTGAGATATTCAGAACTGGTGAGTTTCAGAGTGACACAGAGAATATTATCATGACGCTTCACTACATTTAAAGGTCTGACAGATGCGATAAAATAAGAGAGATACTCTGCTGAATAGATAGGTACAAAAACTCGTTCTTTCCGCGAACAATAAGCGACCTCAATAAAAACTGAGCTCCACCAAATACACTCTCATAGGACATGTCACCATTTCACCTCCAAAACTTTCACATCTTTACACGGCTGGTGGCCTACCACCCCCTGCCACATGCCCATGCGGCGGCTCGCGAGGTAGTATGAAGATTTAGATATTTATATACCCCCAGCGCTGACTTCCAGTGCCATATGATATGCTCACGTGTCGCATCAGAGGGAAAAGCTTCTTTTTAACCTTGTGTGGTAAAACAAATTATTAAAATACAAAGGAAAGCAGCGCGCTTCGTTAAAAACTGTTAAGAGCGTGCATATTGTGTCTCACAACTTTTAGAGGGATTGGGGTGGAAGCCCCTAGAGTCTCGGAGGCTACACGCTAGGCTACACGTCCATGCGGCGGATCCCGGTGTAGTATGTAGATGTAGATTGCAATGATTATTGATACGAAATTTAACGGAGTGATGCATTTTCCTACGTAAAAGACAGGTTAGAAGTTGAACGAAAGGCGGTAGAGAATGTATACTAAGTCATGCCGCTTATATTGTAAGTGTGTTTAAGGTGATATATATCCATGTCTTCATGATCATATGCAAGCAAAAGTAAATGTGTTTTGCATGATAATTTTGGCGTGTTTATTACAATTTAATATCCTGATTTTCAGGTAGGTGTCCAAGGCTATCGGGATGGAGGGTTACTTTCTCCTTCTGAATGGTGAGCATAGTTGATAGTGTAACGTAGCTACTCCACACCTTTTAGGGTGGTATCATTTATTAAAAAATTAGAATCTCCGCCGAAGTCGTATGGGTCAACAACCGCGGGAGGTTCACTCACGCCATATTATTATTGAATTACTATGGAACGCGGACTTGTAATAATTAAAATGATAAAAATATGTACCCAAACAAATATCAGGTGATCAAACAAATAACAGCAATCATCTAAACAAAATTGTAGCTATAAATACCGGATATTAGGGAGAGTATGGGACTTTGGATTTGAGCAGGAGGTAGTGCACGAGTGAATTCGGGCAGGAGACGGAGTACGGGCATTTGACGAGGAGACAGTGATCAGATGCAGTTCATGAGGAGACAGTTATCAGTTTTCAATTATCAGAGCTACGAATACGTGCTAAGAGGTCTATTTGTGTGTGTTAATCCCATCAACTGTAGACAACCGCAAGGAGAAAGCAGATAAGGGCTGAGAGTACTTGCACCGGGACCATTCGTCAAGAGAGTGGTGTCCATTACATCGACATGAGGCTGAGTGGGTTCGTACGAATACCATTTGTTAGAAGAGCAGTGCTCATTACATTGACATAAGGGAAGTAGCCCGATGCACGTTTGTCATCGGGACAGTTATGTTTCATTGTAACTAATTATCAAAGGGATATCATTTATGAAATGAAAAGGTGATAAATAATGGCACAGATAATTTCAAGTATATTCTCAGACATTGATTTTCTAATAGTGACACTGTTAATTCGCTAAAGAACATTATTAAGTGGGATTTATCTTGCTTCTGATAAATCATCAAGGCATTTTTTATTGGACACTTAAGGAACGTGTGACTTAGGAAATGAGTATTTTATGTGTGTTTAGTGGATTAAACCTTGTTAAAGGATATTCATGTCTCTGGAATTTTGTATCTGAGCAGCCAAAGTAAGTCTTGTGGTGTCCACAACGTGTCTTCCCCCATTGCGTGTCACAATTGCGTTTTATGATTCAATTATTATCCGAAAATGCAGCTAATACCTATGTTTCATGCTCAGGATGGTGGTATTTTGTAAAAATTTAAACACATTTTGGAAAGCCAAGGGGTATCAATGCGAGTTTTAGTTTCAAAAGATCAAAACTTTCTACCACTTATTGTCAGCGGTAATTGATTCGAATGACAGTTTGCACCTCCGTTTTTTATTTCTTTAGTTATTCTCTTCAATTTATCAACTTAAATTTTCTCTAAGATTAATGACGCGTCTTAAAAAGAGAAGTTTCTATGTTCATTGAACGTGATGAACAAGTTAAGTACTCACATAATTATTTTGTCTTTTTCAATCAAAAGTATTTTATCATAACCTGCGTAGACTGAATATGTAGTTATTTATTGGGGTGAGTTTATTTCCTTAAAAACCAGAAATGTACCCCCGTCTAAAAAGCCCCCATGTGCAGCCATATGTTTCTCAGGACCTCTCAGGGAATTGGTGTACCATTTGAGAATTGGAGTTGGTCATATTTAAGTATATATAACTGAATGGCTGGCTACTGCTCATTTCGTCCACAGTTGCCGGTCATTTCAAACAAGGAGATGATAGCTAGCTAACTTTAGCTATCTGAAACCTTAATAGATAGGATGTTTATGCTATGGATATGTAACTACCAAACGCCTTTAGAATGATTAATATGACAGCTTTATTTAAATCCGTTCGTTCAAACTTAGATTGATACTTAACTATGAGTTAATTCTTGTTTTAGGATTAGAAATCGGTAGTTTATTGAATGTTTTTTTTTATACCGATGTAAAAAATGAAATTCTTGAATTTTGGATATTTCGGAATGATTTTTAAATAAGTGATGTCTCTTAAATGATCACAAAGTGTAGCTTAGAGTACCAAAAAAGTGGCATTCGCGCCCAAAGTTCTTCATTTGATCGTAATACAGAGATTTTATCATTTACTACATCGCCCTCTTTCGCTGTGAACTGAAATGATAAGTTCGCGTGAGGAGAAGTAACTTTTCCGGCTCCACGCTCCCAGCTCTCCCGCGGCCGGTTACAATGTTGTCACCGGAGATGAAGTCGGTACACGGAGTGCAGTGGCAGCAGTAGAAGCAATGTAATTGTTATCGTTATTGGATACCTGCCGTTCCAATTAACAGCTCTGCTCTCTCGTCAAACGAGTACGCGGCGGAGCTCGCTGCATGCTATAGGTTTGGCGGTGATATTGGCACTTGGTTCAGCATACGAATGGACGTTAATAGCAAAGGTTAGCCAATTTCGTTTTCCAATTATATAAAGTTTCAAAAATTGTATACGTAAATATTTATACACGTATTAAATCGATGGTTTTTAATTAATTTTTCTCAAAGCTGCCTAATCATTGAAAAATCATCTTTTCTTCTTCAAAACTTTAAACTTTAATGGAAACTGTATTTCCAGATGTACAATGGGGACGGTTTGTGGGCCAGAGGGTACCTCTGTTTGGGTCCATTTATTTGCCTTATCGATCTCTCCCCCGTCTTTTCATCTTCAGTTTCCTTACCTTTTCAGTCTACGAATTAGAATTCCAACTAAGCGTACCCTGCCTCACCCAGTCACTAGAACACAACCCTTATCAGGCCTCCTCTCACCCTATCACCTCTCCGTTCTTCCGTACTCCCCGCTCACTCCCATCTCAATTCTCACGTTTATCACTTCTCACTTCCATCACTCTTCATTTTGATTCAAGGGACTCTTCCAAAACACCAATTCTCTCTCTCTCTCATTCATCAGGTTGTTCCCTCATTCATTCATTCGTAAGATCCATTTCACCTTTCCCTTTCAATTTTCCTCCGTCAAATCTCCCATGGCAGATGAAGTAAGTAAGTAAATAATTTATTATCGCTCTGGGTACAGGGCCTTAAGAGCAAAAATACAAACATTTGCATACATACATTCATGTTCATTTGTGACATAAAAAGAAAAGAAAAATTAAACAGTAAATGCATTTATAGGTTTCAACAAAAGTGCTACTAGAACTTTAGAAAAAAATTATAAACTTCACTTTTAAAATTTTCGATTTATTTATCGTTTTTTACATTTACTGGCAATGAATTCCATATTTTAGTTGATGTGACAACAAATGAATCACTAAATTTGGGGTTGCGATGAGCAGGATAATAAAGTATTAAGGGGTTGCTTCTAGTTATGAACTAGGTACAGACTTAAATAGTTGAGAGAGATAGACAGGCTCCTTGAATGAGAACAGGCGATGCAAAAACACACACTGCAAATACAATCGTCTATATTTTGATCGATGAACAATGATGAACGGGAAACCAAAGACATTCCACATTCCTTTTTTCCTGAGTGCACTTTGTTAGTCCACGTATGTCATAGAACCGTCCCAAAGCACTTATGGACACCTTAAATAAGATATTCTTATCTCTAACCATCAGCAAAATATAAGTATACGAATTGTACTGGCAGTTCTGAACCCGATCAGTATTTTTTCTTTTTTTATTTGTTCATCGCTATATTTGGCAATTAATCACATGGATAAATGCATTTACATTCAGTTGAATAACACTTTTATTGTCAGAATATTTCAAATGTCTCTGTTCATAGCGAGAACAGCTCAGTTAATTATAAGTATAAAATGCTCTGGATTGGATTGGAAATTTGGGGAGGCGACCGACGGCTAAGGTCATTTGCGCCATGGCGGACAGGTAAGGGAGGAAGGGTGGATAGAAACCCGGCGTCGGCATTAGCCTGCTCCCCCTCTGCAGGGATTTGAACCCTGGCCGCCCGTGTGGTTGGCGAGTACTCTAGCCACCATACCAACCCGATCCCCATAAAATGCTCTGCCTCATGCTTTCCTCATGAGAGGAAAATTCAAAAAATACATTTGGAAATTGGTGAACTCTATAAAATCTCTTATTATCGAGCGATTCGCAAAAATTGTCTGAATTTCCTTGATGTTTCATGAGTGCACTTTTATACTTCTCAACAACCTCACCCATGTGACTCCAAATATATTCACTTCATTTCGTTTGTCGAGGCCCACGATTCATTTCATTCCCTTTGATAGGAATTTCCAATGATGAGTGATTCGCCATTCATCCTTCGGCTGAAGTAATAAGATTTTTTGACCAGATAGAAGGAGTTTCATATTTTTTAGTAAGTTCAAATAAACCATTTCTCCTGTCGTAGTCTTGGCTATGACTTGGCTTAATTACTGTATCTTTGGTGTTTAGAGGGTTAAAACTGCGGCTGTTTATTTTGTACATCTGGAGTTGCAATAAACCCAGAGAATCATGTCTTATTTTACTCATAACTTTTTATGGCTTGGACTCGACACCATCTTAACCGGAAGTCGAACAAAAAAGATATGGATACGCCCGTTTATGCAAATCAACCTATGCTGGTAACGGCAGTTATGAAGAATTAATGAGAAAGTTTCCCTCTGGTTTGCGCGACGAGAACAGAGATATTAGGAAAAATAAGAATAATAATCTATCGTTTAGTAATGCTGTGCTGTTCAGACTAATTTGAAAGAGATCCGTAATAGAAAAAGAAAGAAGGAGCACTTTTAAAAAATGGGGAACGATGGTGGTGTTGTTATTTATTTTTTCCCTTTTTCAGATCCAGGAGCGAAGAGAAATCTTCTTTCTCATTTGCTGAAACGACTTTCTTCTCCAACAAAGCTTTTGGAGTTCACTGAAGCAGCAGTTCACGCTACAAATCCCTTACAAAATCAAATATTTCTGGAGGGGAGTTTCTTTGGCGTTTATATTTCAAGTTTTTGAAAAGAAGAAGACTCTTTAGCGAGAATATAACATCACAAAAATAATGAATACAGTTTATACATTTTAGGTTTAATTTCATGAAATAATATTATGATTGTTGACAAATGTCAGAATTTTACAGCACAATAAAATGTTATTTGGCGTGGTTCATCGAAAGACGATGCTAGTGCACTTTAAAATGTGTTTAGCTTTGTATTTTCGTATCATTTCCATTCTAAGGAACTGGGTTAAATGGCACGGGTCATCTTATGTACTTATCTATAGAAAAAGATTCTGCAAATTTTCAACTATCAGTTTAAAAAAAAGCGATTCTTAATTTTAGCCTCATTTTTTCGGTATCAGCCCGCTGCGGAGTCGGAATAGGATGAGATCCATCCGTTTCTATGATCAGGAGTAGTGTAGAGACTAGAAAAAGCTTCCTGTCATCCTTCGTTCATTACCCTAACTTCATGCTCAATCTGAAGGTCATGGATGACCTTGTCTGGCCTCTCACCCCCTTTAAAGACTAACCAATCGTCAGGTTCTTAGATGTCTCTTTCATCTCAATGAAATGGCAGTCCAGTGAGTTTCGGCCCTTTGTAGATTAAAAGTCAACCTCTTTTTCATTGAAGGCGTAAAGACTCACATGCGAATCAGAGGCGTTGAGCCAGTTGATAATCAACGGTCTATGACACGGAACACGGAGGATCGCCTTCGTGCTCCACTGAGTCCCAATGTAAACAATGCTCGTACGCGAAGCAATTAACGCTCACGCGCCCAGCGTCAAGCCCTCTGCATTCTTGCTTGTGTGTGCTTGTGCAGATTTTTAAACCGACCGATCGATTAGCGATCGAATAGATGGAATTTAAATGACTCCCGTGTTCGTTTGGGAATCGTTAATTTTTAGAAGTTTTTCCTCTTCCATTCCAGTTAAACAACTTAAGAAGGGGAACGGTGATGATATGAGGACTTATTTTTCCCTTTGCATATCAGATTCACCCTAATTGTGCTCCTTTCGCGTATTTTTTCTATCGCTTGGGTAAGAAATATGCGTGAAAACTGAAGAGGTTTCCTTGCTGAGGCATCCTGAAAGGCATCCCTTGTCCGGCTTAAAAGAAGTATACTTTCGGAGCGTCTTGTAAAATTTACGCTTATTCTTTCGTGTTGGATCTAATTGACCTGACGACATTTACGTTGATTATATTTTAATGAAAATAAAATCATTTTGCTTTCCTTTTCCGTCTAGTTTCCTTAATTCCTCACTTTTTCCGTCCAATAAGCTTCACTCCAAAAGTTTAGCGATTTATTCGGAACTGGACTCCGCCGTGTTAAAACACTCCTTTTCATCCATATTGTTTTAAAGGTGATTTTAAAAGTTTTAGATCAGTCGATAGCCAAGTGATTACCAAAAAAAGCCGGCTGCGCTAAAATGGCCTGCGCCGAAACGGTTGCACCGAAACGACCTTGCGCCGAAATGTCTGTGCTGAGACGGCCGCGCCGAGGTGTCCTTGACTATGTCTCACAAAATGCTCTATTTGAGCAACATGGTGAAAAGGAAGTGCCTTCCTCCACCTAAACTCATCTCAAATTTGCTTCCGTTTACACAATTATTTCCATGGTAAGTAGTTTCAAATATGTGCATGAAGAAAAGCACAAAATATACTGAGTACATATATGGTAGGATCGTAAAAATTGCAGGCTGTGCTTCTGAGCAAAAAAGCCTAAAACAGGGAAAACCAGTTCAGTTTGGGGAATATAGAAGGCCCACAGAATTTTGTGAATAAAGGTGAATGTGAACATCATATATATTATTTCTCAAAGGTGTTTATTTGTCGCAACGCCATAACTCCCATAATTCTTCATCAAAATTAATGATTCAAACATTGTTAAAACTAAAATTTTGATAAAAATGATACAGTGCCATCTGTTGACAATATAATCAACTAATATGTTGGCTATGTTTACGTGCTTAAAAGACTAGGAGGCACACATCGTTTAGTTAGATTGTTTACATTCTACATGCAATCAGTGTCACCGTTAACCGCTTACGTTTACGTTATGTATCTTTATCACAAACATTAATAACATATAATTGTCCATGGGAAGAAACAGGTAGAAGAACAGGAAGAAAGAAGGAAGAAACAGGAAGAAGCTGCATGCTGTGCGAAATATTCGACAGGTGGAAGAACAGGAAGAAAGAAGGAAGAAACAGGAAGAAGTTGCATACTGTGCGAAATATTCGCACGGGTCAGCTCGTATTTAAGAAAACGCGGATGGGATATTTTGATGAGAAAAAGAACAAAATATTAAAAATAATGCAAAATAGTTATTTACACAATTTGGTGACATTATTAAAAAAGAGAAAAATCAAATGAATGAAAAAGTTAACTAATATAGGTTTTTTATTAGATAATGGTAAGGCAACATGAATAAAAAATGTCGTAATTAACATATGTATTGAAATGTATTAAGCATATGCCCATGTAGAGTCGTCTTCCACAACTGGGGACTCGACCTCGCCCTCCGCACACCTCAGTGGGTTTCTAACTAATTGCGTTCCTCCGCAAATCTTTATGCGGAGCTTGGTTTTGATGCAGAGGTGGGAAATGCGGGCGTAGTGTACGAATCGGAACGGCGTGTTCAACACGCGGGTGCTTTCGCGGTGGGCGAGAATGCCGCGTCGGGAGGACGGCATCTAATTTGCGGTGTGATTAATATGGGCACGCAGTCGTGGGACTCAGGAGAGGGATTAGAACAGAATGAATGGGTGGAGAGGTATGAATGCACTCGCCTTGGCTGCGAGGAGAGAGACGGCGAGAATTGTGATGTATTTTGGTTGCTGTCGTGTTGTTTGCTGCCTCTCGGCCACGACGCCTTTTGCTTGAATTCCTGCTCTCTCGATGTCGTCGACTATGTCACCGGTGGAGCAATGATAAACGAAGCGGAACCAGCAAGGTTCGCCGTCGCTGATAGCAATGTATGTCATTGTGTGGGACATCTCCCAGACCGCTTTTCCTGAGTCACATCACCAGGTCGTCGTGCTAGCAACTTTCGCGCAGCGTAGCGTTTCGCGTAGCGTAGCAGCCTTCTTTCAAGGATTATTGCATAAGCAATTTTTGCCTTGTGTTCCAATCTTTAGTGATAATCCCGCGTCCGCTATAAGTCCAAATTGCCCTATCTTAGGATGGATTCCGGTCTCCTATATTTATAAAATCCATCCCTGTCCAGATGTAGTAAACGTTCCTTGAGCTTTTCAAGTTCCTTATTTCCACTTAGCTCAATGGTTTCAAAGTATTTCTTGGCTAATCTGACCAGCTCCTCATGTATCTTATGTTATGTTTTCTATACGGATCACGTCCGAATTAGTATGCCAATATCTTAAGAGAAAATGTTTCTCAGGCCTTTTCTCTCCCTTATTTCTAATTTAGCTGTATTCCCTTTTGTGAACAGGCCAGCCCATTCAGGTGCTGCATAGAGTAGAGTTGGCTTTAACATGGAGCTATATACAGTACTACTTATTAGATTGGACGTAGAGTTGCTTTTTAAAATCGGTGATATGCTTGCCCATAGGCCGATAAACTTGGTGTATGCCGCTTCCAGGTGTTCTATGAATGATAAGCGGTTGTCAAGTATAATCCCATGGTATTTCACCCTATCTTCCCACTCTATTGGCTGTTGCTTAATTCTAATGAACCCCCCCTATATTGTTGTTTTGGCAGAAAGGACGGATAAACCTCATCACCAGGTATGCATCGCAGATTTGCCGCGAGATTAGCTCCCAAAAAGTGAGCTTTTCATCCAATAGCTCTCTTTCTCACGGTGTCCTCAATTACGTCTTCTTTCTCGGTGTGCGCGTTTTATTGCTAGTAAATCCACTTATCTAAAGCCAAATATGCAGAAATTAACCAAATGTCATCCTTTTACGTCCCCTCCTTCCTTTTAGGACCTGTTCAACTTTCAGGATTGAAAAGACCCGGAGTGGGAGTATTTCTTTGTTTTCAAGAAACGTCGAACATTTAATTTAAAATTTAAATAAAATAAATCCCAAATAAATTTCCATGCAACTCTGTATGATATATTTTGTTGAACATGATCTGTAAGATTTCCATTTCATCGATACATAGTTACGCGTAATAGCAATTCTCCCAGTAGGGTTGACGTCCTTCTTAAACTGACTACCGACGCTTTGATTTTCACAGAACATTTAAAACAAATTTGATAGCTCAATTCCTCTAGATTGACGTAGAGTATTTTGAACAATCAATCAATAATAGTACAAAAACAATCTTTTTTTCTGTTTTACTGAGCTTAGTGCATTGTGGGATTTGCCTACACGCAACGTATTAGCTACAACTATATCGATTTGTAAATACTTGCCAGTTAGTCATTAGTTAACAAGGTAGGCTAAACATTGTGTTGATAATTATAATGTAGTATCACCTACATCTATGAAATAGGTACGGTGCAAGTCTCCGCTAGGATGTGTGGCACTAGAATGTGGTGAGATTCCACACCAGGTATGAAGCCCTCTATCAAACTGAAATCGGAATCCCGCACTTTCCCCGGATGCCAGGTGTAGTCCAAAAGTTGTCAGAACAACAGTGCGCGGTCAGGCAAGAAACTGGTATAGTGTAATTTACAAGAACATACCGCCATGCAGGACACTGCTTAAGATACAACTTATATAGTTGTATCTTTTCTTATATAGTTGTATAGTTGTATAGTTTCTTATATAGTTGTATCTTGTTTATATAGTTGTATGTGTCTTAAGATACAACTTAGTAGATATTGTTAGTATTATTAATGCGACATATAAATAGCACTACAAGGTACTAAATCAACTACAGGGGTAAATCACGCAGAATATTACACATTAACATGGTCATCAACATTAACATAGTTAGTAACTAATAATGATGTGAAAATAATTATCACAAGTAGAAAAACCTATTGATATCCATTTCAAAATGAAAGACAATGGTAACTTTCCACACAGGATTTTTAATGATTCCCGACCATGGTTTCAGCACCTAGTGCCACTATCAAGCCACTGATAGTGCCATTAACTACCACTAGTACCATTATCAAGACACTAATTCTGACCTTGAAAATGACACTAGGTGCTGAAACCATGATCGATAATCATTAAAAATTCAGTGTGGAAAGTTGCCATTGTCTTTCATTTTGAAATGTATATCAATATCAATTGCTTCCACAAAGTTTAGCCTAATACGTTTTTATATATAGAAAAACTTATGTTACCTAGTCAGAGTCAATATATCCCAACACAGACATATCGCGACTATTTTGGTCCCTTATTGTGTGGAAAAAATGACATTTTAAATTTATCGGTTCGGCAGTCTATTTCCTTTATCTTTTGCCTGTCATCGTTTCTACCATAATAGTTTGGCTCTAGTAAAATATTGACGGCCTTATTCATAGATTCCTTAGTGAGCTGCTATCGGCTTAGTAGCGCACTAACTAGTCGCCAACTAACAAAATGGTATTCATAGACTGTTACTAAGCTCAGCAGCGCCAAGTGAGCCGCTGTTCTAGTAGCTGATTCTTAAACACTCTCTCGCCTCGTTTAGAGGCGCTCCTATATGGCGGTCTGTCACAAGTGGCTCACCTCGTGTGATAACCTGAAGGCACAACGGAGATTTTAGGCGAAAATACCAAAGATACCGGTGGAATTGCTTTTCTCAAGTCTGGCGGATGCGACATGTAGTACTGTTGCTGGATCAAACTGAGCATTTTAATTATTTGTTCTTAGTCTACGACGTAGTAGTAGTAGTAGTCCTTGTACCCCTTGCATGTTGGAATGATTGAAGATAGAATGTTCCTTGGTTAGTAGATTTTAATGGGCGCGTTGCATGTGTGGTACGCTGGTTTCAATGTGATTTCGGTGTTCTGCCGTAAAATTAATGTATGCCTGGTGTGGAAGCACCCCCTGCCACACACCCTTTGGGTGGCTTGCAGGGTATGACGTAGATGTAGATTTAGATGTACTGCACCGTGTTGTGGTACTCCGTAGTGCTTCATAAGTGTTATATTAAACGAAAAAGGAAGAGTTAGTGAGATGATTACTGTGGTTTCGTGCGTCTTTAGGTCATCTCTTCCTCATCTCGTTTTATCAGTGCTACGCCTCACATCATTATAAAGTGCATAAATCATTGTGTGTGTAATGACAGATTTTGAGGGTAACAATTGCATTTTTAAATTCTTCTGGCCTTAGTACTGTTCATTTGTGGTTTTAGATGATTACTTTACGAGAATAAAGCCCATTTTAAAGAGTGTGTCCAGGAGGAAGCCTCGTCAACAATTTACATGTGCATATTAGTTTTCGTGACTACTGCATCAAGTTAGGTGCTTCAGAGTAATTAACTCGAGCATATTACGGTTGTGTTGTCGTAGGAATATGTCTTAAATTGATATAAAGACGTTCAATTGTTATCTGAATGAATTATAATGATTTCACACAGGTAATAATTATAATTGTGAGTCTGTTTACATCATAGCGCTGGTCTGTTTACATTCTGAACAGCGCTGGTCTGTTTCTTTTTTGTTTCGGTAGCAGAACGTTGTTATGGTTCACACAGTGATAGAAACTTCTTCCAGTGCTTCAGCAGTTTATCGCATCATATTTTATGTTTTATCTTCTAAGTGGATAAGTGAAATCAGTTTCGTTTTATTTAACACTTTCAGCCCGAAGTTAAAATTTTTAAATTTCCCGAAATCCGAAACTTTTTTTTTCGTGATCTGAACTTGAAAGTGTTATATTATACCAATGGTGACCAAAATACGTCTTTACTTCGAACATTTTATTGTTTTTTTGTGATTTTTATTTGCCGCCATCTATAGATGGCGCTCGGATCCTGGCGAAGTCCAAGTGTCCTGGCGTGTGCAATATTTTACGAATATCATGTACGGCAACTTTTTCAACCAGATTTTACTAAAAAATCGTTATTGAATCATTCCAGAGATAGTTTTTTATTTGAATGTTGATAAATTTAAATACATTTAACATAGAATTATTTAAATAATAATTCTTTATTTTTTAAATTTTTCTTGTAAAGCTCGTTTTTTCTTCTTTATCAATAATTTTACCAAGTTCTAATTGCTAATCTAGATAGCTAATGTTGAAGATTTTATGTAAATTTGTATCGATGATTATAAAACACCTGCGTTTACACGAGTTGACAGATAAGCGCTTGAGTTCCACCCTCCCAAAAGCGAGCTTCAAGTGCGCGCTTGAAGGTTAGGAAGGTCTCGGGTGAGTTGCTGCAGGTGGTCTGAATCATGGTGCCTCTAACAGTAACGAAATGACGTTCGAGAATTCGTTCGAGAACGAAAAACATGTACCATTATCAGCACGTGCCAAACGTGCCTCCCCACCCCCAAAAACTTGACCGCATCCACACGCCTCCCGTCACGCACTTAGTTGACACTTCCATGCTGCCGGAAACGGCATCCTTTCATGTTGAAAAGGGTAAGTGAACGCCCTACGATAAGCTCCTAACTCAAGGACGGCCTCTGGGGCACTTTTAGTGCAGGAGGGGACCTATTGTTATGCCAGCAGCTGAAGAACAAGGCGAGGCCGCTAGGAGTTTCCCCCCCTTCCCCTCTCCATTCTTTCCGGCGAGGGTGCTTTCCTCTTTGACCGACCGACAAAGCATACCCAAACAACCAACTTGGACGAATGACAGAAATTCAAGGAATATATTTTCCGAAATATTTATGTCCTAATACATTCATAGTTTATTCCATTGCTATCAAAAATATCTGAAACTAAAACAGTCAGCAGTAATGTAGAAAAAGTAAATAAGTTAGGAAAACAATTTACAAATTATTAGTAATATATTTACACATATTTAATTACACGTACATAATCGCAGACATAAATGTAAATATACAACAGTCGTATGCAATATTTATAATATTTACAATATTTATATTTTCAAATATTTATAATATTTACACATCTATTTACACGAAAATAATTGCATACATAAATGGTAATTTATAACTTTGTATTGAATATTTACATAATCGCAGACATAAATGTAAATATACAGCAATCGTATGCAATATTTATAATATTTACAATATTTATATTTTCAAATATTTATAATATTTACACATCTATTTACACGAAAATAATTGCATACATAAATGGTAATTTACAACTTTGTATTGAATATTTATGATATTTACAATGGTTATATTTTCAAATATTTATAATTTTATACAATTTACAATATTTACATTTTCGGCAGTAGAGAGGGGATTACCGATGGAAGTCTTGGAAGCATTTTTCCAAGCAGAGGCCAGGTTCTTCAGGGCAATCAGGGCAGTAGGTAGTCACCGCAGACTTCTTACCCTGCTTCGAACACTGCCTGCACCGTTTCTGGACCCTTCTGTCATCCCTCTTTTCACAGTACTTCGGAAAATGAGAATCTATGGATATCATGGAAGGGCCCCGTGAAACGGGCAAACTCTCTCTCGTTTGGCCTTTGGCAAGGGCATCTATGATGGACAACCTGTATGAGTACAAGCTCAGTTTTTGCGAGCTGAACTTTTGGTACAGGAGATAGGAATTCAGAAGCATTATATGCATCACATGAATCCCTAATCTCCTGAACCATTTTAAAGTCTTGTGATCACAGGGATAGTATGCCATGAGTTGGTCAACACGGTCAATGCCCCCCATACATCTATTGTATTCGGCAACTGCCTTGGGCTTTTGGACAATATTACCCCTGGATGTGGTAATATTGACCAAGTTGTTGCCGAATTCAGTGCTAAGTAAGAGGACATCCCGTTTGTCTTTCCATTTCATGACATTTATCCCTGTGTCAGTACTCATACAAATTGTCTCACCTCGTTTCAATTTAGCCCGGATCACTTCCGGTGGGTTCCCTTTACGGTCTCCACGCAGTGTACCAGTGCAATAACACTCATTGCTGAGTAGTTCACGGGCTAAATTGACGTCATTGTAATAGTTGTCCATAAACAATGAATACCCCATTTGTAGTCTTCCCTTCATAAGTTTATGGACAACCTTACTTGCATGCCCTCGTCCGGCCAACTCGAGGTCCTTTTTGCCCGTATACACAATGAAATCCAGGACATACCCATTGGGTTCGGTAAGCATGTAAAGTTTGACTCCAAACTTATGCCTCTTCCCTTTGATGAATGTCCTGAACCCCAAGCGACCCCTCCACAATACCATAGATTCATCAATACATAATACCCTGTCTGGAGTATATGTTTTTTCCGAAATACTATGGAAAAGGTCAAGAAGGGGCCTAATTTTGTACAAGGGATCTATTGGAGCAGGGTCACCAAAATTTGCATTTTCTGCAAAATGCAGACTTTGCAAGATGGCGAGAAACCTATCTCTCGTCATCCTGCGGTGAAAAAAATGCAAATCAAATTTAGCATTCCTGTTCCAATAGTCCCTTATCCTGTTCGTTCTAACGGTACCCATATGGAACATCAATCCCAAAAACACTTCGAATTCTTCCCTGGTCAATTCGCTCCAATTAGTAACTCTTTGAGGTTGAACACCCACCTGATTTAGGAAAATGTTTTCCACGTAGGCGTTCGTCCTCTGGATTACTAATTGGAAGAATTCATCAGAGAAAAACAAGCTGAAATAGTCAATGGGATTATTTCCACTGGGTGCCGTTAGAAGAGCTTCCCTTCCCCGAAAGGGAAGGGCTGCAGGCAGGCAAGCACCCTTAGACCAGGCAAGGGGTGTCTGGGGAGGGAGGGTGGGAAGAGAGGGCGGTGGGGTGGGTGCATGGGAAGTGGAAGGAATAGGGGATGAGGGTGGAGGAATCTCCTCTGAGAGGTGGGGAGTAGGGGTTGGGCCTCTACCTGGAGTTATTGCTTCGTCCGAGTCCCCGTCGTCAAACTCCTCCCCACTGCCGAAATCACTCCACGACTCTGAAGACGAGTCTTCGCCAAAAGAATCGTCTTCCAGAATCTTTTGTATTTCTCCCTCCGTTATTCCGGCTGGAGCTCCTCCTCCTCCTCTCTTTCTTTTGGCTGTCACCTCTGGAATAATGAAAGCAAATACAGCATAAATGAATATTTATTGCAATAAATACAATAAGAAAGGTATTATACTAAATAGTTATGCCAAAAATTCAATTACCCAAATGTTCTGGAGAAATACTCCTCTGCCGCGAGGTCGATGGTTGAGGGGAGTTGGATCGCTTCATTCTAAAATGAAAAGGAAGCTGAAAATCACATCCCACAGAAATGGAAACATTTTTATTTACAATGAAAAAATTTAGCGTAAAAATTCGAACCCGGGACCATTCCATCATTAGCCCAGCGTTCTACCCACTAGGCCACCAACAAAATCTCATAATAACATTTCTGTAAATACAATGTATATGACTACCTTTAAAATTGATTTAATAAGCCAAATAATCGAACTTACCCGTCTCTTTCAATTCCTTCTCAAAACTGTTGAAAAACGTTTTTTTTTTAATATACGGTTTCCTAAAAATTTTTATCTCCACCTATTGGAAATGAGAACAAGAAAAAAGTCTTTGTTAATAAAAAGAAATATAAAAAGGCAGGGGAAAAAATATTTTTAAACACAATGAGAATATTTAAATAAAAATACCTTGTCGTAGTTAGCGCAACAGCTGGTAAAACACGACAAGTCGCAGCAGAATCCGAACTGTACCCTGTGGTGGCTAAGGCTGAAGTGTGATGCCTGTGAAGATCCGAGACCGCCAAGCGAAGGGAAACGGAAGACCGGGGCTCTCGAGTTTATGACTGCTGAGCGCAGCGGCCCGTCCTCTATAGATGGCGCTCGGACCTGGGCGGAGTCCGCCGCGCCATCTATTGATGGCGCTCGGTCTCAAAGTGTTAATGCTCAGAAAGGATTCGTGAAGGCACAAATAGGTATTCAGATTTAATAGTGACAATGTCCGCTGTACCGTGTGCATGTTCGTTTTTCGTTTACAAAATGACAGTTAATGTGTGAATGTGAGTACTGTTACATTTTCTATGTAAATATCAGTTATTATCCATTAATTAAAGGCAAACATTTTCCATTTTGAGTGTTTTTATGTTGACGGAACGGTGGATGCCTCAAGAAAGTCCTGTGCTTGTTTGAATATAACTGATACCCTAATTTGGTGCGATTGGTTGGAGTAAGTTTAAGTTTGATGTGATGAAGCTGCAGTGTGTCCATATAATTATATGAACGATCTGTGCAAGTTTGTGGTGTATTGCTACGTGTGGAAAAAAATAAAGTTTATGACAAGCATGTATTCCCGATTTTTCTATACAATAAAAATAAAATTTTATGGAAGAGGTGTCGGAATTATGATGGTTATGCTAAAATATGGGGAAATTAGAGAATTTAACGATGGCCTCATTGTAGCAATAGTGATGTATGCCATCGAATTCACGTACAATGAAGCCAGTGGCAGTGTTGCCAAGCGTTGCTTCATTGTTTCTTTCTAGGGCAGTCTAGGGCAGTCTATTCTAGGGCAGTCGCTACCGACCATTATGTACTCCGCTACAATAGTGGCGATAGTAGCATACTAGGTTAGTAGCTCACTGGAAATGATCTATGAATACCATTTTTTAGTATGCGACTAAGTGCTCCTAGTAGCTGACTATGTTAGTCACCTACTAGTGCCTTTTAGCTGAAATCTATGAATACGGCCGATAAAGTTTTGGTAAAGGGAAGAGAAGAGAGAGCAGATTTGACTGGCGGAAGATATGTGGTTTCTTCACAAAAACTCCGAGGATGAGCAAGGAAGGAAACGTTCTCTTACCTAGCTGTGTGTTACATCCGAAGGCGTTCAATAGGTTCGACCATGCGAAAAAGATTCTTGCCCATCGAGGACGTTGTGTAATGGAGATATTTAATTGGTGATAAATATTTTCGGTTCCGGGGATTTCGTCCCTTCGGTGGTGGCAAGCGGCGTCGGGTGACCTGGATGAAAAATATCTCCTTTATTTTTTATGGCATTAGTCTACTCTGTTATTGCTCTTAACTTATCTCCCACATACACCATTGGGCACGGGTCTGTACATTAATCGGCGATATTGAGAAGAAGGGATGTTCGTATGTTTCTAGGTGTGGTGTCAAGTGAAGAGACGGCTGAGAGAATAAGCCGTGAGTTTTGCGTGGCCCGTTTCAGGAAAAATTTTCTCACACGGCTCACCATAACTTTACCGATCAAAATCTAAAGAACTCCTTCTCTAGCATCCTTGATGATTTTGGAGTTGGAACAATAATTCGAATCCCTTTCCTACTCATACATCCATCTCTACCACATTTCCATCTTCACGGTTCTTTTCCCCCGCTTCACTTTGCTCAGGAATGAGTTGCGCAAGGGACAGGAAGAGAAATATAATGAAGTTTCAATGACGGAAATATACGGGTATTTGTAAAATTAAGGATAGGTGCTAAGGTTTTCAAGAGAGTGATTATCAGATCATAGAGGAGTGATTATCAGAGAAAATAGAGCATGGGTGGGGCAAAGATGGCCCTTGACATTGCGTTACTTTTCAACGATAGGGACGATAGATCCTTATCCTTATTTTACGTCGTATCCAACGCACAATGTTTTATTCAAGCAATGGTGGAAAATCTTATAAACACTTAGCAGCTGACGGGATTTAAATACGTCATAACGGAATGGAACTCCACCAATTCCCTGTCACCGAGAATCGATAAATATACTCACTTTACTGTTTGCTCGCTGGATCCACACCCCCTCCGTTATACCTTCGTATTTGCTAATCTAACCGAGTGAAAAAGGTTTCGGGGGCCCATTGGAGCCAATATCCTCTCTGTATTTCTTTATTTCGGGAAAATCTGTATTAATGCTTCTGTAAATTTATTTTCACCCTAAATCCTTTTCCACATGGCTCTGAGTCTAATGGAAGCATTATTTTTTTCTCTCCCTAAAAACCATTGTTGATCTTGCTGTGAGATTTATGCTGAGTCCTCAACGTGAATATAATGGCTGTTCTTGGGAGCAATCGTTCTCTTTATTTCTCGTGATATATTTGTCGTTGCCGATTAAGCTAATATGTCAATGTTTAATGTTTTCTGTGGTGGATTTGACATTCTAGTTAAGAAATGACATTTCCTTACGATTATTTCCACTTTTAAGGGAAAATGACATACTAAGCAGGGAATGTGAAATCCAGTTCATAAATAATTGCAGGTTGAGGGTTTTACTGTCTCATTTACTTCCAATAAAAGTGAATAATTTGCACAAAGGCGATGAGGAAAGCTTCATATAATTTATCTATTGCTCCATTCGATAACTTAACACTAATAATCTACTATCCACTTAATGAAAAGTAAAGAAAACTTTGTAATTCCACATAAATATTTATTGTACGACCTAGGTTTCGACGTGGCACGTCATCATCTGGTGATGGCATCTGGTGGCACCAGATGATGACGTGCCACGTCGAAACCTAGGTCGTACAATAAATATTTATGTGGAATTACAAAGTTTTCTTTACTTTTCATTATGTTAAGTCGATTCCATGAAGTCACGCCCGAGACAACGAATTATACTATCCACTTATTGTACCAGATGTAGCGCCAGTAGAACTCTTGAAAGTTTCTAGGAATGATTTCATAAACAATTTAATTATTTCACTTAAATTTTTGTGTCTTTAGATATTTTTGAGGGAACAAATTTTTTGAAAAGTTTCAATTGATAAATCTGTTGATGCCCAACCCAAGAACACCGCTAGTTGTGGAAATTGTATAACGTATCTCATTATCTCTATTGATTTCTATTTTCGACAGAGTTAATTCTGAATCTTCCTAAGGGGTTGTATTTCATCGTTTCGGATCAACATTTTAAGACGCTACTTCTTGGAACAGAGCGTTATAAATAACAATACGCTGCAGACTTTGTTGATCCCGAAATGGAGTTTCAACCTTGAAATATAGGAATAAAGCACATCAGTTTTGGTGCATATTTTAGAAAAAGCTATCTATTTAAGGCAAAAGGTGAAAATACTTGACAATATTAGCCCGATTGGCTCTGTGGGTATTGCGCTGTGGGAGTGAATATGATTTCTCCTTGAAAATATATTGTCTATGGACCCTCTTGATTGCAGTTGAGAATATTCTTTTAATATAGTCACACACCCAACTTGTCCAAAGATAAACCATCACTTAGCCCTAAGCCGTCACTTACAGATAAGAGAAAATTTCTTCTCCGTGAGTAAACCGCGGTAGGTAAAATGAAGCGTGGCGTCCTATTTAGGGGTTAGGTATTCTTAAAAATCCTGATACTTGTGAGAGCGTTGTCCCTGCATGGTTATTTGAATTTAAAGCAATCATAGTTAAACTATCCAAATTCATGTAATCCTGTGCAAATATCTTTTCCATTAACATAATGCTTTTACAGATGCATAATTCATAAATGACGTTTTAATCATCCGTTTGTTCAGTAGTTCCTTCAATATTTAAAATTTGAAGCTCCCACGCTTACTTTTGATCAAATCACAGCCCACCCCTTGCATTCTAGGGAGATGTATTTCACAAGGTATTCCCAGCCATACTCGAGCTTCCTCTCCGTTCCCATCCAAATTTCGAATTCTACGGAGATCGGGTTGGTGTGGTGGTTAGAGCACTGGCTAATCATCCGGGCGGCCAGGGTTCAAATCCCTGCAGAGGAAGATGTTTTTCAGAGGAAGCCCGATCCCCACTTGAGTGTTTTGCGGAGGGCACTTCAAGTACAGTACTCCCTGTGCCGGATGAGACGTTAAAACGTGTCCCCTTGGCACCTTTCGTTAAGAGCAGGCTAATGCCGACGCCGGGTTTCTATCCTCCCTTCCTTACCTATACACTGGCGCAAATGACCTTAGCTGTCGGTCGCCTCCCCAAATATCCAATCCAATCGAATTCTACACCCTTAGACTCATCTCCTTCCTTTGCAACACCCTTTCAACCTCCCGAGGCCAATTCTTCGTCTCTTGCCCATCGACCATCTACTAATACTACTAATCTCTTCATCCTCCCTTCTCCTTTTTAAAAGTTCAACCCGCGGAGACCCAGTCTTTCCTACCAACTCGCATCCAGAAAACAATGTCGATTGTGAATTATTACGGGGAACATCATCTAATGCTACTTACACTTGTCATTTTCCTTTACAAACCATTCGCCACATATTTGGTTTTTCCAGCTAATGCTGAAGTCTCAGTGTCAAAATTCTGCCCGCTTAAGTCTTAATTGTATACTCAAAACTGGCACTACGCCCAATGTCACCGATGATTGTTTAATGGCAACAAGATTTAGTATCACCATAATGATAGGTAGATCAAAGTATATTTCTTCTGTTGTCTCGACATGAGTATTCTGAAAAATATATCGTGCAGCAGTAAATGCTTGAATGAGAAAGAATTGAAAAAGTGCAATGACTGCAGCTTTGTATAGAAAATCAAATATCTCGCAATTTTTGTGGGAGGTTCAGCGAATCAGGTACAACAGTTTTATTCTTTCCTTTAAAATAATCTTTTCACTGTAAATGCTTACTATATTTTCAGTCATTTAGTGCTTTATTTTTCCTGAATAAGGGAGGACTCATTAGCAGAGAATCTCCTATTTATTTATATCAAGGTTTCTTTGAGGTAATATTGACTCGAAATTTCCATTACCATTGTTAATAAACTGGATGTATGCTTTATATTAGTGCTATCCATCGCATAGTTACGCATGGATGCTTATCAAGCTCAATTAAACTACTTGCAAACTTATTACATAATAAGTGAAAGGTAGCAGAATTTGCGCGTAACTCCATCCTAGGATTTGTTTGAACCATATAATTGAGACTTTGGTGGGATTGAAGAGATGTTGGTGTCAAAAGAAACAAAAACCCAAGACGAAGAGTCCGTGTCCGATACCATACACAACGAGAGTAAGACCAAATTCGTAATTTGAGCTCTTTCTGGAAGGTATACATTAACTGTAATCACTCGTGTAAACATTTTATATCTTTGCTTTTGGTAAAAAATCTTGAAGAGTAATTCAGCAATTGGAAAATACGTTCAAGTAATTCTGAATAGGCAAAAATGCATTTTTGAAGTGGGCATTAAAAAGTTATTTCAATTTGAATACGTCGTCGCTTAACATTCTTAGATAAGATCATTCTGCTGGGTCCCTCTCATATATTTCGTGAATGCTTAAGGTGGTATATGTGTAAAGATCCCTCGGTTAATTTACGCAACCGAAGTCAAAAGTGTTTGAGCTCTTGACCATGCCAACCCCTTACGTCTATAGTCTCTTTCGATTCCTTCTCGCACTCAAGCTGGCCCTTCATTGACCGTCCACGACTCACTTCCAACAACAACGTCGCTCCTATCTGTTCTGTAACTTTTCTGTTTCCGCAACTGTTATATTTTAGTCACTTCCAACGAACTAAGACCCAATTTGCTCCTTTCTATCCGACCCATGAAAAATAAATTTCTGTAATATGCCATATCCGAGTGCAGTATTGGAGACTTACAGGCTTGATGAAAATTATTTCGAAATATAAGTTGTAGGTTTGGTAAGAAGAATGTAAATAGGATTTTATTAAACTTCAATCGAAACACCTTTGTATCTTCGAATTTTACGCTTTGACCTTTACTATCACTTAGCCTTTTAGGATTGCGATGGTAGTGATGTGCTTAACCCATGTAATAATTTTTAGTGCATATAGCTATACCAAGAATACTTTGAATTGCATGTGAACCAATATGGGCTTTCAATGCTCGTTTGTAAAGTACTGACATCTATGACCCTTCAAATAATCAAATAATGAGTATGATATTCCAAGATACTCACTACTTAAATTCCTTCGTGTACAATAGTATTAAATCATTTGTGTGATAAATGTCAAAGAATTATGAGATGAATCTTACCATTAGTGTGACTGTCATGAAGTCAAATTCTTCCAGAGAAAATTGAATGTAGCAAAAATTTGAGACACATGACGTAAAGTAATTCAAAGCTATAATTGATAGTACTACGCCTCACGAAATCACTAAATCCGATAAAAATGAATTCTATACAAATATTCGATTTGTGTTACTTATATATCACTGTATCCATATTAGGCATCAATTTTTTTCACTGTATTGTCGCATATATTTGCGTTAAAATCCAATTGCGATCAAGAAAGTTTCAATTCTGCTGCGAAGCGATCCAAATGATAAAGTGTACTTGTTGAGAAAACCTTTCTGGTGTTATTCTATTCAATGTCTCCGTGAAATGACAGTACATACCGCATATGGAGGTAGATTTAATGCAGATAGATGCTATGCAGATATGTGTCAAGGTGTGCTTATTTATAAAAATAAATTCTTCTTGCTGTTGCAGTATTGTATTAACATATTATGTTTGTAACTTGAGCTCACATTTCTGCGCGATGAATTGCTAGTTGCATAAAGGACTTTTTTAGTGAACTTAAATTTTTTCGAAGCACAATTGAAGTTAATATTTTACTTCCAGGTAAACTTAAGAACCAAACCTCTTTTTGTCATTGGAGGCTGTGAATTTTTTGATGCATAAAACAGTGCTAAGATTAGGTCATCATTTAGCCATAATCCCCAATAGCTATCCGACTGATTAATGCCACTGGCTTAAGCTACGTTTTCATGGACGAGTCAGACGCGCACGCGCGCGGCGAGACGTGTAATTTCTTCGCGTGAACCGTTCGCATGCAAGTGAACCTACGCGTAGGAGGTACCTACGCGCCATCTACAGCAGAGAAGAAATGGTAAAAAAAGAACCGTGACGACCGTATGATCTTATCGCTCTATAACCTATTGTTGATAATGGTGAGTTGATAGTTATTTAGCTCCATCCAAGTGCAATAGCTATTGTTCCTCAATTTTCTCTACAACTTAATTCTTCTCATCCGCACGCTAACTTGCTGTAGCTTTGTAACACATGTAAGCTTTGAGAATTATCGGAAATTAAAGTTGTTCTTACCTTCCACTCCAATGGATACTCCTATCTCCCTCCACGCCTTCCCCTTTAGGTTCCTATCCCTGTATCGATAGTCCTTATAATTGTACAGGTACGTGTACTTCTCTTGAATTTCGGAGATGATCATTTCGTCCATACTACACCTACACTTCGCCGGCCAGCCATGTTTGTGATTCTACGCGTTCCACGCGTCGAAATTTGAAAATATTTCAACTTGGGCGACGCTACTCTACGCGAACATAAGCGGACTCACGCGAAGAAATCCGGGCTTCTGATTGGCTGAGGATCTCACTTTCCCGTCTCTTCGTCTGAAACGCGTTCATGAAAACGTATCTTTATTCTCCCCCGCAGTACTCCCTCGCCCCGGCAGACAAATTTTGCGCCAATCTATTGTGCCGGTGCACATTTAATTTTTCACGGTTTTAATTCTTTTTCGCTCATTTTAACGTGAAGGCAGTGATCATGACGGACAAGATGTTTCACTCGCTAGCCAAAACTATCAATGATCTACATGCAACACTTGTTTGTCGAAGTCTCTTGTCAAGAAAATTAATTCCAAAATGGATGTCACTAGCGTCTCTAAATGTGTAATTAACTGACTGACTTATGAAATTTCTCCATTTAAACATAGCATCTTGAAAGTTTACCAGTTTTCAAGTCTATGGCTATTTACATACTTTGTGGATAACATAGGGAAATATTCATAAGGTATTTACTACGAGCATTCATTTCAAATAGCTAAAACTTCTTCTCGTGTGTGGCTTAGTTCCGCTAGAAATGCTTTACTTTCTAGTGTACTTTTCTAAATATGTAATATTTCTTGCTAATGCAAGCTAGTTTCGTAGGAACCTTCATAGATGCTAAATCAAAAATACTTAAAATAAAATGTCTCTTATATTACATCCTGAAAAGCTACTTAAGTTCCATAAAATATTTTCGACGTATAAGTGAGCGAAGAGAGATATGGACATCAATTATATAGAAACAGTCGTCAGTATCGTGACTCATCTGCATGTTACAATTTATCTGAATAATAATTAACTTCAGTTTTCTTTTCATTCTTTGAAGATGACAGGGTTGCATTCGGGAATCCCTTTTCAATAGTTTCTGGTGCTGGTTCTGGTTCTGGTTCTGGTGGTGGTTACCTTACACAGCAGCAAAAATTAATATAATTTGAACGAAAATTATTGCTAGATCGTATAATTTTAGATTTATATCAGGTTTAAAATTGTAAAGAAAGACAGTATATTGTTGTGTACCCTACGATAATTGTAACTGAAGAAAATTCTGCATACTTGAAAATATTCAGTAAGTCTCCTATATCTTCTGGTGGGGTCTCAGGTACCCTTTATTGTGATAAAAGGTGTAAACTTTAAGGCAAAATTTATTTACTTGAAACATTATTGAAAGGCAAGAAATATTTTAATAATAAAAATCCTGATTCACAACGATTGACGAGGTTTCTGTCCGATATATAGTGGAGATCAAACAAGATGATAAAAAAAATGCTCGCCTGAAAATTCGGGAGCTTGCTTTCGACGTAAGATAGTTCGAAGCTAGATGAAACTCGTTGCATATTTGGGTAACGTAGAGTTGAATCATTTTTTCTCTTTTTTAATACATACATATATACATTCCCATCACGCCGTTCCCTCCCGGGGTAGGCATAGTCAAAATGTTTCACTCATTAATACATAATTGTTCACCTAACTCTGCTTCAATAATTTCCTCCATACTGACCTATCCTTGCCAACCTCTTTTGCCTCATTTACCCCCATACACTGCTCCATATACGCCCTCCTGTTTTTGAAACTCCTAATATTCCTCCTCCTAAGAATATCCTCAACCGCATTCAACCACAACTTTCTCGGCCTACCTCTCGCACCATTCATTTCACTCTTATATATCTGTTTCGTTATTCGACTCTCATCCAATCTCTCAACACAGCCAACCCAACGAAGCACACTCCTTTCATATATGTCCATTACTGGAGCATTTAACCCACATTCATTCATGACCCACTCATTCCTGACCCTATCCATCCTCCTTTTTCCGCAAATACTCCTCAGATAACTCATACCCACGGCGTTTAGTCTACTCTTATGTCTATCGTGACATACCCATGTTTCACTACCATATAGCAAAGTGGGAAGAAGTACACTTTTGTACTCGGCAATTGTCACTTCCTTAGACAAGCACTCATTCCTTGAATTAATAATGTCCAAATTTAATCAAAAGGCTGATGGTAATGATATGTTATCTCCTTTCGCTGCCTTGGACTTCCTATTTTTCTTTCTCATCCCTATCCCTTGTGTATTGATTAAATCTCCCCGAATTCGGCATCGTCCCCGCTTTCCGCAGATTCCTATTCCCTTCCCACTAACCCTTCTTTGTGACTTCCTACACCCTCTGTACAGCTTACCGATTCTCTCCCCGTTCTCTGTCGAGAATTTTGGGTTAACATTTTGGCAATTCATGAGCCGAAGAGGGCTTTAGCTTTCGGCTCAGCTAGCGGACGCTTGGGAAGCTGGAGACGCTTCTTCAGGGGAAGGGATTTGAGTGTGAGGGATTTTAAGAGTCATTGAGGGAGTGTTCTTAGTCTTCCGTGTATTTTTCTGGTCTACAAAGGGCGTGGAATTCTTTCCCCGTCCTGCCATCGTTTTGGCCTTCTGACTAGTTTTCATGCGCCTAACTCCAAATACTTGAATCGTTTCATGGGCTCTGAAAGAGTTCTTTTAATCACCCAGTTCATTATTGTCCATGGTCAAATTATGCATAGCTGAATATCCAAACATTCTTTTCTTTCATTGGATGGAATATGGTTCTAATCTTCATTTAACATATTTACAATCCGAGTAATTTGGCTGATTGCTCCACGCCTAAATTCATCCATTGAATGAATTTACTGTATAATTCTCGAGAACTGAGAAATGCACATGAATTCTTATTTATTAAACTTTAAAACCCTTCGTAAATTTAAGTTCGGTGTTTTATCGGACTTTTACTTTAGGAAAGGAATTACAAAGTCTCTTTGTGAATCGCTGCCTTGGAAACCCAAATACTGACTCAAGTCCCCAACCATGCATGAGTATTCTGTCATTGAATAGAGAGTGTGTGCTCACTGGTGTGATAGAATATTGATTATAGGGTCGTCTTAACCCAAAGTATATCACAGAAAACCTATTATAGTTAATAGCTCAATGTGAAAGGTGTTAATTTTTCTCACTATTCTACACTCAATTCACTTCACACTGTTTTTTATCCGCAAACTTCAACGTTTTATCTGATAGTACCTATTAAAAATTCTTAATTTTGTGTTGATGATGGATGTAACAAAAGGGTGGAGTTATGATTGACAAATCAAAATGACCGATCCTCATTTGGTTAACACCAAAGTAACCATTTCTAAATGTATTTTCATCTGGCTACTACGTAGGTGAGTATGGTGGTCAAATGTTTGTAGCAAAGTCCATGATATACTTCAATTACTAGGCAATTTCCTACGTGTATATAGAAATTTTATTGATAGATAGGCCTTTCTTATTCATTTCCTAGCTGAATATGAGTGGCATTGGCTGGTAGTGTAAAATATTTGCCTATTTCTGCATATATTTTTATTTTTAGCCAATTTGTGAAATTCATCCCAATACACTTATCTCTGAATATTCTATAAAGTTAGTGAAATGCCGAAATCGAAGGAGGAAAGCAATGCTGGGAGGGTATCGCGCCATTCCAAGGCGCTTGAAAAGGAGGCGACTGTATTTCTTTCCTTTTCCAACGCGCTGGAGCAGTGGAAGCTGTGTAATCTGTTCAGAAACGAAAAAATGTATCCCCGCCCTATCCTTTAAATTCCTCTCAGGAGGCAAAGGGAGTGAGAGAAGCGCATGAAAAGGAATGAAAGGGGGAGAATGAAAGGATTTCGGAATGTCTCCTCCATTCTCCCTTCGCGGGAAACCACCAAATCCCTTCCATTTGGGCGAGGGTGGCCTCATGGTCAACGGCGATTGGTATTGGTGGGCTGAAGCGCCGCCTAAAAGAGACGTAGGAAGAGCATTAGGATGCACGAGAGGAGAGACATTTGGAGAAGCGGGACTTGGTAGAGGGCCTTCCGTTTCTTGTCCTCCCACCGTGGGGGTGGGAATTTCTTGAATAATGCGAACTAGTTTGACGCCAAAATCGCCGGCTCTTACATTCCAAGTTTATCCCTGCTTTATTTCGGTAGAGCAGTGAAGATACTCACCTTTTCAGTCATGAGGATATTCTAGCAGCTTTGGTGACTTCCTCTCTTAGCTATTCCCTCTCTTTTTCATAGTTTCTCTGCGCAGACTTAGAAGCTCTTGCATTCATCATTCAAAATTTTCATTTTGGCTTTTATTTTCTATTTGGCTGGTTATGAGTTGGTGATTCAGTAATCATCCCAGCCTACAGTTCATGAGAATGTAGTCTTTAAACAAAATAAACGCTTTGGTTTTAATGCATGGTGTATATTACCGCTATTAATGGGTTAATATATATGTTGTATATTGCTGCGAAGAGATATGAAGTGCCAGTTTTCAATTCATATCTCTCCGCTATATGGACTTCATTATATCGATGCATTTCCTCGACTTCAGCGCAACCAGGAGTGTTTACGTGATTCACTGCCAGTTGCCATTGGGACAATTTGTCATAAAAAGGGAATTAAGTAATTCCCATATCACTACCCACAGGACAGTAGGACTCCTCAAGAATTATAGTCCGCAAGTTTATTCAAGTGATGCCTCGAGAGACGCTTGCTCTGTCTACAGATGTGCATCAAAGAAAGAAAAATATCTAACATCGAATCTATTAAATACTTAGGCGTCACTATCACTGAAGACATATCATGGGGGAAACACATCATGGAAATAACTAGTGTAGCAAACCGTAGATTAGGATTCGTAAAAAGGGTTCTAGGCAAATGCGATGAGATAGTACGAGAAAGAAGCTATTTTACACTTGTCAGGCCTCATTTAGAATATGCCGCTTGTATATGGGATTCGTACGAGGAAGGTATGATAAAAGAATTAGAGCGTGTGCTAAGGAGAACCGCTAGGTTTGTTAAAGGCCGTTATGATAATTTTATAAGTGTTACGAGTTTAATAGAAGAACTAGGATGGGAATTACTATCAGAACGCAAGTTAAAATTTAGGTTCAATATTTTAAGTAAATTCGTAACCAATTTGTTCACAGATGACGTTAGATATATATTGAGACCCCCTGCGTATTCTGCTAGGTTTGATCAGATTAACAAGATTAGAGAGATAGATTGTCGTACCGATAGATTCAAAATGTCGTTTTTCCCGCGTACTATAAGAGAGAACAATAGGCAGCGTAGCAAAGGGATGTGTAGGTGAAATATAGTTAGAGTAGGCTGTAGTGCATGATGCATGTAATAACAACCAATAGTCCCTTTCTTATTATGTAGATACTGGCCACCTAGCTGCATGTGACCATGTTCTCTAGCATGTCTCCCTTAAATATCCTAGTTGCATGTCAATAGTGCATGTTTTGTGATCTGCACCCCCTGCCACGCACCCTCGTGGTGGCTCGCAGGGTATTACGTAGATGTAGATGTGTATCCGTACTAGGGTCAATCTGCCTCCATGCGAATCCGTCATGATAAAATCGCATAATATTTTAAATTAATTTTTCACTGTTAAATATTTGGCATGTTTGTGTTTAAATGTGCCCAAATATATTTTCAGAATAAGATTGGCAACGTTATAATAGACGATTTGACTTGATACGTCAGCTGGAGCAAAGCTCTTTTTCAGAACATGGGTAAGCTTAGGTGGAGATAAATACTGTTTACTTTCTATCAACCAAGCGTCTATATTTCTCGTAAGAAAAAGCCAAATACCAAAAGGTCCTAATTAAGTTAATGAAAAAAGTTGGCTTTTTCCCATTTTGCCCTTTGGTGGTTAATTTTAGCTATTCTATGTCAGCTATCCAACTAGCACTGCTAATGTACCAACCTAAATGATTAAAGAGCGTCAATTAAAGTATATCTGCCTAAACCGCCTTGAAACCACTGATTAGAGAACTTATGTAATATAATTACTTCATTGTCAGGGGAAGTATTGCTATTAATGAGTGCTATGTTGCCTTTAGTAATTAGGAATAAAAGATTCACGGTCTTTGTTCCTTCAAATTACTAGTGCTGTCATTTAAATCTAACGACGTGAGTTTGAAGACCACTATGAGTAAGAGGAATTAAATGGATGAGATAGAGTCAGGCGTAACTTGGTGGAAATATTCCATATCCATGCTGGCAAGAATGAAAAGACGATAAAAGACCTTGAGAATGACATGAAGTGTGGAAGCCATGGTCGGCACTTATTAAAGTGTGGAAATTTACTATCGTCTTTTCATTCTTAGCAATATGAATTAACAGGAAATGGCAGTAATAAAATGAGGAGCTTTTGTAAATAATGAGAAGAATTTTCATGTCTTGTAGCCCTTGGATGCTGGTGGGACCATTGGATTGGTAGAGGAGATCAACAGCTGTTGAATTTCCATCGAACGCAGTTCTTCCTTCGAGATAGGAAGGAGTTCCTTCGTATCGAAGACAAATGTTAAACGTAATATTACAAAAGGAGCCATTTTTGTAGAACTGGCTGAAATCTAAGGAAAAATTTAAAAAATTAAAATAATAATAAAATATGTTAAAAACGACGAATCTTATCTCATAGTCTTAATTGCCATGAGAAAAGCTGATAACACGAGATGACAACTACCACAATGCATTAAAAAATTGGGCTCATCCTTCGTCTTAGGAAAATACTTCTTATGTAACTCAATATTTGTCGAGGAAATACAGATTAGCTTGACCAAACGACGTGGATATGAGTTATCTGAGGAGATTTCATGGCAAAAGTAGGATGAATAGGGTCAGGAATGAGTGGGTAATAAATGAATGTGGGTTAGATGCTCCAGCAATGAACATATATGAAAAGAGTGTGCTTCTTTGGGTTGGCCATGTTGAGAGAATGGATGAGAGTCGAATAGCAAAACCGATATATGAGTGTGAAATGAATGGTGCGAGATGTAGAGGTAGGCCAATAAAGTTGTGGTTGAGGAAATTATTAGGAGGAGGAATATTAGGAGTTTCAAAAACAGGAGAAGTATGTATCAGCAGTGTATGGGGGTAAATGAAGCAAAAGAGGTTTGCAAGGATAGGTCAGTATGGAGGAAATTATTGAAGCACAGTTAGGTGCACAAATATGTATTTATGAGTGATACTTTGTGGCCATGCCTACCCTGGAAGGGAACGGCATGATTGGTATGTGTGTATGTACTATAAATTTTGCGGTAGAGACTGGAGTAAATAAGATTAATTTCCTTGACCTAACTCTGTCCATACATTTTCCTCACCTCCTCTCACTGACCGTGACACACGTCTCTGACGTCAATTTACCATTTCTCTCCTTCCCCCTTTCCCCAGGTTCCTTCTCTACGTATTGATTAGCATATGATGTGCCTTGAAAAAGATTGCTGTGCATTCGAATCCTAGTTCGGAAATAAATTTTTGAGTGTGGAATTTACTAAGGCATTTTTCTTTATGCCTGCTAGACTCACCAAAGTTAAAAGTTAACTCAATGAATATTTTGCGAAAGATTTAACTATCGCCCCAGGTGTCACAAATTATTTGTTCAATAATTGCATTATTTAACAACCGTAAGACCACCCTGTTCGCCCCCAGTCTTGAACAATTTTCGTTGTTTCGATGCGAGGCCTGCTATCCTCGCATATCTGGTTTTTTACTCAGCGTCATTCATCATCACAACAACTTGAGTAAGTGGCTAAAAGGGAAGGAGGCGAAGTAGCGAAACGCGAACCCATAGATACTCTTTTTAAGCTTATTCAAGTGACCAACTACTCTCTATGAATATGGTCACCTCGGTGACGTAAAGGCATTTCTAGTTGTCTAACTTCATTTGTTTCCATTGGAAATTCGGAAAATCTTGAATTTAATCTACTCAAAAATTTGCTTTCTTTTTTAATTATCTCTTATGCGAGTCTTTAACCCATTTTCTCCCGATGCATTTTTGAGTCATCCTTCTTGATGGTTAGACTCTGTTCGTAACAGATGACGGGGTCTGTGAAATGATTTAAAGTTCGCTTTATATCATGAGAGACACATTTAATGACCCTATGAGGGTGCAGAGTCGATTATGTAGTCTTTCTCTGTCCGATTTGTAGGAAACGTCTATGCATTCAGGTTTGTGGCTCATTGATGCTAATAGAGGTGGTGACAGGATAAACTTGCGTGTGGGGAACGTTGACTGTTAACGTGGAAGAGAGGATGGAAGTCGAATTAGAATTATTTGTATATTTCGTTTCTTAGCGTAGATTTCGGCGATATAGTGGTGAAATTTCTTGGTTCGTCATGCAATAATGTTGAATTATCAAAGGTTGTTTCAAATTCTACCTTGGATACAAGTGTGAGTTAAATTACCTTGATTTGGAAATAAGATTGGAGACACGTGCGCTATTAATTTTATTTAAATTTGCCATTTGGTCTATCTTTTTAGCTGCTTTTGAGATAGCCTGGAAATTTTCCAGGTACATTGGTAATTTTAATATCGCATAATGATGAATTTGACTATCAACCAATGTTTTTATTTTAGTACTTTGAAAATTCATTGGTAATTAAGCAGGATAAAAACATTTTTTCATTAAAGATTTTTTTAGTCAACGTCAATATCCATTAATGTGCGGTAAATGAAAAAAAAATTACATGAAAAATTGCATTAATCGACGAATGACAGATGAATAATAATATATATCTATCTCTATAATATAATGTGTTTCTCGGGTGATTTGGATGGATTATTGAAAAATATTCTCAATCATAACCCGCCTCTCCATGTAATTGCTAGTTTTCCATATTTTTTCCATTTAAACTTTTTCTCTGTGCAACATCGTATCTTGTGCATTTTTATCGCTATGCAGTGAGACTAATCATTCCGGTAATCTCAATAATGAGTCATTTATATGGACTCATTCACGATGCTGTCTACACCACCAATATTTAGACTTGACGATGCCAAAAATTTATGTTACCTAGAATCGTATTAGCATTATTCACATTAATCTGTAATATTATTTTACATGAGCAGCTTTCTACAGTATTTCTTTGTTTCTGGCACAATTAGCGTTTAAAAATGATGACGTATTCAGTGGGCTGCGAATGCATTTGTTACTGAGAAGACAAAAGCAGCGCTCCATTTAATTTCCTCTGAGAAACAACCTAGCCAACAGAATAAAGAAAAAAATCAGGCAGTTCCATCATTTACATTGTAAGTAGAATGTTCGATAGGCTTCGTCGAATGTGCAAATGAGCGCAAGATATCTGCAAACCGAGTTGAATCCGTTACAGTGTTTGAGGATTTTAAATCTCCCGTACTCACCTCTCTTTTTACGTTACATGACTTTTTAATGATTTGAATGAAACTTAATCTATCAACTAATCGTTAGCAATTCAACAACTTTAATATAAAAAAGGGTTAAATTTGTACCACTTTCATCCTATTATGACGGCTGCAGATGGTACACCATCGACTTTTGTTGGAAAATCGTAGAAATTGGCTCATATTCCAACTTCTCCTCATTTATTTCATGCCCGTACTATTACAGACTATGCAATTACAAAATGCCTTATCAACTCTCTTCTCCTGTTAGATTCCGCTGAGCAAGGTGCTATACACTTCTCAAATCATGGCAATCTTCAATGTATCCTTTGATTTCAATCGCCTAGATTCCTGATCAAAGTGTTTTAATTACAATTTCTCTCCGGTAAATTTCCACTGTGGTATTTAAATCAACCTAGATTTCGAAAAACTAATACGGTCATCAAGGTAACGGGTTTATTTTTGCGAGCTTGTTGATGATTGGCGATAACTTTCATGTTTGAATGTAAATATGCTCGCAAAAATGCACCTTCTTCACATGATAATGGCATACGCTTGTCGAAACTACAAGGTTTCTACGAGATACCTCCCGATGTGTTAAACTTTATTTTCTTCAGTTAGTCCGTGGAATCCCGTATGAGATGAATTAGAACGAAAAACATGTTACACCATACTATGTTATTATAATTATAATAATTTATATTTATATAAATATAATTATAAGGTAATAATATGTTACACATACTTACCCCCACTAACTCCAATTTAAACATTTGGCAAAATTTTAAAATTGTGAATTATCGATTACCCAAATTGTATATGCTATTTGTGAAGAACATTATTTCGTATTTCCATTATAGGAAGAGCGTTTCCATTCCTTGGACTCGTGTTTTTGTATGTCTAACCTTTGTTCTAGAATTTTAAATATACATTACCAGACAGAGCTTAAATTACGATTCCGAGTTTCACCTGTTGCTGGTAACATCGCCGAGTAATAACAGCTCAGAGGTAGTCAATGATAGAAGCACACTATCTGACATTACTTTAACAACTAAGAATTAATAATCCTTATCCAACCCAATTTCACAAATTTAACGATTTCTATACAAAAAGGAAATCATTTAACACGCTCTCAAAAATTATCATATATTAATAAATGTAAAGTTATGCAAAAAATATATAAATGAATGGTTCATTTGAACGGATTTAATAAAATCGCTGGAAAATTCATACGAATTTATTTACCTCTTGCTCAAGCGGGACTTAAAATATTCATTTTGAGTATGTTAAAAACAATTACGCTCCCAAAATTAGCAAAAAATATAAATTCAAATTCAATACCCCTTCCATCTTACATTAAACAGTTAACTTTCTCTCACTGTTTCATACGAATGAAAATAGCGGGGCAACGGAGACTTCCATACATATGTAACCTTTTCTCTTCAGTAACAACTGACACACTTTGTGACTTCCACAGACTTCTTATTGACAGACGACCGGTTTCGACTGTTAAGCCATCTTCAGGTACAAATAATCTCTATACAGCCAGTATATATAGTCCAGACTCTTTAGGGAGAGGAGTAAATGGGAGGTAGTGTGATGAGTAATAGGTTGGGTTGGAGAAGGTGTTGTCATTGAGGAGCCATTTAAATTTACTTGCAAGGACAATTGACCGCTGTTCGTATGCGTCCACCTTCCGTCCCCTTCCGTCCATGGCTTCTCAATGACATCACCTTCTCCAACCTATCCCCCCCACCCCCAGTCCGCATCACACTACCCCCGCCCCGCCTTCCTCTTACCCCTCTCCCCTAAAAAGTCTGGACTACATATTCTGACTGTATGGAGATTATTGTACCTGAAGATGTCTTAACGGCCGAAACCGGTCGTCTGTCAATAAAAAGTCTGTGGAAGTCACAAAGTGTGTGTTGTTATTAATCATGGCAGCCTTCCACAAAATAAGAGCTTCCTCTTTCGATTGGACTTTTTTCTTCAGTCCAAGCTAGTGTCGCATGAAAATATGGAAGGGAGAGAAAGGTGGACTCCGAGTGAATTAACAACCAAACAGGAAGAAAAGAAGAAACTAGCAAAGGAAGAAAGGATTCACGATCATTTTTGTATCCTATAGTAAATGCACCCTAAGTAGTGATGAGATTCACGATGGAAACGTCTGAAAAATCTGGCATTTGTGACACAAGACGATCCTCTTTTCTCAATCAAGATGTAGTCTATATGATTATGATGAATGCCATCCGGAGAGGTCCACGTTTGCTTGCGGATATCCGTGTTAGATAACTATGTTGATAATATCGCTATTCCTCACGTAAATCGAAAATTCAATCACACATGTTTCGTTGCCATTACTATCTGCATGAAAACTTAGTTTTCCCACTTTATGATGATGTATTTTCTCCCTTCCAGCTTTTGCACTTACATCTCCCATCACTATTTGGATCTAATTTGATGGTAAACCATCGTATACAAGTTCTAACTTGCGGTAGAAGGTTTTCTTTGTTGCGTCATCTTTTTCCTCTGATTCAGCTTGTACATCGATTAGCGATAAATTGTGGATTTTTTCAGCCGCATTAGGCATATTCTTTCATTGATCGGTTTACAGTGTAAGATATTTTCATTTATTCTTTTTCGACTATGACGGTAACTCCATGTTCATGCCAATTTAGTCTTTGCTGCTGTGGAATATGTTATGGGTTATTGTGTCGAATTTACCACTACCATTTACCACTCCATCTGGTGTCTTGCACTGCCAGTATATTGATTTGATCTCTGCTAATTTCGGTCAATAATTCCTTCAAAGCACCACTTCTCTATGAACTTCTAGTGTTCCATGTTCCCTAAATCATGTCCATTCGTTTCTGTTTGCTTGGTCAGTATACGTTTCTTCCATCCGGTATCTTAGGGTTCAAATGAGGTTTCGAAACAATTGTTTTTTTACAGGGTTTGGTAGTCAGCCAAACGCCCAAACCCCTTTTCGGAGCCAGCTGTATGAATTCTTATAGGAGCCTCAGGCCCAGAGTTATAGTTCAAAAGTCACCGTGTTTGCCTGTGTCTCATGATTGCTGGCCATTTCTCCCATCCTCGTCAGCCCTGACCCCACTTCCCACTGCCTTTGGTAACCAAATCTTCGGTAAAGATGCTCGGGTTACCGAAGTTCACCACATGAAGGTGAGGATTGGAATTGGGTAAGGGAGACTATGCGATGCTATCTGTATACAGAATGGGGCGGTACGCTTGCACTATCCCATTTGAACCCCCTCAATCGATACTAGTCATTGAAATCCGGTGTTTTCCTTGTGACTCCAGAATACTCCTGAAAAAATGTTTGCGTTGCCATAGCTCGGTAACTAAGGAGTTGCGACCCCATGTTGACAGATAAAAAAATGTTTAAATTAAAATCACCTCCCCAACCTATTCCAGAAGTTTCAAACTTTCCTCCTGAAACACCCTGTATATTATTGTTCATGTGAAAGACGGTCTAATTATTGTTTTCCTCGCTCTTTTAGGTATGCAACTGTTTCTGATTTGTCTCTCCCCGACGTTATTTCTACTTTTCCTGTGTGGAGCGCTTTATCTAAGGTAAGCCTTGCATTACCGTTAAAAATTTCCCTTTGGCCATTTAAATGGCTAAAAACTTACCAATTTTTCTTCACTTGCTGCTGACGGTCGATTTCGTATTCATTCTTGAAGCATTTTTCTTCGAGATAAATCTCTTTCAATGAAAAAATCTTTTCCATAGAAGTACGTACTAAATGTAACATTCTTATTTAATGTTAATCCAATGCACTCCAAATGATAAGTTCAATAATTATTTCCTTTTTTCAATCTTTGGACCCACCAAAATGATATGACACTGAATACTAAATGAGTATATATTTTTTTTACACGACGTATCAGTCCAAAATTGGTCCCTCTAGGTTATTTATGTATAGCTTGTAAGCCGGTTCCTATTTTAACACTTTAATTAAGGAGTCGAATTATTCGGGTTTCTCGGGATTAAATCGTTGAAACAAGTAAATTACATATGTATGTCAAGAGCCTGCAGTCCTTGAGCCATACTTGAAATTTTTATGTCACACAATTCACGCAGGATGATGAACTACTCTCCTTCTCACATAATGACTTTTAGTCACCCATCTGACTGAACAAAAGGAGTCGCCGAAGTCCTGGGATAAAGAATTTATGTCGAACTAAGACATGATTCATAGTGGATACCCATGTATACGCTTCCTCTCCCTGGATGGCCTCAAGTCACTCCTCTGACTGGACAAGAGAAGTCGCTTGAGAAATAGGAAATGATAAGTTAATCGGAAAAAATTGATGTGTCTGCTCACCATTTACTTTATAAAGGACCCCGACATGATCCTTGGATAGCTATATTTACATCTACATCTACGTAATACCCAGCGAGCCACCACGAGGGTGTGTGGCAGGGGGTGAAGATCACCAAACATGCACTATTGACACGCAACTAGGATATTTAATGGAGACATGCTAGATAATAGGGTCACATGCAGCTAGGTGGCCAGTATCTACATAATAAGAAAGGGGTTATTGGTTGTTATTACATGCATCATGCACTACTGACTACTCTAACTATATTTTACCTACCTATCCCATTGCTACGCTGCCTATTGTTCTCTCTTATAGTGCGCGGGAAAAACGACATTTTAAATCTATCGGTACGACAATCTATCTCTCTAATCTTGTTAATCTGATCAAACCTAGCATAATACGCAGGGGTTCTTAATTTATATCTGACGTCATCTGTGAAAAAATCGGTTTCGAATTTACTTAAAAGGTTGAACCTAAATTTTAACCTGCGTTCTGATAGTAATTCCCATCCTAGTTCTTCTATTAAACTCGTAACACTTATACAATTATCATAACGGCCTTTAACAAATCTAGCGAATCTCCTTATATAGAAGAGGTCAGACGATTCAGTTAGAGTTCTCTAGATTTAAACTGGGAAGTCATCATGAGGTCGGAGTGTAAGGAGATTGCGCAGGAAATGTCACTCCAATAACTCCGCTTCTCCCTCAATACAGTCAATGCTTCAAGTAGAGTGGGTCTCGGGTTGTTTGCTGAGGAGGCTCGTGAAGGTAATGATGTGAATTTAGGAGGAGAGTTATTAGGATGAGTGCAATCTACAGGATTGCCGCTGGGGACAAGGGTTGGGGTGATCTAAAAGATTCCATTGAGAGGTTTAATTATATAAATAAAAATGATCACCCCTACAATAAAACTAAGAAGTCAAAAGACAAACTCTGCCAAGCACTCTTTTAAACAGGAGTATTCTCGATTGGAATCAGCTGCTTGTTGAAATTTTTGAGCCCTTACCTAAATCCTTAAGATTATCTAGAAGTAAATGTTTATTATTCTTAAGACATTTAATTTTAATCATATTGCTGCAGTATGTGTATTATGATATCTAGATGTATTATGATAATGTTCCTTTCATTACCACCAGGCATTTGCTAATGGTAATGTAATTAATGAAATGAATTTGGTTACAAAAGTGAGGGGTTCCTTCCCTTATATCCTCTAAATTAGTTTTTACTCTACCTTCTTATCTGCCAGGTCTTTCCGTTCACACTTTTGCCAGCCATTTCGAAGCTTCGAGTGCGCGATCCCCTTTCCTCCGAGAAAATGCCCCTTGGGGAAAGAAAGGGAAAGGTGAAATGAAAAAGTGGGATGAGGAGACTAAGGAGAGAGAAAAAATTTGAGGGATACCTTTAAAACAAAAAGGTTAGGATAGCAAAGAAGTTTTAATTAATGGAGGTAAAGAGTTAGCAAACAAAGTGGGGAAGATTAGGAGAATGAGGGGATGATTCTTTGGAGGCGAGTGTTGATTTAGTTTCTGTAGCGACAGTTGAAGGTGTTTTGAGACTATTATCACAGTTTGAGGCAGTGAAAGTGCTCTATGAGAGAGGGTTGGAGCGAGAATATTTTCTCCTCGGATTTCTTCCGCGAACCCTTTCGTTCATGCCGGTTGTCTGAGTCCACATTCTTCTCCCTCCCAGTTTCATGTGACACTAGCTTCGACCCAAGAGAAAAATTTATGTATGTATGAAAGTCTCCGTTTCCCTGCTATTTACATTCGTATGAAATAGTGAGAGAAAGTTAACTATTTAATGTAAGATGGAAGGAGTATTGAATTTGAATTTATATTTTGTCATTATTTTGAGAACGTGATTGTTAAAGTACACTCGAAATCAGTGCTTATAGCCCCGGTTGAGGAAGAGGTAAACAAATGCTTTGGAATTGTCCAGTGATTTTATTCTATCCATTCCAATAGAGAACTTATTTATTTATTTTCTTCATGGCTTTGCATTAATAAATATATGATAATGTTTGAGGGCGTGTCAAATAATTTCCTTGTCGCCTAGAAAGCGAAAAATTGTGAAATAGGTCAGATGAGCTCTATTTATTCATACTTGTTCAAATATTTTCAGATAGTGTGCTTCTTCCATTGACTATCACTGAGATTTAGCTGTGAAAACTAAATTTTTAATTCAATTTTCTCGTTATAAATTGTCGCAGATTTTACGCGTCTGGAAATTTATACCGCCAAATAAAATTATTAAGCTCAAATTTCCTTGAAGTTAATTAGTGAAACGGCAGCTAAAAGTTAACTTTTAGCCTTTAAATTTATGCTCACGTACTTTTTTGTTAATCTAACAATATTTGTGGTAAAGTAACAGTTTTATCCATTTTTCATACTAAAATCGTCGTTTAGATACCAACTTCCTTAATTTAACTCAGCACATTATACATGATTTTTGGCTTACGTAAGCTCTCGCCATAGGTTTCGCTGTCTCCTTTCCTATCCAAATCCTCTCTACTATGGTAGGAGGGGTAAATGAACCTTCAAAAAAAGAGGACGCTGTGTAGCATGCGATAGGGCAAAAAATATGTATACAACCAACATATGCTCCCAGTGCCACAGTTCTGTTGGCAGAAGCCATGCGCTAATGGTAGTGAAGTATCGCGACTGAGATCAAACTGAGGGAGACACATCCGAATTAATGTGAGGAATGAGATTTTGACGGATTCATCTTAATATTTTTACTGAAGCTAGGATAAATAGTATTATTAGATAATAAGATCATTGCCATGTAATAATAAATAAATGTGAACTGTGAAGTTTTTAAAATTTTTCCTATTTTAAATTTATTTTGCATCATTTAGAGGGGAAAAACTTCCCGCTTGCTTATAGTTAGTAGTGCGACTATCCGGCCGCTTCGATCGTCAATTGTCGTCTGTTATGACTGCCGAAATCAAACAAGGTACCCATCCTTAATCAAGATAAGTACCGTATTCATCATATTTGAATTGTTGTTGCCGCGCTTTCGTCCATATCTAGTATTGTTTAGAATGTGAAATAAGTGATATGTAAAGTGCTCATCTGCTAAGTCATTCCCGCTCCCGCGGATGCCACCCTCCTAACCCCCTCTTTTCCACTCACAACCCACTTCCCTTCCTAATCCTCCGTTCCCAAATGTAAACTTCCTTCCTAATCTTCTTCTGAGGCAAGTGGCCGAGACTCGCACATGAGGCGAGGGAATGAAACCTAAGGGATACTAGAGGAAGCTGCCACCCCTCTGCCCCCTCCCTCTTCCTTCCCCTCCTGGATGGCGGGAGCGGAGATGAAGCCAGCGGAGTTGGACGGGATTGACGATGGAATAAAGAGGGTTCTCTCGAGTAACGTGAGAGTATGATTTCCATGCCCTGACCCCCGATCCCTCGGCGAATCCTGGGCTTCATCCTTTCCGTGTCCTGATCGCGCGTTACAGATAAATCCTAAATTCGGTGACCATCGGACAAAAACTGACGAAATGATAATACCCTACTATAACCGGTATTGGGAGTGGGGGAGAAATAGAGAGATATCCCTATCAACCCACCTCCCACCGGCTGGGATTCTCTGACAAAAGTTCGGCGTTAGTCTTGTTGGGTTATAAACTTAAAGTTATAGGGATTTTTCTCAGTAGATGAACCGAGAACTATGGTACAAGTCACGGGTCTTGTTAAAAATATGTAGAGTGGTGCATGGTGGAACGGCAAAAAATCAAAACGGAAAAAAAGCAGTCACTGCACGGCCAAAAAAGCTAGAAGACACAATTGTGACGACTGTTTCAGAGGGGTGGAGGTCTCTTTTGAAGACGTGAGGGAGAAGAAAGAAAACCTGAACGTAAATGGCTTTTTAATCCGTTATGCAATGCTCAAGAAGGAGAACGCACCTGCTTTCGCAGCAACCCAACTCAACGTCGAACGGTTGTATTCACTCCTTAAATGTATTTTTCATGGATTGGGCAGTCATTTAAATCCAGGGCTAATCGATGATATAATGGTGGTGTAGTGAAATTGAATTTTATGTGGATATATTACAAAGTAGTCTAGCATTATTAGGTTTTCGGTATTCATCAAGTACATATTCATTATACTTACAGAACTATATTTCGCCATGAATATTCTCATTAGATTAAAAAAGTATTGTATTTATGTGCACTATGCATTGATGATATCATAATATCGTGCGGTTCGGTGCGTGGCAACCGAAATTTTGTAGGTAAATAACAAATTATTCTTACATTATTTATCATTTAACACTTTCCCGGCGAATATAATTAGTGTAATTCTCTCGTTCTCGCCACCGGGTAAGACATTTTTAGTCATCCGACGTTTCGGGTTCCGACTCGTTACCCATTCTCAATGCTACTGAACCCGGAACGTCGGCTGACTCAAAATTTCTTACTCGGTGGCGAATACGAGAGAATTACACTAATCTTACATTATTGTTTCTGAGCTTATTATTCACTTAATGATTATGCTTTCAATGATTTGTTTCGCCATGCATATATTTTAAACTGTTACCATTAAAACCGTCAGCATTTCCAATTATTCTAAATTTTCGTGGTGGTGAAATAACAAATTAGAAAAATTATGTTCGTTGCCATGTAGAAATTAAGATACCTTACATTTTTTTCTAGTTTTCACGCGTTCCTGACGCTGAGGTAAAGCCGAGGCACATACGATGCTAGTTGATCAGATATCTGAGAGTTTCACTTTTGCGCTGTTTTCAAGATTAATCCGTAGGTATGCCATAAGAATTTATTTTTTTACATTATTTTTCGGCTAGTGCGTTACGGGACAGATGTCAATGATTCCCTGAGATCAGCCCCGAGTGGGTCGTCGGACATCCCTTCCAAAACTGTTAACAAATTGCAATTTCCTACACAGAACACAATTTCACGAACAGTCCATCCATCAGCTATTATTTTCCCCGTAAATTGTATTAAAAATAATGGTTTCCATCCTTTGTTTTCCGTTCTTACCATACCAGATAAAACATTTTCACTAGAATCTCAAACTCTACCCAATATGGTATACGTCAGCCCAGGTGGTGGCAGGGTAAAGTCCTCGCCTGCTAACCCGAGGGTCGCGGATTCGAGTCCAGCCTGGGTAGAATATTATCTGCCCAGGACATGGGTGTTTGTGTATGTACTTGGTTGGGGGAAGAGGGGACGGTTTTGTCTCATCCAACCCAGGATAAATAAACCAAAATAATAATAATACGAGGCTTCAGGGCATTTTGAAAAATCCATGTACGTTTTCAAAATTTCTACGAACGAAATTCTAAAATATAAGGGAAGGCGGGAACGAAACCTTTTCTAGCCCGAACTGATGTCGAAACGGTTCCTTTGAGTTTTCGTTCAAAATATTTTCGTTCCTCTTGATTTCCCGCACCAATCCCGTTCCGCGACTATCGTTCCTATTTTGGGTTCGTTTCCGTGAACCGAAACTGTATCTGAACCCCCCTTAACCGTTCTGGAACCATGAGTTTAGTTTCTTTCATTGTCCCTACGTATCATCTATTTCCTAAGCATTTCCGTCTGTCTTCACCATTCACCCATCCCTCTTCGTTCTGATGCTAACATAATCCCGATATTGGTTTGTTAGGTGATGGCAGTTGAGGCTTCAGGAACACAGTCATCCATCCACCCTCAATAGTCCTGCGAGGCTCCGCGTCTCATCTTTCATTTATCTGCGTGAGCTGTGAGTTGATAACTTTACTCTTAGTGGCTCACTCGTAACTACCATTTTGAGAGGGTACTAAGGCATGCAATCAGGCTCTCTTTATGCTTCTCCCTTCTCTATTCGAATACTTGTCATCTTCTGTTAAGACTCGTATGAATTTTATTTTGGACTATTTTTATGAATCTCGCGTTTTTTTTCTTATTTTTGTGAACAATTTTACCTGACTTGGCCGTGATTGCCATAAAAATGTATTATGTATAATAATTACGCACTAATGTGCTTTGGATAATGCAAAATTCCAAACATACAAGCGTGAGTCTCATTACTGAGACTTTAATTTTTAGATCCACAGTCCAATGTTAATATCTCCTTATGTTACATCCCATACCGAGAGAGTTTCAAAATTTTCCATGAATGAATGAACTCCGATTCATTCTGGCTAAACGACGACAAACGACTGTTATTCCATCACCGGTATCTGCGCTGCGACTTAAAACTTCGGGTATTTTACTTGGGTATAGGAAATGAGTCGGCTTCTCCTTCCGATCCTCTTTGAAAGCCGGCATAAATAAGGAGCTAATGGGATTCGGTAGGGCAATAATTGATAAGAAGGTGTCGTCTTTCAAGTCAGCGGATGCTGCCGCTTAATGAACGTTGAGTGCTCTTGGAGAAAAAATAGTTTTCTTGTTAAGAGGAGGTTTCACGTAATTACAATGAAAATTATCTACATGTGGGACAGGCGTAACAGTGCATCTCATGGAAAACAACGAACACACGGTTTATCAGTTGTAAAAATAACGCGTTAGATCGTAAATTGTATGCTTTTAATGTATATTAATTATAACTAGTCGCTTTAATCTATATATCGTAATTTTGAAGGTTTCTTATAATTGGAGGTGGATTTTTCCCTCTTTTTAATAGGATGACAATCTTTCAATTGGAGTGCAATGGTAATTCTTCATGAACCGTTTGGACCCAGAGTGCGACAAATTGACGTATTTTGTGATAATAAAGACAAATTATGTTCAGAAGATTTGTCTTAGATTGATTTTCTTTGTAATTTGTGCGCTCCCACCTATATGAACGTTATCAACTCGGTGGAGTTGGAAGAAATATTTGATTGTTTAGAGACGATGCTACCATATACCGAAAATCGTGACATTTGTTGGTTGAGAAATTCTCTCATCGGACCTCTACAATGTTCACCCTATATTGTTGGGAGTGGTGACTCGAACTTAACCTTAGTGAATAACCTGCAGCTCACTTCTTGCAAAATAAATCTCAGAGCATCATATGAATGAAGTCGGTGGGTAAATTTACTTCCGTGTGGATACTTTAACGCCCCAAAGCAGAGCATCGTGCAGCGGCGCGACGTAGCCGCAGAACGAAAATGAGGGCTGCAGAAAGATATCGTATAGACTAACAAAAATGTAGAAACGCTATTTACCAAATTCAGTAAAAAATTGATCATGTGTGAATTGCTTACTTGTTCACCTTTAAATCCTCTATGGTTAATTTATTACTAAAACCCCCACACTCGCAGAAAGTGTTTCGTCAACCGTTAGCATCAACCGTTGCAGAAAGATAATACACATTCTGCTTTGGAGCTTTAACGAACCACTGAAAATAATCCCGGGTTTCAATGCATTGTCATCATCACCTTGAAACGTGCCTCACAGGGCCGGGAGGTGCGGAGGAGTTTTTATTAAACGCAGACACAAAAAAAAACCAGGTTGGAAAAACAAAGTAATTTATTTACTAGAAAACGAAAGACAACAACGGTCGTTAAAAATAATCCCCCCCCCCCTAATTGTGACCTGGCTAAAAAAAAGGGGCAGACTCGGGATAAGAGGAGCTAGGAATTTTAGGGTATGGTATACCTTGGCTGCGGGAGGTAGCGGTGGTCTTCAAAAGGTGCCGTGCGTCCGTCTCTCGGGGGCAGCTGTAATAGTCGTCGAACACTCGACGCGAGCCTCAGCAAAGCAATGCACCACGCTCGCGGGACAACGATCCTATTTATCCCTGGGGCCCATTTGCCACCAGGTATGATCGGCCCCTCTTGACCGGGTCCCGGTCCTCAGCCAAGCGCAGCTCGGGAACCGAACTCGTGGGCTGCAACGTGCCCTCGAAGCGTCAATGCTCCAGCGTCCCGCAGTTCACAACTCGACGCGCCCCTCGCTGCGTCCCTCGTCAATCCATGAACCGAGCGATCCACCGCTCCCTCAATGTGAGGCACGGCTCAACCTGGTGATTAGAAATGGGGTTTGACATCTGCTCATGCATTCAAAAATACGTGATAGCGGTTGTATGCGGAGAGTCAGCGAGAAGAGAAGGGCAAATATTGGGGATGAGTGCAGGAGTGCTTATTTCACAATATTCGGATAGAAAGGGGAGGTTGGAGGGTAACGAGCGTTGGTTAAGAAGATTTACTTTAGTGTGATGAAATTGGTTTAAAATTTCATGCTACTCTAAAACATTGCTTCCTACAGCCATTTGTAAAACGCAACGCATTCGCTTTCACGTCAACTTGTTGGTCAAAAATTAAATGACGTTTAGCTCTGCTGCTCTTATGATGATGAATGCCAATGAATGGACTGGATTTTTCCTTTGATCTGATCTGAATATTACTTGAAGTCTGCCCCACATAGACACCCTCACTTTCACTGCGGGATAGTTCATATACTCCACTATTGCACGCGGCGTTCAACTTATCTTTGCGATGCACAGGCATGTTTTTGAGCAAATTAGGGAATTTGTAGCAAGCATGACATTCTGAACCCGGAAATTATTTTACAATATTTTCTGTTTTATTGAATAAGGAATTATTGGAACCACTTATTCAAATTCCTTGTAAAATTGTGACAAGAATAAATTATATTTTCTGCATTTTCATTTTGTCAATTAATTGACCTTTTATCCATGGTGACAAACAGCTTGAAAAGCCTATTTGTTTGATTACATTTCTTTGTTAGTCAAATTCTGCCTTTTCAAGTGACGAATTAAGAAACTTGTTCATTAAAAAACGTAATGCTATCTTTTCTTGTGAGTGGCATCGTCTTTAATCGAATGACATGACATTGTCGGTTTAGGGCGGTTTCGTACAAACGGTAGCAGATAAAAAGAGCCCTTCATTACAGCCTCCTTACTCAACTGAAATCGGGCAGGTTGCTGGGCTCTACCGGTAAAATCTTGTGTAATGCCAGCCAGCTGAGGAAAGGTTGTTTGGTGTAACGATTTGTCTCAATCAAGACCTTATCAGAAGTGTCTTCGTAATTCTCTATTCACAGACGCTAAATGCTAATGCAGTGTTTTGGATTCCGTCTACAGGTAATGACATTCATGTTAAGTGATGCTGTAATTCTGGCGATTCTTCATTCTCAGTGTAAACCGCCTTTGGAGATTGTATTCAAATATTCCCACACTTTTTGGCAACTGATGATATTATGTTTTTTCCAAATTCGTGTAAAGTGGAGCTGTCATCGCTCTTCCCCTCATTCCACTTTTTAACTGCAGTTCTCTTTCACTATTTAAAACCAACTCGGCATCGGCTGTTCTCTGCACCAATTCTCTTTTCTCTCTGGAGCTCATCCTGTCACGTTGTCTCTGGAACTTCTATCTTCTCGCTGATAACGAAGTCTACTCGAAAAATCAACCCCATCGCAATAAATTCTTTGGTCCTTTTGTCGCCGCTGTAGACAATATTTTCATTTACATTGTCATGTGGTTTTGTTCAATGTAATGATATTAAGTTGAAAAGGTAATTTACGCCGCAGCCTCCTTCCCTACCTCTGTTCACCCTCTGCTTTCCACTGGTCATGCCTCCCATGCTCGCCTAGTTGCGGTGAACTTTGAAATCTCAGTCACGTCTGTCCGACTCTTACCATCAGTGTTTTTTCTGAGGTCGCAGGAGGAATGGTTCCGAAGTCCGCACGTCTTTGTGATGGCCTGCATCGCAGATTACGATGCAAGTCATCCTCTCCCTTGGTTAGGCTTGTTTGATGAGTCGATTGATCGAATTCATCGACGATGATTTTAGTCATCGCGTTGGGATGAACCGCGTCGAAGACAATGAATGTCATCGATCATCGACGTCGATGATTCGATGAATTAACTGACGTCAATGAGTTGATAAATGAACTGTCGTCAATGAGTCAACGAATTCACCGATGTAGATGAGTCAATGAACCCATCCCCATCAGATGATTATTATTTGTGTTGCGTCGCCCGCCCGTGCCTATCCCTACCTTTCCGTCGGCGTAGAATGTATTCATCGACTCATCGTCGTCGATGGAAATCATCGAAACCGAACCATCTCGATGATTTTGTTCATCGACTCTCGATGGGCAAATACGTTCATCGCCCAAAGCCTACCCTTGGTCCTCCAGGCAGTCGTGTGCGCGAACAAACAAGTGGTACCTCTACGTTTGGATGTGGATTTGTGTGCAACTCGCATCGATTACGGGATAGTCGAAACTGAGAGCGGGGCCGCATTGCACCTGGCGATCGTCCCATTTTTGTTTAGGTGCGCTCACCTTCCCTCCCCCCCTCTTTTCTCACATATCATTTCACCCCATTCGTCCCCCCGCCCCACCCTCCATGTGTCGCATCCTTCCGATCGCTTCGAAAATAGGTCGCATTCGTGGATGCTTGAATGAATGAAGAAAGCAGAGGAACAATGGACCCAGCAGCCTGGCCGCGTGATTGAGTCACAATCGGTCAGTAGATCCCAACGCATGGGTTCATTTTATCGGAAGGAACGAGTGAAAAAAAATTAAGAATTTTTTAGATTAGATTTTAGATTTAATTTTCAATAGTTTCTCATTAATCATATTGTCTAACTTAATTAAAGTGAATCTAAATGGCAAAAACTGCTAATATTCAAGGTCATATACATACATAATCTAGGTTTTGTTAATCTCATAATAGGAAGGTCCTCGGATGAAAGAGTCAAGGAGAGATGCTACTTCGCTCTGGTTAGGCCACACCTCGAATACCCCGCGAGCATTTGGGACCCTGGTCGAATTGATTTAACCAAAAAAAATACTAAAATACAAAGGAAAGCAGCGCGCTTCGTTAAAAACTGCTACGAGCGTACATATAGTGTCTCACAACTTTTAGAGGGATTAAGGTGGGAGCCACTAGAGACTCCGAGGCTACACGCTAGGCTTAGGTTGCTTTATAAATTTAGAACTGATGTTTTTCAGAGCGATATAGAGAATATTATCATGACTCTTCACTACATCTCTAGGTCTGACAGATGCGATAAAATAAGAGAGATACACTGCCGAGCAGATAGGTACAAGAACTCGTTCTTTCCGCGAACAATAAGCGACCACAATAAAAATTGAGCTCCACTAAATACACTCCTATATGTCACCATTCCATCCTCAAACACACCTTTACACGGCTGGTGACCTAACACTCCCAGCCACACGCCCATTCGGCGGCTCGCTGAGTATTACATAGATGTAGGTCTGAAATAATTCTGTTCTCGTAATTTTCCATAAATTGTATTAGGAAAAAACTATTATTTCATGATTAATGTCAGCGTACATCAATCGATTGATTGTTTTGCTTCAGCTCTCTTGTCTACTCTCATATGCATCATATCCACGCATTTCTGGATTATTCTATCATTTGATGCATTTCAAAATTCGCCTATTGATTTGGTCATCCTTGGTTTTCCTCGGTAATGCTTCCCATTTACTTCTTCTTGAAGCATTGATTGTAATAATTCAGTGTTTTGTCGCAGAATGTTCCCTATAGTCACTTCGTTTTCTTGTGGATGATTCCTGGGTGACCTGGGTGACTGGGGATGAGATACTCTGGTTTTCTCCCTTTCCTCATTTTCTGCTTTCTTTGCGTTACCACCACATTTGATCAGCGTCATCCTCTCTTCGAGTATTCAGAGCAAACTATTTCTCTGCCATGAAATGGTTTTTTTGGTCCTCTTTAGTATTTTGCGAGGGGTATGCAACTGAGGGTCTGAGAAATGGTGTACGCTTGTTGATTAATGGTCGCGAAATGGACAGAAATGGCTATAAATGGACAGGAAGGGATATAAATGGTCAGAAATGGATAGAAATTGATAGAGATAGACAGAAATGGCTATAAATGGACAGAAGTAGACAAAAATGCATAGAAATGGACAGACATGGTTATAAATGGATGTAAATGGACAGAAATGGATAGAAAAGAACAGAAATGGTTAGAAATGGACAGAAATGGATATAAATGGACAGAAATGTATAGGAATGGACAGAAATGGATAGGAATTGACAGAAATGGATAGAAATGGACAGGAATTAATATAAATGGATATAAATGGACAGAGATTGATATAAATGGTCGGAAATGGACAGAAATAGATGGAAATGGTGAGGAATGGATAGCAATGGCTGAAATGGAAATGCGGTGTACACTTGTTTTTGAAGTTGCGTACCCCTCGGTATTTTACTGGTATTTTCGAATCCTTTCTTTAGATCGCTGTTGTAAGAGGATCCAGGCATGTTCATTTTAATCCTCTGGTCTATACTTACTCCTCGGGCTAAAGTTGCATGTCACCTTCCCGTAATATTCCTGAAATCATGTTTTGATAATTGGGAAAATGTTTATCGATGGTAATCTGCTAAATCAGGTGACCTGATCATGACGATCATTCGTCGAAGCCGGGTCGTGTCTGTTTTGAATAATACGTGGTATTGTAAAACGCTGGTAATTAAAAATTTGTTAAAAGAAAATAATGAAATTGACTTTTCCGCTCCCCACAGAATCTCATGTAAAAATTTAAAATAGTATAATTAATCTTCTTACACATTAGCCAAATTAATGTGTCCTAGTTCCATTCTGAATGCAAAATTTTGAGAATATCCAAATTATTAATGCGATTTTTAATTTGCTTATCACGATATACCAATGATATGTTTGAAAATCAATTATAAATTAATTAGTGTCGATTATGAGTAAAACCAGTTTTTTTAATTAGTAAGTTATATTTGACAGTAATAATAATTAACTCACAAGATTAATTCTTTTTAATTTTCGTGAATGATTAATGAGATAGCATAATTCACCTCCCAGCGACGCTAAGCAATTAACTTATGATGTTTTTTTAAAGTGAAAGGGAGGAGAAAAGATAGAAAGTAGGTACAATTAAATGTATTAATTAAGTTTTTGACAAAAAATTCAGCGATAACTCTTCTGATTATGGTCTGAATGACGCTCACTCGAAAATGATGCGATGGCCGAGAACTTCATTTTCTGTCGCTTTCTAAATTTCAGATGAAATTCAGTTGACTGGGTGAGTGGCATGCGGATTGTGTTCTATTTAAATATATTTTATAGTCATTCGATTAATTCACCATAACGATCAATTCTCCATGGGAATGAGGAAATCACTTTCTAACTTTACAGAAAAGATGCTCAATTGCGTATTTTACTATGCGTTCGTCGATGATTTTCTGCTGTTTTTCCCTCTGCCAACACTTTGTATAGCTTAGCTTTAAAAAAAAATTAACACTCGCTGTATTCCACGAGGTTTTTATGGAGACGAGCCTCCACTACATTACACATGAATCTGTAAACCTCATTAGCTTTAACAGTTGAAAGAGTTTTGATTTGAAAAATAATGGATTAAAATCGGTTGTTATATAGTGAGCGTACAATCTGGGTTGGTGCACCTTAATGGATTAACATCAACTCCGTACTCATACTCTTTTGGAGCATAGAAATAGTTGATATTGCTGCTAGTAATAAGGTTATACCATTTTGAGTTCCCAGTCGTTTATCTGCGCTTTCATGGATTTTACTCCTTTGAATTATAGTTTTTGTCAGACCCCTCATTAATTTGCAGAGTGTTTGTTGTGGGCTTGTCAATACTTGGTCGTGAATTTAGGCAGATTAGGTCCCACTTTGCTTGTTATAGAAATCGACAAAGAGTGGTTTCTCTATGGCTTTTGCGGGCCATACGAAACATCCTATGCTACCATGGCCGTTTTAGTCATTTTCAAACCGTCCCATCTTACTAATAAATATATAAAAATCAAGTGGTGTCTGTCTGTCTGTATGTTTCTCAATCACTCTTAAACCACTGAATCGATTGAACAAAATTTGGCAGGAAGATACTTGATATATCTGGTTGACGCATTGGCTATAGAACAAGGACCTTTGGGCCCTAGAAAGCTCTCAAGTGGGCTCTTTTACCACAAAAAATGGCCCTGGAAGATAATTCTTGCCATTATTAGAAACACGTAAAATATACCCATACTGAATGTACTATCACTTTCAAAAGTCGGTCCACACGGTGAGCACAGCCAACTTCTTATTTCGCTGAATTCGAACTTCGGGTATTGCCTATACATTCTGCGACTACTAAGGGCCAATTTTACTCATTTCCACTCGCGACGGAGACCCTCGCATGACCTTCTCCCGCCATCGCAAACCGCCCAGCCAACTCCCCCGACTCCCAGTGGTACGCAAAGATAGATTGAGAATTCAAACGAGAACGGTTCTCAGACAGGGGCTTTTTATTAAAGCGGGAATAATTACGTTAAAGCAATGTTGAATTTTGTGATTGATGATTTGATCCAGAGATGGCGCTGCGACGCCGAGTCGGGAAGTTCTTGTTTGTTTTGTGTAACCAAGCATGCAACAAAAAGACGTAAACAACCTCGACAGCATTCGCATATGAAAAGAGACATCTTAATGATGCTAAATAAATCATTAAAAAGTATATTTCAACACTTTTCACTCTTACAAGTAGCAGGATTGTGTATTCGTGATATATTGAGGAAATGGATATGCCTGGAAACGCACATTTAAGCGCAGCCCTGAGGGGGCAAATAGTGTCCTTATTTGAGTACGGGAAAACTGTGTCACAAATAGCGGCACACTTAAACGTTGACCGAAAAACTGTTTATGAGTGGCTTAAAAGAAATCAGGAGGGTGACGTATCTTTAGAATCAAAACCGAAGAGGGGACGTCCGAGGTGTACTAACAGGCAAGAAGATGAGGATATAATGGAGGCCATTCGCCAGAATCCATTGTCCGTCGGTGGTGTTGCAGAGTTGAGGAGAAGCAGCAATCTAAACTTCAGCTACGCCACGGTAAGGCGCCGCGTTATAGAGGGCGGAATTAAGCACCACAGGGCCGCCAAGAAACCCTCCATGACCGAAATCCAGCGAGAAATCAGACTAAATTTTGCCAGCAGGTATATTGAAATGGACCAATCCTATTGGGACCTAGTTATATTTTCGGACGAAAAAACATTCCGAAGCAACCAAGATGGGAAGGTTGAACTTTGGCGTCCAAGAAATACAAGGTAATAGTTATTGTGACTTTGTGTGTGAAGTTATTAGTTGAGTGCCAAATTTTATAAAGAAGTTACACTTTGATAATTTCTTTTATAGATATAGCCCAGAGCATTTAATTAGAACACAAAATCCTGGTCGCATCAGCCTGAGTTTCTGGGGGGCAATTTCTGCAGCAGGACCAGGACCGTTAGTGAAAACCGCAGCAAAAATGAATTCTGTGGACTATGCTCAAATATTAAGGGCTTATTTGCTGCCTTACCTAGATGAAATCGTTCCTGAGAGTGAGGAGGTGGTTTTTGTCCAGGACAACTGTCCGATCCACAAAGCGAACATCACAAAGCAGTTTTTTGAGGATAATTCTCGACTTTGCGTTTTACCCTGGCCAGCTAACTCCCCGGACCTATCCCCTATTGAGAATGTGTGGGGTATCATGGTGAATGAGTGGCATTACGACGGAGGAAGAACTGAGGAAGCTTTAGAAGCCCACGTACGGGATGTTTGGAATTCTTTAAGCCGACGTCCCCGTGTAATAGAGCATTTGGTTGGGTCAATGAAATCACGATTACGATCTGTAATTGAAAATAATGGTGATATAACAAAATATTAAAGTTGTCCTTTGATGAATGAGTATTTTATTTAAGATTTCTGTTCCCATAGGTAATATCCTGAAACTAACTATCCCAAATTAAGTAGTACACTTTTATTCCTGGCCATATGAAATCTTGACCCTTTTCCATTGATTTTCACAGCAAAATGAATGCCGGCTATTCGTTGTCGGAGGGAGAAGGTCATGTGAGGGTCTCTTAGCGTATACAAAATAAAATCACGTTGTGCTGGACGCAGCAGTAAAATTAGTCCCCAAAAGTCATGGAACGCGTATGCAGTATGCGAAACTCCATTTCAGCAGAACACGGAGATGGTCGCGCTCACCGTGTGGACCGACTTTTGAAAGTGATGGTACAACAATCATGAGGTCTTAGGTCACGCTGGGGCCCCAGAGAGCCTAAGGTTCCGAAATAATGCTTTCTTAAAAGACTCATAAGTATTGAACGAGTGAACCGATTTTAGTGAAATATTCACACATGGGATCAGTAAAGCTTTTTTAAGGAAATTGGGACTATAAAGAAGGCCCCAGGGCTCCAATGGCAGCGTATTGAGCCATTTGGTGTCTTACGTATTTGAAAAACTCAAATATAAACATTTTGGTTCATGTGCAGAGATTTCTCTTTTTGCATATTTTAATTGGTTCTACTAAAGATAGAATGCTATAATTTTTGCCATTAGATGGATAAAAGATTGCAGTTTCTTATTTTTTTCATTCAATTTTCTTATACGAATAAAATTTCCCTATAAATCGCGTTTTAATGTCAAAACCATGAACTTTACTTCTGTCAACAATAGGATATTTCCTTGGTAACCGTGGATTTATCATTAGCTTTAGAAGGGAAATGGGACCTTTACAATGGCGGCTGGGTTTTATATCTAGGGATAGGTATTACAGTGGAAATCTAGGTCGTATACTGAAATGCTGCTGATTACGATATTTTCAGGGATATTTTTGCCTAAAATTAGCAAAATTCATTTCAAGTGGACTAATTTAAGTTGGACCCTTGTAATACAGGAGAATGCCACGATGATATAGTAATGCGGAAAGCTTCTGGAATGCAAATGGTCTGTAGTTTAGTTTCCATATGTTACTTCAAAAGAATGTCGAAACATAATATGCATAATAATATGAGCATAATATGAAGTCTGTAAGCATAATATGATGCGGTTTTCATCTGCTGAATTAACATAATAAAACTAAATTATAGCCGATTTGCCAAGAAAAAAATACACGTCATGAGCGACTCGAACCTACAACCTATATGCCCTGTCTTTCTTTCATCCCCCGTTGTATTTCAACGGGTACCTTTGCTAGTCTCCTCTATTCATTGTGGAATGTGTTTCTTCCCATATATCCATTTTAAGGCTATAAATTTGTATTTTTATTTCCCTGCTTAATGTTCTTATTTATCCCTTCCTTATATATATCCCTTCATGATCTTTGAGGTGTCTATAACATCTAGGAGTCCCGCGACAAAACCTCGACCCATGCCCATACCTTTTGCATCGAAAACATTGCTGTGGTACACTGTAGGTATAAAGCGAGATGTTTACCGGATGACTGTATATATATTTGAATTTTTCAATTGATCTAATGTTATATGCTTCTCTCTCTTTTTCACCAACCTTTAAGATTGAATGAGGCCGCAGTAGTGCCCCGTACACACAGTATAGCAACTTACAAACTTAGAAATCGCCGCGTGTTTACCCACGCCAACTACGTTAGAAGTGAACCCGTGCTTAAAGTAGTCCGAGCAAGAGAGTTCCCTAGCCATAATAGAGACCATATTCGAATTATACGTTTTAATTTCACCAGCTGTAGGACACATCAATTAAATATTGCATTATTAATGGTGCATTAACATAGTTTTATATGGCGGAAATTGTTATTAATTAAATGAAAATATCTTAATATATCTTTAACTTGACTCTTTTTTTGCACGGTGCGTTTGAAACTCCTTCAAAACGGAAGGTTTTTTGTTATACCCAAGAACTAACTGCGGTGACATTATGATTAATTTTCGAATATAGTTGACAAAACATACAAAATACACACTGTTAGTTTTTCTTTCGATATAAAGTCTTAGAAATACCTCATTTTGTAAATAATGTCTCTCTGGAGTGCAAGCACGTACCATTTCCCATGTAAAAGGGCTGGTATGTTTTGGCAAATACCTCGGAAAGTAATGTGGTAAGGGGTTAAATTGTTGGTATCATTGGATAAGTGAGATATTTTTCTTTAAAACAAGACCAATTCATTATTTTCTAAGTAAAATGACATTTCACTCGGACTACGGACGTGACTCTCTTCTCTTTTTTCCCGGGTTTTTGCACCTCTATTTCATTCCCAACTGTCACATACATGGAGGACGTGACAGCTATCCACCCAACCTCGGAAAAACTATTCACTCTTGCTCGAAAAAAAATAAACTCTTGACTTCTACTTGTGGTTTTCTTTTTTCTCACCGCGTGGTAGATCCACGAGGGCCACAAATATTCGGAAACGTTTTTCGTTAATCGACGCCGAAGGCTACACATGCTAATAATGAACGACTGTGCCAGAGGCTCTATGATGTATTTTTTCTCAGGCCGATGGCGGGCGGAAAAAGTTCTCTGTCCAAAAAGCCATGAGGCAACGAGTCCTATCCTATGTGGCAGAAGATCATAAATAATGCAGCTTGTGAATCATGAGAAACATACACTCAATGATTGACGTCGAGAATGACTTTCCCTCTGGAGTAAGTAAATTACACAAACCATGATCCGAAAACCCTTGGTCATCTGCAAACTGCAACCAAGGTGCTAGAGTGGAACCAATCCTTAGAGATAACAGTTGACGTGGTAATATTGGAGGTACTGAAAGCCAACTAAATACGAATTAGGCAAAATGATCTCTACGGTCGACACCGCCTTACCACGCGGTAGAAAAAAACCCTATGTTACACATACTTCGATGGCTGACGTCATTCCACTTTACTGTACGCCGCTTCATCACGGGGGACAGATACTCAAAAAATGAGATAGGAATATCTACCCACCAAGGTCGATGCAAAGCTTAACTACGTTCACCGAGCATCGAATTGGTGTGACAGGATACTGTCCGCTTTAACTAGCAAGTTATGCCTTTTTCTAACAAATATTGAGCCCAAGAGTGTGCACTGGCATAAAACTCATTCACAAAATGGATGCTTTAACACCGAGCGATATAGAAAAATAGATTTAGATTACGAGAAAATATAACCAAAGCAAGATACATCAAGGAAACTGACGAAAAATCACCACCGTCAAACAGCCAGGGTAAGCTACACATGTAAGGCACGAACAAACACGCAGGGAACACCGCGGAAGGACACGATTAATGGGTGAACACGAGAATGGTTGTCATGGAGACTGAATACACAACGCCCCGCAGCGAGCGCGGAAATTCAAACGCTTTGGAGCACGTGAAGAAAACACAGGTGTACGACGCATGATTAGAATAGGAAATCAACTCCTCAGGTTGGTGCGGCACTTTCAAACTATTGGGTTCGATTTTTCCCAAACCCCTACGGGCAAGAGTTTCGTCTGTTTTATAATATGACACAGCGTAGAGATTGATTCGGATTATCGTTTCAGCCTCTTACAAGTGAGGGAACCGAGGATAGTGGTCTGAATCCGCCAGGCGCGCCCGATCAACGAAAACGAGGGGTCGACACCCGACCTTCGCCTAGCGGATGCAAGCAGCCGACTGCGAGTGGAGGCGCAGCAGGGCCCCGGAGCGAGCTTACACTGGCTCCGAAAGAGGGGGTGAGAAACGGATAGTGCGCCCTGAGGGGAGGAATTTGTTTTGACGTCGATGGAGGGAGAAAGGAGATGGGGTTGGTGTAGGTTGTGCCGACGGAGGGAGGGCAGGGAACTGCGCGAGCGGGTAGCACGAGTTGGATGGAGTTTTGGTAGTTAAATGGAGTTCCATGAGTGGCTTCGAGCAGAGAAGAGACGGGTTTTCGGAGAGGGGAAAGGGAGGAAGGAAGACATTCTCCTTCCGCCCTCATCCCCCCCCCTCCCCCCAATGGCGTCTGGTGAGCGAAGCATGGGATTTTATGGCTCACTTCATTGCCGCAGCAAAATTATGCCATTGGTAAGCAAGAATATTGCGAGCGAAAAGGAGAAAAGTTTAACCTATTTTATGAGCATGGACTGTGTTTTCCGGTCACAAGTTGCTTCAGGCGTTTCGATTTTCGAATCTCCGAGTGAACACATGTAAGCGCCAACCCTAGTTAAATTAGTTACCGCTCTAGAGCTACTAGGTTTGGCGCTGATTTTTACGGAGAAACTATCACTCATATACGGCGGAATGCTCATTGTTGCGTGTTATTTTTTAAAATTCTCCTAGCATTTCAAGTTTTGCGTGTGTACGTGTTAAATTCCTAAGTGTGTATATATTTTTTCTCTATCATCATTAGAGGCTCACATTACATTTTCCTGTGCCATCCACTTGCAGTCGAGTGCCGAAGACTATGCCATCCAAAGTCTGATTTCTGTGTTTATTGATAACTAATGCCCCAAAAAATAGTAACTAATCGCTGGTATCAACAACAAACAAGTTGATAGAACTTCCCAACCACTTCGTTGTCAAAATTGAAGAAATATTTTCGTAAGTGGTAATAATTTCTCTTGCAGTTAAGGAAACCTGCTGGTTTTGTCCTGTCTATGTTTTGGATAACATTGTGAGAGAATTCCCGATAATTACTGGTGAGTTAACCGAAAAATATCAAAATCTTCGTGAATGACTGCATCGTACAGCAGTGGATTATCAATTTTTGCCGTCCAATCGTCGAATAACTCCATAATAATAATCCAGATCCAGTAATGAACGAAATATATTTTCTATAGTGTATGAGTAAATAAAATTATCTCTTTTGAGAAAACAGATTTGAAATCTAAACATTGATGTTGCTCGGCAGAAACGCGCCCGCAGATTACAATTTTCGTTGACATTTTGATTGAGTGACTAAGTGGCTTCCGAACGGATCACTTTTGTTAATTCTTTTCAATGAGCGCGTGAATTTTACTCCTATGGTAGGTTTCATTTATTGATACATTCCGTATTTTCCCATCCAAATTGAATAATTAAGACTGATATACCAATTTTTTAAATGTTGCTTGTAGAGGTATATTCGAGTGCTTTCTTCTTCTGCCGACTGTGGGTACACCAACTACTTTAAGGTTTATAATACCAATGTGTTTCCCATTCACTGACGAAGACATAAGCTCTCCTAGCCAAGCATCAGCGGGCACTGCTAATTTGTCTACCTTAAGACGCAAATGGCAAATAAATGAGCTTGGAGTGAAAAGAATGAGGATTGAAAAAAATAATACATGTATTCAAATGAAACAACTGAAGGTCTAAAAGGGCAAGCTGAAATATGCATTGATATCTTAGAAGAATTCAGTTTGAATAACGGAACGAATATGTAATGTGTAATAAGGATAAGGGATCCAGTTATATGATATTACCCCATCATGAACATCCATTTTCATATCCTGGATTTTTACAACTGTCTCGAAAAATGAATACTGAATGCCAAATTTCATACAGATGCTGGTGTTATTAGATTTTTTTATGAGAATTTTTCATGTTGAGTAGTTTTTTGACGGTGGTTTACTGCATCTTTTTTTTACAGACTTGAAGAGACTGATATCTGGTGGCGATTTTTAAATGCTATATTTGAAAGATTGGTTGGTGCTCTGAGCTTGTATGTACAGCGAATACTGCACAAATATATCATCGTAAGTGGGTGATCCAGTCCAGACACGCAATGTAATCGTAATTATGCATTAGAAAAATTGTGAAATCCATTGCATACTTTCGGAGGCTAATGTTGAAGACCATCGGATTTTAATTTTGGTAGTATGATCTAAAGTATTCGAAGGTGTAGAGTTAAACCTGAATTTCCACTCTCTAGGCTACATGAAACCAATAAGATAAATTGCTAGATTTTTTTTTCTGTCTGAAGCCTTTAATTAATGTATTTTTTATAACAAATGGCTCGCAACCTAAACGTCCAAGAAATTTTTTTCAACCTCGATCTCAGACCTTCTCAGGAATAAGTCATATTTTCTCTTTTCTGTTGACCTTTAAATGTGAAGCCGAAGTTTTAAACTCACTGAGCACCCTCAATCATTTTTAAAAGTACAATAAGCGTATGTCTGTGAATTATAACACGCAGAAATATCTTTCAGTTAGCAGAACAACAAGAAAATTCATTTCTGCTTCATCAAAATCCTAGGTCTTATCACTAGATTACTAACTCTCGTCTGTATGCTGAAGATGCACACCAACTTGAGACGGTATTAAATGCAGTAATAATGAGTTTAAATAAACTAAATAAACCATTCTGGAGCTAAATGTCTCTGATCGTCATTCCTTAGCTGAGAAGAGGATTTTTAAGAGCACGATGTGTAATGAAATAACAGCTGGCATATATCAAGCTTTGTATTTTGATTTTCCTCAAACTTACACTTATAGTGCTTCCAAGTTTTTGTATTGATGAGAATTCGCTCTTAAGGATTGTAACTAACGCCAGTTTCTTTATAATTTAGGCCATTTTAAACGGAGAGCTTTTCTGTACATCCTGATATATGAATGAACTGACAGTGCATATAGCCTTGTGCAAGCGGAGACTCGCGGAAATGACTCTACAAATGCATGAGAGAATTGTCTCAGTTTCCGCGGTCGCGTTGCCCTCAATTTTTGTATGTGAACATTTCCATAGCTGACCTCGTACATAGTAGCTTCTACATATGATACGACTGCTTTTCTAACGCATGAAAATTTGCAAGTCCTTTGTGATGAAGAGCGATTCGGTACTTTGAAAAAACCATGAACTTAGGCATCGTGTGCCGATACTACACGAATGGTGCTGAGAGAGTTCAATAAAAACACCCCATAATATGCAATATTATATAAAACAGTACCCTGTAAATTTTGTCAAGTCATACGGAAACGATTTATGCGTTCGTAAACGAAATCGATCTGAATGCCTAATCTCGTAATGCGCATCCATTACGAGATTTATAACAATGAAACCAAATGTGTGCAAACTGAAATGTCGTTTTCGGTAATGTATGTTGTTTCGAAAATATTATTGTTCATTGGGCAAATCAATTGCCTCATCAACCTCTACAACATTACTGAATGATCTCATCAGTGATATGAGAACGCGGTTGTCATCTTGGCACGGCAGTTACTTCCCCTCAGAACACCATCTGATACAACTTTCAACCGGGCCTGTCCCAGTTGGAAATAATATTCACTTTATGCGCAAAAAAGGGCCAGGAAAAATTATATGCTTTCCCGAGGGCCAAGGATGCAATGACCCGAATGGTATCGTTAATTGGAAATTCTATGATCGTAAAAAGTAAATTTCTCGACCTTTTACTAATGGACTCTTAATTTGTTCCAGTTCAGTTCTCGATGAAATTATTTTATCCTCAACAACTAGTCTGTGCCTCCTCTTAATTCATTTATTGAATGACTCGTTGGACATGAATTGGCTACTATGAAATGCATCAGTAATCATCATGTTCCTTATTTAGCATGTACTCCTCCAGTAGCATGTAGTATATCATCCAATAGCATATCATGCGCAAAATAGACTTAAATTATAATGAATGCTGAGGACACAACAAGTTACTTCTGAGTTCTCAAATATTTTCTATAAAAGTTGTCCAACATCTAGGAATTATTTGAAATATATTATTATTAGTTTTTTTTACATCTGTTATAAGTTTTATGGTAGAATTTCCCGTACACATCCATATAGTATTTACTTTGACTTTTAATTTTTATCCGGTCGAATCACTGAATTCCCAGATTACGTTTAAAGAATACATTAAATAATGATACATATATAGCTAATCATATATATATTTAATTAAATTGATCAAAAATACTAAAATTCAAATGGTGAACTAAAGTATGTATATTACAAGACTCAACAACAACAAGTATTAAAGGAGTGCAAACGCTGGGTCATAAAGTGGAACGACATTCTGATCAATTTTCCAAGTTAGTCGCTGAAAAATACCTCCTTATACGTACTTTTCGCGGTTTCGACTTGTTGACGTTATTATATGAATTCCAAAAGTGTGAAAATATTAATTTCTACCTTCCTAGTTCACTATATCTTTGTTTATAAATATAATTGCGTATTCATGTGAAATGATTCATCACTCCGTTGCTTGGTTACTGTAACCTTCCTTTACTCTCTTACTTGATGTAAGATACCTGGCCTATGGAAAGTTGTGAAATTTGAGACGCCAATTTTCAATAACAACAGGAAGCAAGAGGATTAGATTTATCTTGCATATACAAACTAAGTTTTAGTTTAAGTTTGAGTGAAAAACTTCATTAATCAGCTGCTTATTTTGCCGTAAGAGGTGAGTTATTTTGAGTTAGGTTTTATGGCCCATCAAACGACGACCAGCTGATTTAAATAAATAATAAAGATTACAAATAATCTTGTACTTTTCCGGCGAATATTATGTGTGAACTTCTCTCGGGATTCATACCGGATTAAATTTTTGGCCACTGCCAACGTTTCGATGGATAACACTTCCCTCATTACCCTGATGACGATGGAAGTGTTATCCATCGAAACGTTGGCAGTTGCCAAAAATTTAATCCGGTATGAATCCCGAGAGAATTTCACACAAATTAAGATAACGACCAATTACATAACCTATGGTGAGGGAAAGACTTATCATGTATTCCATTATCAGTGGATGTCGTCCTATTTCAGTCACCTCATTGCTGTGCCCAGTGTGAGGTGGAAACATGGTAGGTTTTAAAGGAAACTTCTCCGAGATTTTGTGCAACTTAGTTTAGACCAAAGTAGCTCGTCTGAAGAATAATAAATCCTTAGGAGAGTAGATATTATTGATTAAATGAACTTATGGTTAAAGGGGCGTCAGCAGAGCACAGTATTTCGGAGTGCCAAATGATTTTTTTCTTAAGCCCGTGTGTAGCCGCAAACGAATATTGAGCGTTATGGCGTGGCGGATGTTAGCGGCTCAGCTGCCGCAACCTGCGCGAATTGAGAAGTTTTCTCGGCTTTAAAAAAAATGTTTAAAAGTTTACGGGCGTTCGCGTGGAGTCCGACTGCCGCTGCGACTGGTCGTGGTCAGTGGTCAGTGTGGCCTAGAATGAATTATTACTCCAATGGAATAAAATCTTCTACAAACAGAAATTTGGAGCTGCAATGGGTTCACCTCTTTCTCCCGTGATAGCTAACCTATTCATGGAGGTTTTAGAACAAAAAGCACTGCAATCTTACGATAAAAAACCAAAACTATTCGTAAGATACGTGGATGATACTTTCGCTATCTGGCCTCATGGAAGAGAAGAGCTGAAAAAGTTCCTGCAACATCTAAATGAACAAAGCAACTCTATTAAATTCACAATGGAAATAGAGAAGGACAACCGCCTTCCATTCTTAGACGTTATGGTCCAGAAAAAAGAAGATGGAACATTAGGTCATTCTGTGTACCGAAAAAGTACCCACACTGATCGCTACCTACATGCCACATCACACCACCACCCTCAACAGAAAGCCTCAGTCATGAGAACGCTGTATCATCGAGCTTTTATGATCTCTGACGCCGATTCCATCGCCGGCGAAAAGCAGCACTTAATAAGGGCATTTGAGAAAAATGGTTTCCGCCGTGACTACATCTTAAAAACGGCACGGAAAGACGAACTAAATTCTCTCGGGGTCCGAAATAAAAATCCCACGGACCCGACAGAAAACAGAGAGAAACCTAAGGCATATGCCACTCTCCCTTATGTGTCTGGAACGACGGAGAAAATCTCTAGAGTTCTGTCGAGGTATAACGTGGCTAGCAGATTCACGTGCACAACGAAGACAGGGGACGTACTTCGGAAAGCCAAAGACCCGCTTCCACGGAACCTCTACGGAGGAATATATGAAGTTTTGTGTAGCTGTGGACAATCATATGTAGGCCAGACATGCAGAGCCCTAAAAATACGCCTCCAAGAACATCAACGGGCAATTAAAAATAATAATTACCGCATTTCTGCAATAGCCGAACACCATCTCAGCGGCCCCACTCATAATTTCAACTTTGAGGAGACAAGATTAATATCTAGGGAAATACGCTATTACCCAAGATTAATAAGGGAGGCTGTAGAAATTGCGAAGAGACCGGAGAACGTCAACCGAGAAGACGGTTACAAGTTGAGTAACAGTCTAAAACGAATTTTTTCAAATTCATATTCCGGCAACAATGGGAGTCCAGACTTATATATAAAGACGAGCGAGACAAATAAAGCAGTTCAGTTAACCTGATGAAGCTGGCAGGAGGACCAGCGAAATATTGTTGTTTTAAAAAACATACATCGCGGAATGAATCCCGTAAAAAGTAACAGTCAACACTGCATCCGCGGAAGCCTACGAGCTAATTTTATTACTCCAATGCTTTCTATTTCCACTATTTTGGTTATGCGGTATATATATGTATGGAGAGGACGTTGTAGCGCGGGGGAAAGGTACAGAGAGGGCAACCTGATTTCGACCTGGCTTGACATTTACTTCACCTCTCTTACATTTTCATCTTTCCGTGTCCAGCGGGCATTTTTATAACCTATGGAGGGCTAGGCAGTGAGAAATTCGGATGTTTTATCGCCCTTTGGCGATCGCTGTGCTATACCCGTCGAGATCCCGTGACGGCCACATTTATCAACGGGCGCGCAAATCTTTTCCACAATTCATAGCGGTCCCAGAAACACCCTCGGGACGTATTTACTACGTACATTTTGATTCATTTACATTATGAGACATTAAATAGCAATGGTGGCGAAAATGACGTACTCAGACGCTGTAAACATGGGGGAAATAGCATTTTTTACCAGCTGTTAGTTTGGTACAATCGTGTAGAGAATAGAATTGTATTCTAATTCAAGAAACTCAACATTTCGCTGTAGTGAAATAAATGTCGAATTGGAAGGAAATTTTTTTCTGTAGCAGTAAGGAGAAAATGGAACACTTTGTACATTCCTGGATGCTCCTACCGGTTATTCTCCATTCCACGCCGGTTGCGAAAATCGTGAATTTTATATAAAATCTGAAGATTCCATCGAAATCGAGTGGAATTTATGCGTGATGCAGAAATGAACAAATTTTGCAAATATCCACCATTATATCGTGAAAAATGCAAAGTTTTCATTTCTGAAAATTTCGGAAAATTTTTCACTTCCGCATCATGCCAAATTTTACAATTATTCTCAATATAATTGTGGATAATAGCAAAAATGTTCCATTTCTGCATCGAGAATTTTATTCTGGGTTGGTGAAAGAAGTAAAAACTCGGAGAGGATTGGTCGTAACACAACCTCGAAGTTCATGCGTTCAATTTTTCACTATTCGAAAAGTCAATATTTCGGAAAACTCCAACTTAAATATTTCATAAACGAGAAAGTATGTTCCAAGTTCCGGCAAAGTATCGTGGATCAAGTTGTCACTGTCTCGTTTCGTAGATTTTTGTGGCATTAAGACGGGAGTTGCTGATCGGGTACGAGTGGAAAATGCTCCCGAGCCCCTCTTATTGGCATGTGCGTCTTCAAAGTGAAGATGATTTCTTAAGGTTTAGACAGGATAACGGGGTTTTCTCAATTATGGCGGGATTGTGACGAAAGATAACTGCGGCTGTATCAAATTATTAATGAGCATTGATTCTGTGAATGGTTTTAAATAAAGGGGGTGAGATTATATGAAAGAACAAGGCAAATCATTGTGTTTACTATTCCAAGACATCCTGACGACATGGATACTTTGTTACCAAGGCAACACTAAGTTCCTAGAAACGTTTGAAATCTCCAGCAGACATACTTCATTTAGGTAGCGAACGCTACATCTTTTGAGCAAAGAATGTTGTGAAAATATCAATTTTATCTCAGGAATTTATATTTCTTGCTAATATCTTCATTTTCATTGAGTGTGGATGAAAACAGGAAGTCAATAACATGATTACTTGATAGGAGTTTTCATCTGGATATTGGGAGTCAGCCGATCAAAAAAGAAGCTGCCAACATCGTGAGGCAAAGTGTTCCTTCAGAGTAACTCGTTGGTCCACGATGCTTGTTTATTTTTTTGGCTTGATACAGTCTTCGAGTGCGATCGTTTGGTAATTGAAGAAAATTTTTCTTCGTGAAACTCATCCAGTTAATAACATTTGAATGAGGATTGTTTTATTTGGGCCTGGATCCAAATTCGTCATAAATACTGTCTCCGAACAATTCAAGTTTGACGACTGCAGCTTTGCGGTATTATCAGGTATGTGTGTTGTAGTAACTTTGTAAATTTCCTCAAAGGATTAATCACAAGGCTCAAACAGTTTCTCCCATTAGGGCATCATCAGTTATGCACAATATATTTTTTATAACCTAAGAGTAAATATATATCATTAATATCTTGTTTCATGTTCCTACTTATATTTCGGTTCTATTTATTTTAGAGCTACAATAAATGCTTCATTTCAATGATAATTTATTTTAAAAGATACTGATATTATTTAAAATTGATGTATTTGAAATTCCAATTCTTGTTTGATTTTAAAGTTAATATCGGTGATGGTTACTTTTCTTAAATACTGTCAAAGGGGTGAACTAATGCTTAGTCGTGGTTGCATTGTAAACCTTGAACTCTATTCTGTAACACAAAGGCGTCATTATCTGAAAAATTGGCAATTCAATGGACCTGTCCATATTCATTCCTAAATTTTACAATTTTTAAGTATTCAAATTGCTCTTAGGTAGTGTAGTCATGTGACTGCAGTCTTTCCATATTTTCAACTAGAGTTACAGAGAAATTATAGGTTTATTGAAATTTCAAGGACGCAACGAGTCCACTTGTACCCATTCACTGAGTGTAATGCAGGCGATTCAATTTTCACTTAAATATTCCTGCATGACCGGTCAAACTCCGCTGAATCCAGGGCATTGGTTACATACTCTTATATGGTACATTTATTCAGAAGATAACCCTGCTGATATATAGTCTTCATATGACACTAGCGACTGCCTCTCTTCCCATAGATTATGTGCCGAGAACCCTGCTTCTAAGAGCAGTTACTTGGCGTTTTGATGCACGTAACTAACGCACACCATTGGAGTTTGCGAAGCGCCAGCAACAACGCATAATTTAGGTCTCATACCGGCAAATTTTGAATTTGTTATTCTGTCTTCGAAATACATTTCCTGAAAATTATTGAAAATCTCTTCTAAGATTTCTAAAATTACTCAACCAGTTCAAATTCTTGGCTTTAATTTATAATTACCCTTAAGTTAACTTATATGCATTTTATACTAACTATTTTCATTATTGAATGAATGTGATCCGCTCATCTGTCCATTTTGTATTGAATTCTGCACAATTTTCTTCTCCTATATACTAACGACTGCCGCATGTGGATCGTGATTTTTTCCATGCTAGTGCCTCCCATATTTTGAAAGCGGCTTCTGGGCGTGCTAAAGAATTTATTTGTTGGCTTTGAAACCAAGTGATATATACGCCATTGCTCAATACTTTGTCTCTGTCATTCAACATTTACATCTTCTGGCCTCGCTACTTACGACGTTCCAAAGATTGTCTCGCACCAAAACAGCTGGCTGTTTTGTTTTCCAAAATACGTAATATCCGCCGTTTAGAGGTGGACTTTTCAACTGTCTCCAGCGATGTGGCGCGTCGCATACATTCTCAAACGAACACCTAACCTACAAAACTGAAATATTCGTTTTCTTTCCTATCAATTTACGCTGCAATCATCTGACACGATGCTCTTGAGCAGATAGCTTGATGGCAAAATCATTGACAAAGGATACAACACTACTCCTTCGTATACTGTTGCTTAAGTTGTATTACATTATGGAGATACAAGAAAGAAAGTTATTTTTTTTACAAAATTGCGAACAACATCATCTCCGAAAACAAAACTGGATGGAATCTCTCTCTCTCTCTCTCTCGGCCATTGGTTGTACAAACTGGTATTGGCATTGGGACTTGGAAATGTCTTTGAAATGAATGTTCGCGGTGATAAATACATGGAAATTGATTTTAATAGATATATTCGGGATGTCTAATGGGTGAGGAATGAAGTAGATAATATATGCGGGTATATGTGGGAGGAGACAATGGAGAGAGGATGGGAGAAGACTGCGAGAAGGTTAGTTGAAAAGGGAATGAAGGTGGGTGAAAGAAAGGTCATTCCTATATTTGGGAGGGGTAGTATTTCAAGGAAAAGGTCGGGAGGAGATAGAAGGAAGTGAGGGAAACCCAATGACTGGGGCAGGGTTATGACGTAACACAATATCTTACATAACATAAAGTGAACTGTTTCAAAAGACTATTGACATCACCGGAGAAGATAAGGTTACAATTATCGTATGGAAAAGTTACGATCCTTCAGTTTTATTAATTATATTCAGAAAATAAACAATAAGTAAATTGAATAATAAGGACCTCTGTAGTATAAAATATATTTTTTTGTTTTTTTCCAGATTTTTTTCAACTTCAGCCCACAAGGCGCAGTCCTTATAATAATTCTCCTCAATCTGTAAATGCCCAAAAGAAAAATGTCCCCCTATTCTCCGCCATTCTGTCATCACTCCTGATACATTTACCTTACAGTTACTTGCACTACTGTTAACACGGTTAACTCAACCAGCTGCAATTTCACTCCTCCCTCCACGAAGGAGAAGCCCCAACCCTTTCTCTTTACATGAACGCCTCTCCTCACTCCATCAAATCTGTACCCTTCCTCAATTCAATCCCAAAACACAACGCCTTCCACAGATAAACCTTAAACAAAAGCTACGCGCTCACTGTCATGGAAGCCCTCCAACATTCAACCTCCAGGGTTGAATTGAGAACACGGGAGACCTCACTAATCTGAATGACACGGAAATTGGCTCAACGTCAACCATTCAAAGACTCAACAGCCAGCAACACCTCGCTCCCAAACATCTTCCATACTCCCCTCCGCTCTTTCCGTTTCCACCCTTTGCCAAAAGGAACCGAAACTCTGTTCTCTACCACCGAAGAATGCGATTCGATCGTCGAAACGTCTGAAATGGATTACAAGTGCCCCTACCATTAAGTTCTGTGCTCACTTGTCTTCAAATCTTTGAGTTAGATCTGAGGCTATCCTGGAGAAAGGTGTTTAGTCTTTATATTCAAAGTGTCCACCATCAAAACGTCAGAAACGCTGGAGTTCCTCACTCATTAGACATCCCGAATATATCTATTAAAATCCCCATGGGATAAGATCATAGAGACTAAGGGTACTTGAAAAGCGGATAGCAACACTTTGTCGACGGCAGCCATGGCAACGAGCAACAATTTGTCAACCGCAGCTAGGTAACGCAAAACAAATTAATCAAGAGAGTCTCCATCGGGCATTGTTAATGTGCAGATTTTTTTTCAATCAGTGAGTGTTTAAGTAAGCACCAGTCTATATCGATCAGTGTTCCAATAAGGGAGAGGATCTGTGGGAACTGCAGATCAGAAAGGCACCAAGTGCGCTGGATATAATTGGGAAACTTCTAATTACGACGGGGAGACCACAGGAACGAGGAGGAGTCGCAGATTGCAACGCAGGGCATATTCGAGGAATAGATGGCCAGGAATACGGCATCCACCTGTGCGGGGTAGCAGTCAAATGATTGTATGTATAACTTTTGAGATTTTATGTGCAATGTGGTGTGGAGTACTGTGAAGTGAGAAGATGAAGCATTGAAGAGGCTCAATTATTGTAAAGTGTATGGCCTGTTTAAGTGTATGAGCCTGAAGAGCCAATGTGTAGTAAAGGGTTAATTTTATGTGGTGAAATTTTAATGGTGAATAACAGTGTCAAATGTGGTGTGGAGGGATATTTATTTTATTGTAATGTGGTTTGCTATTTAGTTACCGTGCTATAACTTGAGGGTATGTGTAAAAATCGGTAGTGATTGTAACACTTGACCAACTAAATAAAAGTATTTTATTTCAACTAAATAAAAATCAAATTTTAGTTACAATCTCCTTTCCTTAAATATGAATATCTGAATATTTGTTTAAATTTCCCAGAGTATGATACCTCATATTTGAGTTCATGAGGCAATCTTTCAGACTCTGATCACTCCAGCCTGAGGGAGGGAGGCACCGCTAGTGTATGGAGAGAGAGCTTTGAAGTGTGGGATGGTAGGGAATGGTGCGGCCCTTACCTCAGTGGTGCAATGGTACTGGGAAGCACCTTTGGAGGGTGGTTCGAACTGCCCTGGACCACATTCCTTAAATGCAGAATGATATATAAAAAACCGACGTAATTTCGGGCCTAATGAACTTAACTAATACCGTATTTTACGGAATATAAGACACACCTTAATTTTTAAGCAATTTAAAAGAATAAAATTTTTACCATTTTTATTATTAGACTAGCTGCGCTATTCCGTTTATAAAACGGAAATGCTAATTGGTGAGAGTTTCGATAAAATTTATTTTTCTTTCCTAAATTTCTTTCCACTCCAACCATTTTTACGCAGTTTTCATTTTTCAGTAGGGGCTCAATAAATTTGGTTTTCAGTAGGGGTGCTTTGCTGCTGCCAGTTGAATCCAATGTTGCCAGATAGAGATAGGTTTCCCTCGGCATCGAATATATGGCCATTTTTAAGACTGGCGGGAATTTTTAATCAAATACTGGACATTTTTACATTAATTTCGAGTATAAGACGTATCTGAATTTCGGAGGCAATTTTGTGAAGAAAAAAGTGCGTCACATAGTCCGTAAAATTGTGACGCCTTCCTACTTAAACCTACGTTAATTTGGGCGCCAAGTCTCTACGACCATTAGTTTTACAAACGAATAGGGCTAGAGCTTACCCCTAACCCACCCAACTAAGCTTCAGTGGAGATGATTGTCGGAATTCCTTTATAGGGGGGGGGGGGCGGACAGGTGTCGATAAAATAACCAAACTTAACAATTCACTGGGTTTCTTTAATTAACATTTAGAGAAGAGATAACATTGTGAAATAATACACTGACAATTTTGGAACTCACTCTTTCCCGCGATAATTAGGTTAATCGATAGCAACAAAATACTTTAAATAAATTGTCGAACAACCAAGAAAAACATTTTAAACTAAATTCCTATAGGCGGCAATCAACGCCCCTCCATTTAACAGAACAACCCTAACCAACCAAAGGAAGACAGCTGACATCGATGCGTGTACCGAAGGAAACACACAAAAAATATATCGATAGTTACGCGCGATTACTACATTGATACTGGCAAAATAAATCCCTTTCCCCAAAAGAACTGAATTTTTTGGAGACCACAGGAAAAGCAATTCCCAATCCAAAAAGCACACCCCACAACACTACAAGCCACATTCCTTAAAGTACATTACACTAAATAACTGCAGGCAGAAGGAGAACCATCCACGATGGAGTCCGGGAGCCAAGAGAGCTCACCGTCACCACCGCCGGTCTCACTCGGGTGCCACTTCCTTGCGCATGCGCGATGACGCTGACTTGTCGTCTGCACTCTACGGTGGCGACAGATTTCATTCGGCGTGCCCTGCCGAATTAGTCTCTTACGGCGGATTCACGGGTGACGAGGACTGGCCAGATCCACGTCTCCTCTCCGCTGGGCAGCCTCTCTTCCTAAGAGCTTGGGCTGCTCCTCTCTCGTGCGCTGCGACACACAATCAACCACATACGGGAATTCTCTCTCTCTCTCACCAGGAAAGGAATAGGGAAGGAGTAACATATATAGCTTGTCTGTCTCCCGAAACACCAAAGCTTATTCACATGATAAAATAAAAATGGCATCGACTACAGTTGCTTCTACAACAAATAAGTTTAAAAAGATATAGTTATTAAGGTGTAAAATAAACCAGTGGAAACATCTTTATATAACATTTCTTAACATCTCTTTTCAACTAAATGAAATAATCACTGGTTGTACAATAAGAAAAAATAAAACAAATACCTCTTACCGCCCTTGGGACCCGGAATCCCTTGGCTGGTCTCCAAATTTTACGTGTGCCAATTGCACATTAATTTAACTCCGTTTTACATAGGGAGGGTTCTATTTCTGTCCAAAAAACGCATATTTTGATGCTAAGTTTGTGCAGCACTTTGGGCCGGGGACGCGATACCTAAAAGCGACGAAACCATGACACGTTAACTCACACTCTACTACGACAGATCATAGAGCTGTAAAATGTTACTTTTCTGAATTCCTAAACGTATGCACGACCCTGGTGTATGTGGCGTTGGCGTGCGGCGAGGAGGCGTTCGGAGTGGTGGAAAGAGGAGACCGCAGGAATTCCATGTCGGCGGAGAGATGTCTGGGTGTTGCGGGAGATCCGCGAGAAACGCGTGCGGTGCGGCTCTGAGCCGCGCGGGAAATGCCGGGAATGGAAGTGTGGGTGACGGAAGAGGGTTGATGTGGAGGTGCCGAGGACAGGAGAATGAATCGGAGGCTTCAAGTGACGAAAAGGTGAGAGCCTCGAGTGAGATTGGGGAAGAGTGGGCATAGGTGGAGATGAGAGTGCAAACGACAGAAGTGGAGAAGGTGTTGATGCAGTAAAAATAAGATTCGTTTTCTCTCTGAATAACCAAGAGTGTGCACCTGGAGCTGCTCCGAGTGTCAGAATGATTTGATCCAATCGCACTCAGGAATTTTATAAATAAATGATGAGCAATATGTTTGTGAATACGTCTCATAGAAAGAAGCCTTCGGCTATTGCGAGGCGGTAACTATTCTGCGAGGGGTGTGCAACTCTGAGAAATGGCGTACGCTTGTTGAAAAATGGTCGTGAAATGGACGGAAATGGCTAGAAATGGACAGATATGGATAGAAATGGACAAAAACGCAAAGAAATGGACAGAAATGAATGGAAATGGTTAGAAATGGATAGAAATGGCCGGAATGGAAATGCGGTGTACACTTGTTTTTGAAGTTGCGTACCCCTCGCCATTCTGTTTGTGATTGGTGAGCTCTTTTTCTCTCGAAAAATATCCCAGTCCCCATCTCTGTGACGACCAAACGGGCATTCCTGCAGACACAGACTACGGTGAACTCGCCGCATCGCGTGCACGATTAAGGGAAATGTACGGGTTCTTCGATCATGGGAGCTGTTTGCACGATGCAGTAGCTCACGTCATTTGCATTTAATGACGGTAATTGGACAGGCAGTGAAGGCGGAATTCTCTTTATTTTTGACGAGCCGTAGTTGCGAATTTTTACTGGAACTAAAAATGTGTAAATTCAACACTTCAATACAGAATTAATGGGTATCCTTGGTTTGTTCGCATTTATTTCTTGAGGCATCAATCAATCCTCCACCTATAATCCTAAATTCATTACTTTGTTCTCAGCTTCTCTTTATACACTAAGCTTCTCTTTTCTCAGTATAGTATCCAAAGGGTAGCTGTGGTTTAATATTTATACTTCAAAAGCATCTCAACGTTTTAGCAGAAGCCATACATTCCACGCTGTATATTAATCTTCTATCTTTTTCGCCTGATCTTCATTTTTACTAGCTTTCCTTCAGTATTCTTAATCCGGACTTCTTTTGTCGAAATGGGACCATACTTCACCGTTCTTTCCAACGATTGAGCGCTGTTAAGTCCTAGTTTAGCCAAAGTATTTGAATGTTAATCTCACGAAACCCGAGTAGGAATGGAATCACAATATATTTCGCCACCGTGGCATCTAGAATCCAGTTCTGCGTTGGAAGGTAATGTACCTATATATTATAAGACCAGGGGGATTATCATTGAAATCGATCGGAACGATTCCGAGCTAATGATTTAGGAGTCACGTGGTACAACAACCAACCAACGTTGGGAGTTTTGTTGAGTTTCACAGACACGGATGGATATCTTAGGTGTGTTATATATTGTTTTTTTTGTCTCTAATTGTTCATGTTCAGCTCCATCAACAAAATTCGTGCGAGAAATACTCGATCGACTGAGCTGCGTGAGATTTTTACCACTAGTTTGAATAAGCTTGTGCGATGATGATGACTCATCGAATTCATCGACGATTATTTTAGTCATCGCGTTGCGATGAACCGCGTCGATGACAATGAATGTCATCGATCATCGACATCGATGAATTCATCATCGTCGATGAGTCCATAAATTCACCGACGTCGATGAGTCGATGAATTAACTGGCGTCGATGAGTTGATAAATAAACTGACGTCAATGAGTCAATGAATTTACCGATGTAGATAAGTCAATGAATCCATCCCCATTAGATCATAACTATTGGTGTTGCGTCGTCCGCCCGTGCCTATCCCTACCTTTCCGTCGGCCATGAATGAATTCATCAACTCATCGACGGCGATGAATTCATCGACTCATCGTCGTCGATGACAATCATCGAAACCGAATCATCTCGATGATTTTTTTTCATCGACCCTCGATGGGGAATTCGTTCATCGCACAAGCCTAGGTATGAATGCATCAAAATATCGAACCCATTGCGGTTATACCGCGTGACCCCCTAGTTACGGATACGTTCTCGAAATCATTCCGTGTGGTTTTATGCATTATATCCCTGTACACTAGACGTCAGAGTGACATTATTGTCGATGGACTCTCTGAATTCTCATTTAAATAAATAGATTTTTACGCTTGTTACTCGCTATCTGGTAAGAGCTTCGCCATGTGAACGCAAGTTACATCTACATCTACGTCATACCCTGCAAGCCACCCAAAGGGTGTGTGGCAGGGGGTGCTTTCGCACCAGGCATTGTTAACCATAGTGAATGTATTTGCCAAGTTAGAGTTGCCAGGGTTGGCCCAGGCACCCGATAATTTGTAATGCTTATGGGCGGAAGGGTGCTTTATAATTGCATAACACCCTTTAACTGTTTTAAATCTGATTAGCGTGTAGTGTGTCCCAATTACATTTTTGACGACGTCTTCTGCGCTTAAAAGATTGAAACACAGCTTTGCCGTCTGCGCAACCAAATACTCCAGCTGAAGATGACGGGAAGAACACGTAGGTGGTAATAGAAATTTGAATATATTTATTTCTAACCTAGTGGAGATATTTACTATTTTTATGTGAAATTTGAAATGTATTTGTCACTGAAATTAAAATGGTACAAAAACGACATAAATAAACAGAAAATAAGACAATATAGAGATATAGATCATAGTAGTACCTCACATTAAAACAGGTCATATTGGAGATACAAATTTAAAAATATACATCAATTCACATATGATATACAATTGAATGCGTTTAAGTAGTGGAAGAGATTTTACATAAATGTAGAATATATAATCACAGCTGACAAAACGTTCTGGCTAAGCCTAAGTAATAGGCTTGTCAGCAGGATCTAAATGTTAAATATTAATCACAAAATTTAAAAGTCACATTTAAAATCACAAAAATTAAACAGTGGGCATCTTTTTATTTTTGTTCATTTTTGTGCAAACAACATATTTTTAATTTATCTTTTAACCTCATTGTGAGTATTTAATAATTTCAGTCTCTTAGGAGGCTCATTAAAAATTATTGGCACAGCTATTTCCAAATTTCTATTCCCATGATTAGTGTTGTGTTTTTAACCTCATATTTGATGTTTTCCCTTAGTGCTAATTCACTTTTTCTTATATTCTGCATTTTATATACATTACTAAAGTAATGTTGAATTATAATTACATATTTATACAGTTTATCCACTGGTAATATACCCACGTTTGTACATATTTCATCTGAATTGAAACTTATACCATTATCAAGCTGTCCTTTTGCCATTTATTTCAGAAATTTCAGTTTTTATATTATACTGCTATTGAAATAAATTATTGTAAATTCTGAGTTTAATCTATCAAGAGGCGAGGAAGACGATGTCTTTAAAAAAATTTATATCTTACCGCCATTGCTTGAACTTATCAGCCGAGATAGTACCATCGTCGACTTGTAATATCGCTCGTATGCTCCCATCTGCTAAAATGCGTGCTAATTTGCGCAAGGAAATTGGAAATCTCCCGATATTAGTTGAAATCATGACTGACACATGAGTTAAGAAACGAAAGGTCACGCAGAAAGACGGTAGCGCTGAACATTGGAAGGATAATTGAAGTTTTCCTGGACTAATACAGCCAGCAAGTCCATTCAAAGGAGGATGAATTGATTAAATGAACATTCATGGTTGATATTAAATGTGAGCACTTGTCAGTTTTGCAGTAGGCGCGTAGGTTGCTTCAGATGTTTCTCTTAGTGATTCTTTACTCATCATCAGAGGTCACAAAATTTCTACAACAATAAAGCATAAATTGTGTGGTCGCTAGTAAGAACTACGATGCTAACCATAGCTTTATCCCAGTATTGTAAACAGGTGACATGCCTAAATCGAACTGGAATTGAACATTCACAGAGAAAATCACTGTCACCAGGCCATTGAAACCCGCCGTCTCGGCTTGTAATTATCTCCCCGGATTTCTAAACACCACTTACGTGAACGTCATAAGTACGGAAGTAAAGGTGCTTTCTCATTCAAGGAAATATAATCTGCTCCCATGTCAATCTCGACGGAAATGTATTTAATTTTTAAGGTAAAAAATGTTTGGAAACGGTGACTTATGTAGCAAAAGAAAATTCAAATTCTGATAATGACGAAGGGTGACGTGTGGTATCTCTGGATATTATGTACCTAATCTACTACTATGAATTGCCGGCCTAATCTTTATCTTGACTTATAGTTCAGTTCCATTGATTTAATTGTCTGCTAATCCAGGAGTACGGAGTTGGCCATAGATCGCCGAGGCTGTACCCCCTTGCGAGGTACGAGTTGATTGGTGACGCACTCAACCTGTTCGGTTCCATTCCACCGAAAATATTCTCACTCGAATGGAGCGTGATAGATAGAGCGGCGAAATGACACTCTGGAGGAATGGAAATGGAGATGCAATAGTGCTTCCCTCTATCATACCCATCCCACGAGGGATGGATTTTGCGGTCGCGGGAATGAGATTCTATGAACCGAAAAATAATAAAAATAGTCGGCAGTCGATGTGTGAATGATGGACGATAGCAGCCGAGTCGATTGCGGTGCTTCCGTCGAAGCGTCGTTTTCTTCGGAACTGGAAATATATATTTTCAGATGATCCCATATAGGTGGCAGTTCATTCCGGAATATTTCGCCCTTTGAAATTCGTTTTAGGTTATTTTTTCGGAAAATCAACCGGTGGCCACTATCTATTTTCGGGAACGAAGCGTCGTATTTCTTCAAATGTTGATATTTTTAACCATAAATGCGGTGAGCTTCGATTTCCAAATGGGCTTGGAGTTGAAATAACCAAGGGACTTGTGGTCTTAAGGCTGGCGTTTACGTAGCGTCTCCACTGTGTCTGATGAAATTCAAAGTTACACTTCAAATGCTACCGATTGATAATATTTTTGTAAAATACTTTCAAAATTGTATCGCACTGGAATTGAACATTCGCAGAGAAAATCACTGCCACCGGGCATTAAAACCCGCCGTCTCGGCTTGTAATTATCTCCCCGGATTTCTAATCACCACTATGTGAGCGTCATGAGTACGGAAGTAACGCTGCTTTCACATTCAAGGAAATATAATCTGCTCCCATGTCAATCTCAACGGAAATGTATTTAATTTTGAAGGTAAAAAATGATTTAAACGGTGACTTATGTAGCAAAAGGAAAACTAAAATTCTGATAATGACGAAGAGTATCGTGTGAAATCTCTGGATATTATGTACTTACTCTAATACTATGAATTGCCGGCCTAATCTTCATCTACAATGTACTGTGCAAGCCATCACTAGTGCGCGTGGCACGGGCTGACTCTAGTCCAGTCATGCAGCACTACCCTGCTAAAAATTCCTTAGAGGCTGTGCTGTAGAACGTAAGAAATTCTACAGAAATTGACTCTTTTTCTTTATAACTAGTTCCTTTTCTAAGGATCCGTATGGAACATTAGAGCCTGACTCTACAGAACGTTCTGTTGGGTTATTTTCTGCAGAGCAAAATAACGCCTTAGAAGCTCTTCTGTAGAACTTCAGCAACACTTCGGAAATATGTGAGGTTTCGGTTGACTCAGTTCCTTTTCTAAGGACCTTTATGGAGAGTCGGAGGGAATTCCACAGAACGTCCTAAGGAATTCTGCAGAACGTCCTAAGGTATTCTGCAGAACGTCATAGGGCATTTCGTAAAATGGCGTTTCAATACTTTAAGGGATATCTGAAGAACTTTTTAAGAAATTCTGTAGAAGTATTTATAAGGAAACTATACAGATTTTTTTAGCAGGGTAGTCGTAGCTCAAATCAGGATCTCACATGATCCCCTAGCTACGTGGTGCCGACTAAAAAGTAGCCCAGAGAACTTCGCGCGGTCAAACCTGAAACTAGATGAGTGGTATGTAGAAGACCATGCTATATTTCAGCGAACTCGTTAAGATACTATCACTGGTTTGTGTGTTACATGTAAAATATACGAATACTAAATGATACAAAATCATGCAGAAGAAACAACCGTGCCGGTAAATTCAAGCAGGGTGAGTTTTTTATATAGAAGGTATATTTTTAAACACCAGTACGAAGCCTACTTTACCCTGTGAGGGATAGATGTTTAGAGAATTGATCTATTCGAACTCATATGGTCCTTTAGGTTACGTGGGAAGAACGATATCTATCGATCGTGATCTATTTCCTTAATCTTATGTCTGTTATCCTTTCTATGCTACCATTTTAGCGCAGGAAAAAAATGTTGAACGTCCGGCAAGCAATCGCCCTCTTGTGGATGTGTTGAATTTATGAGTCTTGGGGACACAATGAAACCTTGGAGGTAATGGATTACTTTTGACTTACTGTTATTTTCTTCCGGTTTGAGCACTACTTCACGAGATTACAAAGTATTTTTTGAGATCTTTCTGAAACTTTAAGGTAATGCTTCTGCGAATTAACAAAACTGTCTTTTTAAAAATCCAAATCTTTTTTGATGTGAAATATTTGTGGCTCTCCTTCCATTGTCTTCTCATCTTCCCTTCTTTGTTTATATATAGTTCTTCAAACTACCACTTCATGTTTTTTTCTTTAATTACGGAAATGATATATGGTGAGGCGACTGAAAGAGTGCTAACTCTGGTAGGAGTTGATCTGAGCTGATCTCACTGGGCTAACTGGTAGGAGTTGATCTGAGCTGCGGAAAGTGCTAGGTTTTTGTTCATTATTTGGGCGTAACTGGTCGGAGTATTGAAGAGAGAGATCAAGAACGCAGGTTGTTTTACAAATTACAATTGAAACTCATGTTTTTCTGAGCATTTGAGCATGTTCCAACGATGTTTGTGATTTAAATGCAAAAGATCTGCGTTCTATGGATAGGAGGCATAAATTAGACTTTTTAGAGCAATTTCAAATTGGCAAGAGCTAAATCCGACTATGTAATGACCTTATTATCACCCTATCACCCTAATGTTAGCTCAAACGGACGGATCTGTGAACCCCTTCTAATTTTAGTAGCATTCAAAATATCCATTGCCATCCCCTTCTTTCCGTTAACTTACGATTACTAACCCTAAGCGGCTTGGATGACGTCAGCTAATTTTATATACACCTGGTCGACGTCAACTAACGATGAATGGTCGCCTTCCTCTTCCAAATACACACTCTCCCTATTGCCAAAATTTTTGTTTAGGAGGGAATGAGAAGTCACTTTGATGATGGAATTACTTACGTGAATTCAACCATGGTCGTGTGGCTAATAAAAATGCGAATGTGTACCATTGTTCTTCTCTTAATCCTCTTTTGAAGATTGATGATAAAAGCCTCTTGAAAGTTAGTGCCAGCGTTATTTCAAATATTTCACTTAACCCTTTCCAGTATGTTGAAAACTTTGAAAAATTTTATTACAATGAAGTAACCTTTAAGGGGTTATATTAGTGCAGTAACTTTTGAATTTATTTAAATATGATACAAGCCGATGTTTTTGACGTGATTCCAAATGGAATCAGCGGTTTTTTGAATGCAATAATGTTCTTTCAAGTAGATTTTCACTTAAGAATTATAAATTTAAAATTTTAATGCAATGCATAAATAATGTACAAATGACTTTCATAAATTCATAAATTTATTTTATCACACCACACATTTTCACCTTACGTAGATTACATCATCTTCTACATGAAATTTCGCTAAGAAATTTAAATTCCATAGCACAAGTGAAAAGGAAGTTACAAGAATATCTTGTATGTAATAAGTGACTATGATGATATTTAATCAATATTAATTGTGAATTGGGAAAAATATTTTGTGATTTTGTATGATCGATAGAATGCGTATTTTAGGCACTTCCTGATGAGTTCCGCTTGCGAACTCAAGAGGACCTTAAGGAGTTTCTAACTGTTCTTTTCTATTTCATTTGTGTACTCCTGTTTCTTTCTTTCCCCTTGTTGACAGTTGTATATTTTTCAAAATTTATCATTCTCAGTTTATTTCATGCATCCTGCAATTAAGAAATTGAATATAAATCTATATTTGCTGTATAAAAAAATACATATGAAGAAATCGACGCTCGAAGCAGGAAAACGACGTGATTCCATTTGGAATCACAGGACCGGAAAGGGTTAACTCGTTGCTCCGGGTTTTACATCCGTCTACCTCCGATAAGCCAATCATTATATGCACAAATAATATTTTACAAAATAGAATGTTACGCTAGAATAATTTATCAGTATCTTAAGTGCACAATGAAAACGGCAAAGCAGTTTATTTCAAGTCTTATTACGTGCTTACTCGAGCACACTCGAGCTACGCTCTCCGCAGCCATATTCTTCATCTTGTATGCTTTGATTTTTCAACTTCACCGATCATCTTGCCTCACCGTACTTGTGTCCGCAAATTCTACATATCTACGTAATTAGCATACGTAAGACAGCAAAGTTTGCCCCCCGTCGGCCAATCAGATTCCAAGTGTGCGGGCACGTGGCGACGCTGAGGAGGGACGCCGCCCGCCTTTCATGGAACCGAGGGGTACGCAACTTCAAAAAAAAGTGTACACCGCATTTCCATTTCAGCCATTTCTATCCAATTCTAACCATTTCCATCCATTTCTGTCCATTTCCGACCATTTCTATCCCTTTATGTCCATTTCTATCCATTTCTATCCATTTATGTCCATTTATATCCATTTCTAACCACTTCTGTCCATTTCTAAAAATTTTGTCCATTTCTTTCCATTTCTGTCCATTTATGGCCATTTCTGTCCATTTTGCAACCATTTTTTAACAAGCGTACACCATTTCTTAGAGTTGCATGTGCCTCGGGGAGTCGCTCGAACTTCTCGGCAACAGAAATATTCCACGCCATGCATACACCTCTGTGTATTCATGGCGACTGTTTGCTGCTAGCTGGTAGGAATGCCACGAGAGAGGATCGACCTGAGGAGGCTGGCAGAGATCGCGTCGGGGTCACCATTTTGGTGAGCGAGAGTGAATAAGAATACGAAGTTCGATGAAAACGATTTATTCCGGATGTAAGAAAATGGCGCGTCCTACGTTCATGATCAGCCTAAGCTCACGAGAGAGGATCGACCATGCTTACGTAAAGTATAGTCGTTAAGATACAATCCTATTAATTTATAAATAATTCATGCTTCTGAATAACGCAGGAAACAAAAAGAAAGGAATCATGCCGGACATTTACCAGGTTATGGACGTCTCGACTCGTTTCCGCAAAATAAAGTACAATAAAAGTCCTATTTCCTTTGCGTACGTAATCGCTGAATTGGTACACTCGAAATAGTAATGACATTTGTATGAATTTGAAATATATATGTTAAATTGGATAATGAATACATCAAACTGCATATATAACCAATAACTTTATTGATACTCAATGAATAAACTAAAAATATGAAGCATAAAATTGGTGATAAATGGCTATATAGTTACAAAGTTAATACAGAGAATTCCACAAAGGGTTAAAAAATATAACAGTAAAAACAATGTAATTGGTTAAAAAAGTATGAAAATTTTTGCTGCAAAAAGTAGTTTAAATAATTTCAGGTTTAAAACAGTTAAATCAAGATCAGTTTTTTATTTTACTTGCCAAATATTTGATATACGTGTCCTAATAATGAACTCTTAGTGAAGAAACAAATGATATAGTAGCTAATATTAAAAGGAATGAGCGAATTACTTGACTGTCATACTCATATTTGCATAATGGTGAAACGTAAATTTCATCTACGTTTCTCGGACATTGTCCAGAATTGATAATAAAAAATCTTGTGTCCTCTCGCCGCAATAAGCAGTGGCAAAGGGGTGGCGTGCGCGATACTATTCCAAGGCGGGCATATTAATAATGAAGAAGTTTATGTTATTATTATGTTGCATTGATGTGCCGGTGATTTATTCTAAGAATAAGTATATTTTCACTCAGAATATAGAGTAATGGTCCAAAAAAATGAAAATTAGATCACGATTAAAATATATTCCTATATCTAATGGTCTTATTCGTCCCCGCTAGTCGACACTTTTAAATTTCGTGGATTTGGGTAAATGTTTTACATGATTCTATATATAGATATTCCTTTCACTTTGCAGAATATTTTGATGATCTAAATAGGCTGAAAATGGTAAAATATCTCTTATACTTGGAAAAACATGAGTAAGGATGAGTTCAGAGGATGTGTTTGATATGACTTGGTCGGAAAACGAAATACCTCTTTTTTAATGCACACTAGAAAGGCAATTAAGCAAGCCGACTCGATATTCCTGGATTTCAAGGAGGCATTCGACAAGGTTACTCACAAAAAACTCATATATAAATTGCAATCATGCGGAGTTAATAGAAAATTAGTGAATTTGATGAGTGAATTTCTCAGTAATCGAAAAGAAAAAGTAGTTATTGATGGTTTTAGCTCTGATGTGGTCGGAGTCACATCCGGTGTTCCTCAGGGAAGTGTGATCGGCCCTCTTTTATTCATTATCTATATTAACGACTTATGTTCTAGAGTTAGCAGTAAATTAAGATTATTTGCAGGCGATGCAGTTGTCTACCGTGAAATGAACGAAGACGCAGACTTTGAAGCTCTGTCATCGTTCCTTAACAACGTTCATTCGTGGTGCCAGGAGTGGGGGTTAGCATTAAATATCAGCATATGTGCCACAGTCCACTTCCTGCGAAAGTCATTACAAAAATGCCATACCTATACTGTGGGTGGATTATACATAAAATCTTCAGATACAGTAAAATATCTTGGAATCACCTTAACTTCTGATACATCGTGGGGATTACACATACAGAGCATAATTGGCACAGCATTAAAGAAACTAGGTTTTATTAAACGTATAATCGGAAGGTCCTCGGATGAAAAAGCCAAAGAGAGATGCTACTTCGCTCTGGTTAGGCCATACGTAGAATACGCCGCGAGCATTTGGGACCCTGGTCATAAAGATTTAACCAAAAAAATTAATAAAATACAAAGGAAAGCAGCACGCTTCGTTATACACTTGTACGAACTGGTATAGTGTTACACAACTGTTAGAGGGATTAAGGTGGGAGCCCCTAGAGACTCGGAGGCTATACGCTTGGCTTAGTTTGCTTGATAAATTCAGAACTGATAATTTTCAGAGCGACATAGAGAATATTATCATTGCTCCTCACTACATATCTAGGTCTGACAGACGCGGTAAAATAAGAGACATACACTGCCAAACAGATAGGTACAAGAACTCGTTATTTCTGCAAACGATAAGCGTTCACAATAAAAATTAAGCTCACTAAATACACACCTATAATTCACGTCACCATTTCATCTTTAAAAATCTTACACCTTTGCACGGCTGGTGACCTAACAACCCCTGCCACACGCCCATGCGGCGGCTCGCGTTGTAGTATGTACATGAACATTTGTTGCGTTTACCTCTCTCTTCGTTAGTACAATTCATTTAGAATTGTTGTTGGTGAAATATAAATCTAGTTTCCGAGTCTGTCCTAGCCTACTCGCCATGATTCTCTTCGAACAAGTTTCTCGTTATCGTTGCTAAACTTAGTTTAAGCTGTACGAGTAGGAATATTGTCAACATAAATCACATTGGTGGAGATGCCGGTGAAGGGTTTTGATTTGCAATTTTACCATTTGCTTTGCTTATTTGCTGACTATGATCTCCATTTTTACAGAAAATCATTCGGATATTATGTTACAGTGCTAATAGATGCGGTACTCAGTTTAATATCACCGAGTAATGTGTAACGCTAATCTTAAAAATGTTTTATGGCAATCGACACTAGCGACGTTGGAAATGAGAAGCCGATTTTCTAATCGATAATTCAAGGCGTTAAAATTGTGCAAATCTGTTATCGTTTTTCTCCAAAAACCGCTTTTGAACCCAAATGAATTATATTTAACCAAGAGGTACGCAACTTCAAAAAACAGTGTACACCGCATTTCGATTTCAGCCATTTCCATCCATTTCTGTTCATTTCCGACCATTTCTATCCATTTCTGTCCATTTCTGTCCATTTCTATCCATTTCTGTCCATTTCTATCCATTTCTGTCCATTTCTATCTATATCTGTCCATTTATATACATATATGTCCATGTCTAACCATTTCTTTCAATTTCTAACCATTTATGTCCATCTCTAACCATTTATGTCCATTTCTATCCATTTCTAGCAATTTCTAGCCATTTCTGTCCATTTATGTCCTTTTCGCGACTATTTCTCAACAAGCGTAAACCATTTCTCAGAGTTACATCCCCCTCATATTTAACTAATGTTTGAGTAGGAAACATTTTTGATGAATAATTAAAATCAGCTTTAATTATTTATTTATTCCCGAACAAACAGGAGAAAATGTGCTCTGCCATTTACGCGAGAGAGGATCTGGTGAGGGGATGGTTGCGACACAAGGGTTGCGGGCAGAAGTTGCTGGTAGGAGGCGCTGAATATCGGAGATCGCTGAAATTTCACGTCATCGTTTGCTCGAAAAATATCGTTAGCGCGGTAATGTCGGAGCGTGCACCTCGTGCACGCCTCGGCCATGTCTTTGGCTAAGTCCAGAGGGTTGACAGTCCGCAAAGGAGAAACTGTCCTAAGAGGGGAAATGGAACCAAAAATGGGGTATGCCAACAAAATGTCACAGCTCTCATAATGCTTTCTTACCCTTTTGCTTGGTAGTGGCGAAGTTTTTGAATTTCTGTGCATGTCGTGCATTTTAGCCCAACGTTTCACTCGCGCTGCAGGGAGCGTCATCAGAGGTGAAGTGATCTATGCTGATAAATATTTGCCTTTTATATCGTGGACCCGCGAGGTCTTATTTAGTTATATTGTTGAGGAAGGGTCACAATTGGTCACGGCGGAGTTCGCTGCGTCTAATTGTCCGGCTACGAGGCATTTCCAAGAGAGGATAAGCGGATAGCCATCGTCGTGGTTAAAATTCCTCCCTCTTTTGGCGATCTCATCGTTTCGCGAATCTAACGGAGCAGAAGAAATTCTTTCTTGGCCATCACCTCTGTCTTTTCGAATTCAATGGAGTTTACGGATTTGGACAATAAGTGTTCGGCAACAGCCCACATTTGCCATTGTCCATTCCTTAGGTCTCTCCTTTGTTCATGGATTCTGGTCTTAATTCGGAGGAAGGTTTGCCCAGTATTACTGCCGCTGCAACTGCAAGGTATCTCGCACATTCCTCCGGACTGCAAGGGGTGTTGTATTTCCTGTGATAAGGGAAATATTTTTCCGAGTTTATTTACGGTGCCAAAGCGGATTGTAATAATTTTCTTTAGAACTCTTTCTTTTTCTTTGGCCATGGCTAATTTTTCGGTTACCATTTTGACGTGCCTCCCCCCCACCATACCCATTATGTTTCATCATAAGAATCGGATAAAACAGAAATGGTAGATATAACTGTGGAATTTCACGGCATATGCGGTGGTTGCTTTGCGTTACTGCCCAGAGGAATGGCGAGAAATCATCCCGGACGCTGGAACAGTCAGAGATCAATGGAGGATATGTAAAGACTTGAGGAGAGAAATGATTTACGCAACCCTCTCCCAGATAAATGAAAAGTTGTGAGTTTAAGCAATAGTAGGCGAGATACTCGTAAATAGACCACGTGAGAATTAACAATAATATCAAGGGGAGTAGGACTAACGTGGAGCCCTTTTTCCTGGCTTGTTATGCGTTACACGAAAACAGGTCAAAACTTCGTGGTACGAGAGCTATATTTCAAGGGATACACGTGTAAGAGTCATATAAGAGAATATAGATCGGAAGGGATTTCGACGAGAAAAGATAATGCCTGCGAGTAAGCGAACCGTGCCAGCTGCGCGCTCGTGGTTGTAAAATGCTCCCAAGTTTCGGACTCCCTGGAGAATTTTACGACATTTTTGCCCTATCATAAAATGCTATTCAATATCATGGCGAGAATGTTTGGGGAATGATTGACGCTTATGGATTGGGATACATATTCGCCACCGTGTCGTACTTGAGCCTGTAACGACATACAGTACTCTCGGGACTGGGACATATAAATACCCCGTACTTATGGGCGCTTTTTGCCCTTCGAAATGTTCAGGTAACGCGACAAATAACCAGCTCAGAAATTCCGAGGACCTTAATCATGAGAAATATATTGACTAAGTAAAAATTCGACTAACATTACTGGTATTTTGAGAATATCATTGGGAGAGTAAGGACTGAAATCGAGTTATATTTTGTAGGTAAATTGCATAGAAAATTTCCCCTGCCTCGTGATTGTATCTATTTCTATTTTCTAAAGCATTGAGTTGAGTCAGTTGTCGTTACCTGTGTATTTACTATTTGACAGAGTTGTGGTTAGCTTTTGTGAATTTGTATTTTCTTTTATAATTCTTGACAGGGTTCATATTTTCATAGTTACCCATCTTATATATTGCCTTGGTGCAGATTAAAGGAAAGAAAGGAGGCTTCAGGGAAAAGGCACAATCAAAGAGAAATTATCATATGTACCTTTTTGATAAACACTGTGTTGACAAGCACGATTTTAAACACCTAAGCATTGCTATTTTGAGCTTGGTTATTGCTACATCACAATTATTGACTACTACAACACTACTTTTATCATACGCAGGATATAAAAGCGTTTCTCCACAATGTTTCCCGGCCATTTTTCTGTAAACCTAATTTGATTTCGTTGGTGAAAAGACGTAACAACTCTGAAACTGGCGCCTAAACCTTTCTATTCCAGTTTGGATACAGACATTTCAATACCTGGAAACTTTCTTCAGATAAATTTATCGAATGTCTCAAAGGTGGTAGTGCCCAAAAGTTCGCCTGGACATAACCAAACATTATTTGCTCTACGCATTGCTGATCTGAAAACTGCGTGGAAACCAATCACAAGTCTCATAAGAAAAAGAGCGGGAAAAGAGGGCCAATCAGAAGCAAGCTAGCCCACCCACAGAGCATGTATAAAGTAACACCCTCCTAGCCAAATTTATCACCCTGAGGATGATGGCATACTATGCCTTCGAAACGTCGGTGCCAATAATCACCATCGCCCGGTTGAAAACCCGAGAGCTATACATTCTATCTTTTACATTTTTGACGAAATAACCCACCAATTTTACTTTTGATATTGAAAGATATGGGTGTAAGTTACTGTAAAATCTATTTTTCAACCAAAAATGTGACAATGTCAAACAGCTTTTTTTAAGCACCAAAATTAGGAACATTTTCAACTTTCCGTTTTTTAGCTCCATTGTTCCATGGTTGCGTGCTATAAATTAAAGTTTATGCTCCCTAAGTACATTCCTGGGTCCTTTCTGTTCAAAAAATAATTAAATTTGACAATATTTTATTATTAATTTAGGAGATATAAGGCCCAAAACATGGATCCAAATAATAAAATAGGAAAACTTAAAGTCATCTAGGAGCTCAGAGTATAGATTTAGAAAGCTAAACGTTGGTATTAAACACAGATTAATGTCTTCTTATTAAGAAAATGTTGATATATTTTAAATTTGACCCTCAATCGTCATTTTTTGGAGTTAAGAGTTCGGAGCTATGGCGCGCCAATTTGCGCTAATTTTTTATATTTGAAGTGTCATAATATGGACATTTATGTTTGCACAAAGCTATTAGTTGGAAAATCTTCATTTCTCATTGTATTCTTCGTGTGTGCCAAAAGTCGTGAGAATGGTAGATGCTCGAGCCACCGCCTTGGTTGAGTTTGCGTGCAATCGCCCCTATTTAAGTCAAGAACAACTGCGTCAACTGTAACTCCGTCATCATCGGAGACAAAAATAACGTGGTCAAACAGTGCTAATTGAGTTTCGCAAGATCTACTATTCTTGAATTGGTGTTGTGTTTTTATTCGCACGTTTTGTATATCGAGGTGTTGCATGACTATTAGTCATTGGCTAAGCTAACTATTATATGGTTGAAGACTTAGCACGAGATAGATGTCTGATGATTGATATAGATAGATAATGAAAGATATTGATCTGTAATTCTATGGCTGTTCCCTACCACCACTTTAAAATATGGGCATTACATTTGCAAATTTCCAGTCTTTGGGTACTACGTGTTCTTGGGTAGATTCTTTAAAAATATGACCTGCAAGTAGGGGGCTTTTCACCAAGGTACTTGTCTATACTCGCGGGAAGTAATTTCTTCAGCACCTGGTGACTCATATAATCTGAGCAGTTTCAATACATTTTCTGCTCCGCAAGCGCAAATATCAAAAGGGGTCATCATTTACCGTCACGGATGGATTCTATGAAGACTTGATGAAGAAACTTTGAAAATTTAAGTATTATAAATCAGGTTTGTCCGAACCGTTTGATAAGATTGGTTAAGTTATGTATGATATTTCTTACACGATAGGTAGGGAGTTTCAACTTGCAAATGAGAAACTTTTCCATAGTTGGTTGTATTTCTTTCCCAAGTCCACGATTCAATTTTGGGTGCTGATGATTTATCAGATGAAGTTATGACGCAAGCGCTGTAACCTTGAAAATTATTTTTCAATGGATATTAGGAGTTTTCCTCAGGTTTGAGATATTGTTTGTGTGCATTTGAAAATAGATTGTTTTCAACCAAAGTCTACATCTACATCTACATCTACATAATACCCTGCGAGCCGCCGCATGGGCGTGTGGCAGGGGGTGCTAGGTCACCAGCCGTGTAAAGGTGTAAGTTTTTTGGAGATGAAATGGTGACGAACTCTAAGGCTTCCGCGGAGTCGTTCAGAAGATATCGAAGACTTTTCGGGTTCTCTTCCGCGTGTTTCCATTGTCGAAGACGACAGTTTCGACAGCGTTGCAGCTGTCTTCTTCAGGTCAGAAGTGACGATGCGTGTGAATGTGACCGATGACAAGTGGAAGGCACGGCCATGGGCTCCCCCCTATCGCCTGTGGTCGCCAATCTATACATGGAGGACTTCGAACGAGAGGCTCTGGCATCCTGTCCGAAAAAACCCAAACTCTTCGTAAGATATGTGGATGACACATTTATCATTTGGCAGCACGGGGAGGAGGAGCTGAGCAACTTCTTAAAGCACATGAATAAGCAAAGACCTTCTATCCGCTTTACAATGGAAATAGAAGAAAATAATTGCCTTCCTTTTCTCGACGTTTTGGTCTCCAAAAAAGAAGACGGTACGCTAGGACACTCAGTGTACCGGAAGGTCACCCACACGGACCGATACCTACATGCGGACTCGCACCACCACGCTCATCAGAAAGCAGGAGTTATGAAAACTTTATTTCATCGAGCACGCGTAATTTCTGACATATCTTCCTTCAACCAAGAAAAATCCCACCTATGCCACGCATTCCGTAAGAATGGATACCAGCCTGAAGTTATCCGGAAGATAACGAGAAAAATGGAAGACGCGGTGGACCTGAAAAGGACCTCCGAGGATAAGCCAAAACCTGCAGCCTTCGCCGTCATTCCATATGTTGCTGGCACCAGTGAGAAGATATCCAGAGTACTGGCGAAACACAATGTCGTCACCCGTTTCAACTGCGTCCAGAAAACCTCAGACATCCTCTGCAAGGCCAAGGACCGCCTACCAGATAACAAAAAAGAAGGCGTCTACCAGGTGAAGTGCGAATGCGGGAAATCCTACATCGGACAGACATCGAGAGCTCTCAAATGCCGCCTGAGAGAGCACCAAAGAGACATAAAGAATAGGCAGCTACGCAAATCAGCTCTGGCCGAACACACCTGGAGTGGACCTTGTCACAATATGAATTTCGAAGAAGCCAAGTTAATAGCAAAAGAAAACCGCTACTTCCCCAGACTCATCAGGGAGGCCATCGAAATCGCAAAAACACCCGAGAACATCAACAGAGAAGATGGCTACACTCTCTCCTACGCCTGGAAAAGAATTTTCGCAAAGAAAAAGGAAGCGGCCAATGACAGCGCACCAGACTGAAATGGCGGGAAAACGGCCGGCTATATAGATCGGTCACATTCACACGCATCGTCACTTCTGACCTGAAGAAGACAGCTGCAACGCTGTCGAAACTGTCGTCTTCGACAATGGAAACACGCGGAAGAGAACCCGAAAAGTCTTCGATATCTTATGAAATGGTGACATTTATTAGAGGAGTCATTAGTCTAAATAATGAATAAAAGAGGAAAGAATAAAAGAATAATAAAAATAAAAGAAAAAAATAAAAAAATAAATAAAAAAATTAAAAAATAAAGAATAAAAGAAGAATATGAAAAAAATAATGAGTAACACCGGATTTGACTTCGACCATATCAGAGCTGAAATCATCAATAAATACTTTTTTTCGATCACTGAGAAAGTCCTTTATCCAATTCCTTATTTTTTATTAACTCCGCATGAATGCAATGTATAAAAGAATATTTTGTGAGGTACTATGTTTGAGTTTTTTGTGAGGTACCTTGTCGAATTCCTTCATTAAATCTAGGAATACCGCGTCGACTTTCTTTTTAAATTCACCTGATTTTAGTAAATCATGAAGGAAGAGAGCAAGCTGTGCATCGCAGGACCTGCCCTTACGGAAGCCATGCTGACTGCTGTGTTAAAAGTTACGAATATCCGGGAATGTCATGATATTGCTAACGACAGTGTGTTCGTGGATATTGCTTAAAATTGATGTTAACGATGTAGGCCAGACATTTCCTGGTTCACTTCTATTTCCTTTTTTAAGTATCGGTGTGACGTTGGCTTTTTTCCAGTCTTGGGGAACCTTGCGTTCTAATTATGATTTGCTAAATATGATGTCTAATAATAGTGCAATATGTGGCGCTAACTCCTTGAGCACAATGCAGGTATTCTTTCTGGACCTGGAGACTTGTTACTTTTAATCTAACGCAGTTGATTAATAATTCCATCTCGCCGAATTGCTGCGTCAGCCATTGGCTCATCCAAGTCATGAATGTCTAAATTGTGTATTTTGTCCTCAGCAGTGAATATATTTTCCAAGTTAGGTCTTAATAAGTTTGCTTTGTCGATGTTGTTGGCGACCACTCAACCGTTTGTGACCGTTAATGACTCAGCTGTCGAAGATTCGCTCTGGAACTCTCTCACGTACGACCAGAATGACTTGGGGTTTTAATCTATTAATTCACCTTGGGTTTCTTTCTTCAAGTTTCGTAGAGTAGTGCGCATAATTTTCTTCGGTTTTGAACGTTGAGAAACGTAAATGCCTCTCTCCGCAAGCTCCAATTTTTTGTTACTAGACTGAATAGAATTTTTCTATAGGTTGTGTAATTGCCTTTGTCTCGTGAGCTCCCGCCTTCCGTCGTGGTTATACCGACGAGGTTCTTTACCCTCCCGTTTGAATTTATGTGGAATATATTTATTGATTCCTATGCGTAGTATTTCCAAAAATTATCTTCGTGATACTTTGGTGCTATACTCCTTCATTGTGGCTAGGAATTTCGTAAAATAAGCTTCTAACGTCTCTCCAAAGTGTATGCAATGGCATTTTTAAATATGTTGACTTTACATTTAGGTTTTAAGTGGACTCTGCTGTCGCTTTCAAAGTCATAAAAAATACATTATGATCAATTAAACTGTCGTGGATATCGACGTGTTAATTCATTTTAGGGAGAATAACAGCTAAAAGATCTCATATTTTATTTCCTCTTGTTGGCTCGTTTTGCTACTTGAGTAACAAAGTGGTGTGAAACTGTATTAAGTAAGGCCTTGCTCATGTCACGCTTCCTTGAACTTGTTTCGACGCTATTGGCATTCCAATTTATATCCGAGAGGTTGGAATCTTAACCAATAATTATCGCGTTTTTGTTATCTTTCGAGGTAAATGATGATAATTGAGTTTCTAATTAGTACAAAAGGTTTATATTGAAATCTGTTGGTCTGAGCATAAATGCATGTTTCTATTATTTTGCTACTTAATAGCACACCAAACGCTCTCTATTTCACTGTCGTCTAATTTGTTTGCAGAACTATTTAAATACGATTTAACCGCTATGAATACTCCGCCGCCGGTTCTATTGGGGCGATCACGTCTATAGATTTTATATCCTGTCGGAAAAGCTTCGCTATCACTAATTTCCTCTACAAGCCAGCTCTCTGTTTCAATTACTATATCTGCGTTTTAAAATATATGCTCAACTTCGGCACGTTTGTTCTTTACGCTACGGAAATTTAATATCACTAAATTTATGCAGCAAGTCCTCGATTTACGTCGGAGATGCGTGTTGTAGACGAGCGACGTAAGTCGAAACAGCGTAAAACGGATCTATTTAGCAGATATTCGTGACCAATTGAATGCCGCAATAAATCAAGGCATTAATTTAAAAATTAGATCATTGTCTTTATCCAGGAAAAAATATATTTCAAATGAGATGATTATGTCTCCGTTATCAATGAACGCAAGCAAAGTATGCAAATACAGTCTATTTTATTAGAATTAAAAACGGAAAATTTTTCCGACGACCTTCGTCAGCGTGGACGTAACATCGAATCAGACGTAAATCGAAACGACGCATACCAAGGACTTACTGTATCGCTTTTAGCTTGATGAATGTCGGTTCACTGTTTTCTGTGATTCTGTGCGTTATCTTAGCGATGGAGGAAGAGGATATGCAAATGGAATAAATAAAGCGAGAAGAACACAATTTGGTTTCTGCTGGTTATCCATCTATTGGTTCCTTCAAAACGAGTTTATATGATAGCAATTGACTTGAATTGTACTTTAAATGAAAGCAACACGAATATGTGGTCGATTATAGGGGCTTGAACGGTGAAATTTTTGAGCTAGGAGTGAGTGGCGAATCGAGAAACTGACGGCCTCTAGGACTTTATTTTGAGAAGAAAAGTCTCTTGGGTTGACGGCACCTTCGAAAGTAATACATTTTGCGAACGTTGGGTTTTGAAAACAGAAAACAAAACAAACCTCTGATAATCAATCGATCTTGCTTATGGATGTCTTTCTGGTTAACCGCAAGGTAGTTCAGAAATAAGAATTTAATAGAGAATGAGTGAAGGGTGTCTGACAGAATTGTCAGGGTGCAGGCCATTTTCACATTCAATAGAACTGCAATAGTGTCGGAGAATCTTGCTAGTTCTTGGCACATTTCTTTTTTCCAGTCTTGTGTATTGCAAATTAAAAACAAATGTCGTGTAATATAAGTGTGGTGGTACCAATCGGTGCAGTTGTAGCGATTTTAACCTGCTTTATTAAACTTTGCTTGGGAGCGGAAATATGTTCTGGGATCCATGAACTCCTCAACACGCACTCTTCTTCATTTTTGGAATGTGTATGAGAAACAATATGCCATTATTTAGAGGATTAAGACCTGAAGAGATTAAGACTGAGTAAATTAAAATGTATTATTATTTGCTATGGAATTTTTATTGCAGACGATTAAGTTCATTACGTAGGCGGTATTCCGAAGTACATATTCAAGCCCTGTACTGAATATGTATCCGTAACAGGAGGGGGAGAAAGAAAGCAAATTGGGGAAGGGAGGAAAGCGGATGTGGGTGGATGAGGAGGGTGGGAAGTGGATCAGTAGGAAAGGGGCGGCGGGTGAAGGGTTGGTAACCTAGGCTTGTGCGATGAACGAATTTGCCCATTGAGGGTTGATGAAGAAAAATCATCGAGATGGTTCGATTTCGATGATTGTAATCGACGATGATGAGTCGATGAATTCATTCGTGGCCGACGGAAATGTAGGGATAGGCACTGGCGGGCGACGCAACACAAATAATTATCATCTAATGAGGATGGATTCATTGACTCATCTACATCGGTGAATTCATTGAATCATTGACGTCAGTTTATTTATCAACTCATCGACGTCAGTTAATTCATTGACTAATCGACGTCGATGATCGATGACATTCATTGCCATCGACGCGGTTCATCGCGACGCGATGACTAAAATCATCTTCGATGAATCGACTCATCGCACAAGCCTATGGTAACCTTAGGTGGGCGTTAAAGAATTCAAATGCGATATGGTACCTTTTTCACAGTTTTTTATTTCAGGTCGACCGGTTTCGTCACATAGGCGACATCATCAGGTACAAAAGTTAAAATGCTGCAGAATATATAAAAATATTTGGATGGGGGAGGGAGGGGGAAATTGCTAACGTCAATATTTTTGTCGGCCATTCCCCCCCCTTGAATATTCCCCTGATTCATAATACCTTTTGAGGATGACTCCCCAACCCCCGCCGTGGACGCCGCACTCATCGTCCAACCGTCCGCAAAAGGTATTATGAATCAGGGGAATATTCAAGGGGGGGAATGGCTGACAAAAATAATGTCGTTAGCAATTTTTCCTTCCTTTAATTGCCTTTTAATCTCCAGCTCCTCTAAACAGTCCATCCTTCTTCCCTTTCTCTCCAGGTGGAGAATCTCCGGCACAAAGTCACTCTTGTGGTCATTCTCCCATAGACGTTTAGCGAAATGGGATCTGTTTAAGTCCCCATTGCGTAGATGTCTTTTATGTTCATTTGTTCTCACTCTGAACGACCGTCCAGTCTGGCCAATGTAACAGGTTTCACATTCACCACATTTAAGTTTATAAATACCACTTCTATCATTAATGTCAATTTTGTCCTTGGTTTTGTTTAACACAGCCCTTAAGTTACACTTGTTATAATAAGCAATTTTGAATTCATTTTTTGGAAAAAGGTTGGCAATTGCCTGTGATATATATCCATAATAACTTAGTTTGCATCAGCGTTTTTTGTTTTCACTATAGTCGGATGATTTGTAAATGAGTTTCTGTGCTCGGAGGGAGCGTTTTTTCTCGAACATTTTATTGATGACCCTTTCACTAACCTCTTTTTGTGTGCAATTTCGCTGCATCGTTGGCGCACGTAGTCGTCGAATATTGTCCATTCTGTCCAACTCAGTTCCCTGCAGAGATCCAGTGTAGACGGAATCTGTACTGGGCGATGCTGTCCCTCTTCATGTACCAGGTCTGGAGTTCCTTCTTGACCCATACTCTGCGTGCAGTCTCTATTGCTAATCTAGCCGCTGGGGACTTGGAGGCGGTGGTTAACGTCACGTACTTCGGTGTCACACCAAGAGCAAGACATCTACTATTAAAGAAAATATTTAGAGATGCTACTCGGTATTTTATTGTCAGAGTCCGGTAGAGTTTTGCCTTCTTTGCTGTACTGGCGTTGATGATAAACTCGATTAATTCTGACTTTACTTTGTGAAAATCCATTCTAAAGAATTCAAATGCGATATGGTACTTTTTTCTCAGTTTTTTATTTCAGGTCGACCGGTTTCGTCACATAGGCGACATCATCAGGTACAAAAATTTAAAATGCTGCAGAATATATACAAATATTTGGATGGGGGAGGGGGTGGGGAATTGCTAACGTCAATATTTTTGTCAGCCATTCCCCCACTTGGATATTCCCCTGACAGCTAGCTACAGACTAGCACATTATTCCAACCGTACATTACATCCCCCGTGTATTTCCCTAAAAACCTCGCGCATTCGACGCCAAGTGGAACAAGTTTAATTCATCAAATCCGTCGCTTAGAAAGCATTTAAGAACAAACTACTAATTAATCAGTTGTAGAGGACGACTTTTTATGCCTCCTGTCTACATTGAGGGTGTGAATGCTGCAATTTCGTGTATCTGAAGGAGAAGAAGTGGGGTTTTGTTTTCAACGCATTAATTGCACTTGTCTCCCGTCACCTTACTTAACACAACTTCTGATAAAAAAGCAATATTGCGTGGGCGCCGTAACTGATTTGCTTCCCCCATTTCAAACTCCTATTCTTCCGCATCCAGAAATCCCTCTCCCGCGGATTTTCCCGGACTGCCTTCATTATTCACCTTCAACCCATAATTAAAATTTTACCTTTGTTCCATAATTTCGCCTTTCTCCTTTTCTATCTGTCTTCCTATTCTGTCAAACCATGCCTTCTCTATCTTTCTGCTCTTATAGTGTTTTCTCCCTCAAGAAGGCGCCACGACGATTGTGTGTGCATCGAAACAAATACTAAAATTCTAACTTTTTAATGCATTTGTGTTCAAACATCCTGCTTCAGACGATGATCCGCGTCAGGAACATCAGAACTAAATACACAAATCATTCGGATTATTTCACGAATACATTTTAAGTGGACACTTTTAACACTAGGACGCCCGGACTTTTCAACATCATTCAACGCCCAAAGCGGGTCATTTTGACCCACTGTAATTAATGAAATTATTCCTCACTTTGCACTATTAAGATTACATTTTTACAGTTTTTACTACAAACTGTCACTCTTCCTCTTCACATTCATCGATTATTTCACTCTCTAACTTTCATAACTTTGACAATATCGATGATTTATTTATATATAAACTTACGACATTTGTGTCAATTTATCGTTTTTTCAATTTTATTTCATTTTACTTGCTTATTGTGTCATAGTTCAATATACTATGAAGACTTTTCACATTATTTAATACATATCTATTATTTTTCAAAGTTTGGTTGCAATAAATTACTTTAAAATATTATTTTTCGGTCGAAGTAGGAATTTTCCCGAAAATCAATAGTAACTAACTTTGGGATTCTTATTATTAAAGTGATGCACATGTATAAATCTGATGTATTAGGAATAAAAATACATTGCATTGTTTATTTTTTATAATAATAATAATAATTTTACTGTTTTTTGTTAATGCATTTGGCACATGTGTATACAATTTCTTTATGGCACTGGCCTCAGTGTTGCAGAATTGGCCTTTTAGTTCCTATATAATTCTATGTAGTTTGACACCTCAGTCTGTTTGCATTTATAATGTCAAAAGGTTGTTCCAGACCCCATCTCTTATTCGTGTAACCATTGTGTAGTTTCTCTGCAAGTTGTCGGATGAAATTTATTCGTGAAATTTTCCTCCCAGTGACGGCCTTGTATATCACAACGGAATTGATTGCTGCCAGGTCTAGAATGTTATGGAAACTATGAATAGGCCATATTATTGATAGCGCTTTGACTATGTACTGCGTTGCAATTTTTTCCACTATGTCCACCCCATATTCGTTGCATTATAGTGTGACACAGGGTGAGGAATATTTTCTCAGAATTAGTTACACTAACACTGGAGTGAAGAGAACTCATTACTAGGACATGTTCCCCACAATTTCCTTGCTAAATCGTTAATGTAACATGGTAAGATTTCAGTACTCTAATGGAAAAGTTTTCCATGCATTTTTTTGAGAGATCGGTACTTCTCTTCAAGAGCGATTCACAGTTCCAACTAAAATAGTGGATTTTTCCTTGAGAAATTGAGCCAAATTTGAGAGATGCTTAGAAGTTGCCTGTGTTCATATTTCTGCATTGGCGAAGAAAAGGCAGCATGAGACGCATACTACACAGTTCGTTGACTATTTATACGGTTATCTCTGACCGTGTCCTCCTCCTCCTCTACATACAAGATGTAGGACTGACAAATTTTTTGTCCTACCGAAATTAAACATACCTATTACAAAAAAGTTGTGAAAAATATGAATGTACTAATCAAAATAATATAACTTGTTTTGCCAAATATTTAGCTCATCTTAAGATGCACTCTTTCTTGTTTCTTGACCGCATTCATCGTCATTTTCTGAAGAATCGGTTGATTCTTTGCAAGTTTCAAATTTCTGCTCATCATTGGAGCTGTGAAATAAAAACTCTCCACCATCCGACTCATCCCCCTGAATCATTTGCAGCTCCGCACGAATTTCAACAGATGGTAATGAGCGACTCAGAGACATGCTTGAATACAGAGAACTTCAAAACCACTATCACCATAAAACTCAACATTTTAGCTACAAACTTCACTCTGTGGAACAAAGAGGAAGACTGAATTTGTATTATCCACTTGTCATTCGGAGAGAAGAAGTAGAGCTGGTGGCAACAAAGTGAGCATAGTCCATACGTCAGTAAGGAGCAATATTGTATTCTCTGCACTGTAAAATAGTGATAAGGTACACTGTGCACTGCCAACAAATTAATTACTAAATATGCCATGAATCGACAGGACGAAAAATGAGAAGGGTGGGGATACGAGGTGGAAGAAAAGAATATTTTTGAAAGGTGATCCAGGCATGGAAGGTAACCGAATGAGGAAGATAGGACAAAGTGGGACGGACAACATGTGCAGCAGAATAACTAATAAACACTAATAAAAAAGAAGTTTTGGTGATGGTACAAAGTGCAAAGACATATCTGGGTCAAAATGACCCGTATGGGCGTTCTAGGTAAATTCTAAAAAAACTAATGTACGGATTACTCCAGGAAGGTGAAAATTTTTTGACATAAAGACATGTTAAAATGAATAAAAGTCACGGGAGGAAATCCTGCTCTCATTGAAAATGAAATAAAAAAATGAATTTAAAATCACGTTTGGGTCAAAATGACCCGCCTGGGCGTTCTAGTGTTAAAAAGACCTGGAAGCCGACAGCAGCGCATTTCCTGTGGAATTACTACATTATGACTTCAATTTCCGCCGCAATTAGCTTGAGGTTAAACGCAGCTGGTGCGCTTTCAGTAAATAATTGGAAATTCTTACCTCTTATTTACTACTTTCTATGAGAATGGCACGCATAATAGATGGACAAATATATTATTTTCTCTCGTTTGTCAAATTCTTGCATTTAATCCCATGTAATTCAATGCTCATTTTATTTGAATAATATTTATATAAAACATAATTAATAGTATTGAATGATAACGTTTTGTTGTCTATATCAGATAATGGGCAAAGCTTCTTTATAATTTCCCAGAATGTTTGATTACATGACATTTGCTTTTTTACGGTGCAGTGACCTTAACTGCTGCATTAACCCATTACCGGCCGAGTTGATAAATACTGAAAAATTTCTATTTTTTTCTTTTGAATTTACATAAGTACATGATAATTAAGACGGTCTGCAAAAATTGGTTTGTATAAAAATTTGGATATGATAAATAATTATTGTTGCGTTTTCGCAACTTTGGCCGAATTCGGTATTCTATGGATAGTTATGCAACCAGCACTGACATCTATTGTCATCTCTGACAGCTGAGCCGTTTTTAGGGTCAGATATTTTTCTTCGCATCATTATGTTACGTGAAACTCAATACCTCATATTTTAATGGTTATGACCTCCTTCAAAATTTGACAGCTAATCAAAGTATATTGTTATCTTCTCTTTAAATTCTAATTCCTAATATATTAGTTGGTTTTAAATAAATTAGTCATTAAAAATATGAGTGTTTTCCCAAAAGAACATTTTATTTCACAATTTGGGAATGTTATTATCATCATTACAGTTTCAATGCAAAATCGGTTTTAACCTTTAGTTGTGGAATACAGTGAAAGCGGTGTGAATACAATTGATATAATATAATTTTTTGGAGCTAAAAATAATGCTGCGTTTCGCAACTTTGGCTGAAAATGGGTTAACTATACGTAGGATTTGCCTCTTTCCCTCCAAATTCGCGTTTTCATTTTTATACTTTTCGATCTTCTAATGAAATCTAAATGCTAAATAAAGGGTCAAATTGACTTTTCTCATGTTTAATTATTGAGTGGAATAAAACCACCATAAACAAACAGGTGCGTCCTACCCCAGCTTCCCTTCAACCCCTTTTCCTCCGTGTTTATGTCTGCGGGGGGAATAAAACGGAGGGAGGAACAGCCTCGGGGGATTGGGTGGAGGGGGGGGAAGGGGAGAGAGTGGGGAATGGGAGGGAAATGGAGTGGATTATTAGCGAAACTGAGGCGCTTTACCTTAATGCGTACAAATGCGTGAATTTGAATTATATGCTCAAACCTTTATACACGTGCGCGTGAAATTGCGTCATTATTTGATATATTCGAATCCGCTAATTTTAAGGGGATATGACGCATTTGCATTTTAAAACCTCCAGGCATTTGGATGCGTTTCGCTGAGTTAGTGGTTGGGAAGGTGCGTTTTGTGGGATTCTTCATTCTTCAAATGGAGGTGTAATCCATGAAATGTTAAAGTGCCCCTGGTGATGTACGTGCTAATTAATGCCATTTGTGTCAATTCCATACGACTTGTACGCAGGCACGAGTGAATATAACCGATAATCTCCTTCGCTGACTTTTTATTATAACCAAAAGCCCACTATAAAACCAACTCGAATAGTGATTGCCAATTGATTATGATGCATTGGGCAGAGGCGCTGCAAATTCACATTGAACACTCATTGAAAGTGATAAGCTAGTAAGGTAGATCTGGTGATAATATGACTATCCAAACTACGATTGTGAAACGTGAATATTCCGGCTAATATTTTAGAGCTTTTGTTCGAATTATCGAATTCACAATATTCTTGTATAAATATGTGTGATTAAAATCAAGCAGTAAATGATTCAAACTCCTATCACATTCCGTTGCGGGTCTTTTCAATGCAGTATTTGAAAAATAACCTCGGATTACGATTTGTAAATGTCTCTAGTCCCGCGTATCGGTAAACGACCATTTCATTTGTTATGGTGGTATTCCTCTGCTTATAATGATTCGACCATTTTTTTTATATTTGCTCATAATAGACCGACCAGCTTTCCTAATACATATATATCACTTTAAAGTTTGGTGGCCAATGTGATAGTATGCCATCCAACTTTAAGACGGACAAAATGTGGATTTCACAAGCGTCATTTATGCTACGCTCAAGGAAAAAATAGACTCCAAAATTATAAGTGACTTAGTGAAGCTTTGTATGGACATTGCGTCAAGCTTGGTATGGAACAATGAAAAGAGTCCCATGAATTCGAAGGTTATTCAGCGTAAATTATTTTTTACATTAGCTATGGTTTACATTAGCTAATCTAGTATTCCGCGATATTTGCTAGTAATCACGATATCTATCGAGAAGAACAATTTATTCTACACTTATACACAAACAAACTTCATTCTAAACCTTGCCTGCACGCCTTATATTAATTATAGTCATTTCTTTATATAATTGGATTTTTGTTTCATATTTTGATAGATAAGAGAAATAATAAGAGAGACTCATTAATACGGAAAGGTACTCTGTAAAGTATAGTTTTATAAGTTTGAAATATGAAGATGTCCTATCGTTGATTAAGCAGTTGGAAACTGCTAAAGACTTCCATATTTTGCCGGTATCTTTCCACGTCCATCCTTTCCGATAGGGGGCAAGAGATGAACAGTCGCGTGCGCAGTCTCGGGGAAGATTCCGGAGAAAGACACGAGGGCGGTGCGGTACAACAGCTGTCGAAACTCTTCGTAACGGAGGCAATATCTCTCAGTACGTCTCAGACGCTGCTTTACGGCCGCATTCCACGATTTTATGAGCACATGTTGACGGGTGAAAGGGATTGATAGTCCAAATTCTCCTTCCCACCGCGGCCTACGTTTCCCATAAAATTCACCACGGCATCTCCTTCTATAATCTCGTAACTTGATCGCTCATGTCTCTTCGTGCTCCTTCCTCGTTCTCAGATTTAGATTTATTCTACATTAAATATCTTTAGTGAATTCTTTGTAGAATAAAATTATATGTTAGATATTCTTACGTAATAATTTTAAAGATTAATGCATAGTGTTTGAATATTGGACGCCCTGACCCGAATTTAATTCTAGCGTGCTCGCGCTGTGAAATAATCCTAGAGTGCTCGCGCGTGGTACATATGTCAACCTTTACAATATAGGTTTTTGCATCAAAGTTTAGGTAAAACAAGTAATAAAATTACGAATATGAGTTATTTCTTACTGCAAAAATAAAAGTAGCTCATCAAATGTGGTTTTTAAAAAAAATATATGCACAAGTCGTTAACTTTAGGAAACATTGATAAATTATGGACTTCTTCAAATAAAACAGCCTTTGGCTATCATTTACAGAGTATTTTAGCTATTTTATCATCTTATCATAAAGTATAGGTTCGTTAATGAGTAACATTATTGATAGTAACACACCTTGATAATGTTACTCTGTAACGAAACAATGGTCGGTAACAATAAAACCTCATGTGGAAACAGCCAAGCTGTAATTTCTTCAGACGCTCCTACTATGAAGGATTTCCACGAAGTCACGCCCGCTACCATTACTTATCATAAATTATTGGTTATCATAAAGTATAGGTATGTCACATTGCTCGAATTCAATCTCATTATCACCGCAGTTGGGGCATACTACGACTTGGCGGTACTGTGAAAACGTCTGTCGCACTTGCCACATTGTTTTCATGTGCACCGGTCTCGGTATCTACTGTAAAGGTCACATCGTTCTTTACCGACCAACTTTGTTTTTGTGGATATTGTGATAGCCCATGAAAGCGTAGCTTTTAATTTATTTTATTGGCCTAGGTATATTTTCTCGCGAAATACATCGTGAAATGAGAGGTTTCGAAAGTTAAAGCCCAGCTTTCTGCAAATATATGTGGCGAATACATTTGTTTTCAGAAATTTTTCATTGGTGCATAACTGGACGAAGATTTATCCATCCATATTTTGAAAATTACAGAACAATTTAAGGGACCATCGACGACTGCTGTGCGTCACATCATATTGATTTTGTCGAAAACATCGACGCCATACTTGGTGTGGTCGTAAAACTTAATTATTTCGGGCTTCTTTGATTCCCCACTTTCAGCATCAATTTTATTATCATTGTACTGCATAGATAGCAGCAATGCAGCTCTGTTTCTCTCCAGGATATAGCAAACTAGAGTACGATAAGATTGGAACCCAGAAGTGGAGACATTCATTTCTCTACCCTGACTATTCTTGAAATTCTGTGGCATCACTGGTTTGTTGCTTATTAGCTTACCATCTACTGTTATTCGTTTTTGTAGTAGTTATTTGCCAACAAGCACACTGGTGAACTAGTTATCCGTTGTCAAATAATACCTTAATTCGTATTAAAAGTTTAGAACTTTGTAGATAATATCTAGAACTTTATTTGATAGGCAAAAAAAACCTTCTTACGACGAAACTGCGTACATTTCAAAATTACACGCACGAATATTTATTAACTTAGAATATAGTAATCCTTACTGCTAGAACGTCGTCTTCTAACCACCTAGATACTTGGTTCGTAGGCTTCCGCGGTGCTCTGTTGTAGTAGGCTGCATTTTATTGGTATATCACCGCGTTGTTGCTTTTGATGACAACGGTTTCGCCTGCGTTCCAGCATGCGTCTTCAGGTCGAAGTGCTGATGCCAGAGAATGGACGGCTTAATATAGCCCTGGCGACTTTTCACTTTTTGGCGCCAATGTCCTTCCTCTGCCGCGATTGGTCCGTTTGTTTAAAGAGTGTTTTCCATGCGTTTTGGAGGTGATATCCGTCTTCCCGGTTGAAATTCAGAGGGTGTTTGGAAATATCGATAGCCTCCCGAATGATTCTTGGGAAGTATCGAGACTCTCTGGCGACCACGGAGGTCTTCTCCAATTTGACGGAGTGTCCCGGTTCGGAATGAATGTGCTCCGCCTCGGAGGAGAGGTGGAAATGCTTATTCCTCATCGTCCGCCCGTTTTCCTGCAGTCGGCAGCTCTCCCTTTCTGTCCTATGTAGGCCTTACCACAGCTGCAATCGATCTTGTACACTCCCTCGTATGAATGAGGAGAGATTTTATCTTTGGGTCTCGGCAGGATGTCACCCGTCTTTTTTACGCAGTTAAAACAAGTAACCACGTCATACTTATTCAAACTCCGGGCAATTTTGTCCGTGGTCCCTGCCAGGTAAGGAATAGTGACGTAGGCTGCAGGTTTTGGTTTATCTGCCGCGTCTGATGGTCGATCCTTGGATTGTTGTTCTATCTTCGCGGTCCTTTTGAGGACCATGTCTTTCCGGTATCCGTTTTTTCTCAGAGTGGTCATCGGGTGCTGTTTCTCTGAAGGTAGCGATTCCGTGCCGGAAATATCAAATGCCATGTGAGTCGAAGTGGTGATGAGGGCTGCCTTTTGGCTCGGGTGGTGATGGGAGGATCCATGCAAGTAGCGGTCAGTGTGAATCGCTTTCCTGTAGACTCATTGCCCGATTTTGGCGTCAATATTCCTGGTGACCATGACATCAAGGAATGGAAGTTGGCCGTCCTTTACGGTTTCCGTTGTGAATTGGATTCAATCGTGGAGGTTATTTAGGTACTGGAGGAACAGGGAGAGCTATTGTTTTCCATGTGGCCTGATAACAAAGGTATCGTCCACATATCTGAGCCAGAGGGTGGGTTTCTTCATGTAGTTTTCCAGAGCTTTTTTCTCAAAGTCCTCTTTCCTCCTCAAATAGATTTGCAATCACGGGTGATAGTGGTGACCCCATGGCAGCTCCCTCGGTCTGATCGTAGAAGCGACCATCCCATAAAAAGTAGGAAGTCTTAAGGCAGTTCTCCACTAGATCTGGGAAGTCCTTTGGTACTCCATCCTTGGTAAGACTCCTGACCAGTTCGACGGACTCCTGTACGGGGACGTTCGTGAAAAGGGACACGATGTCGAAGCTGACTAGTAAGTCATAGTCCTTCAAAGAGGTCTCATGAAGGATCTCAACGAAGTGTGTCGAGAAACCGTTGTCATCAAAAACAACAGCGAGGTGAAATCCCAAGAAAAATGCAGCCTACTACACCTAGATACTTATTTTCTCATCATTCAAATTCTACACCATTAAAATCGAAAAACACCTAAATTTGAATTTTCACTTTGAACGGTACATGAAAATATTTAAATTTAGGTTTAAACAGTAAATCATTAACAAAAAACTAAACAATTAAATATTAACGTAATGGCGTGCAGAAATACACGCATTCTACTCGAGATATGTCAATTATTAGAAACTTCCTCGAGTGCTCGCGTGAGGGACATGTGTTACCCATGAATTTTAGAGTTATGCTGCGCAGACGTGGAAGCGCCTTGACAACTGGTGCGATACCGACGGGGAGGATGTTTAATAGTCAATGAAAATCTGTGAATGTGGTACTGTCGTGAATTGCTTTCAGAAGTTATGTAAAAATTTTACATTCTAGACGACAAATGCTACCCACGCGAGCACTCTTGGGTTAAGAAAGTAGTAATATTTTACCCACAAGAGAAACACTCCATTCTCACTTTATCCACAAGATAAACAATAGGGAATAAACTCATGAAACTACATTTTTGGAGGCTGTGGGGGAAGATTTTGTAATTTTTTAGTAATATGCAACTTGTTGCTCTCTAAACAATATTTTCACTTTTTTAACCCATTTTTCCTAAAACTATAATACTTATGACGTTGCCTTTCGGCCATTTTCGCCGGCTTTCTGATCTTATATAGAGGGGTGAAAAATATGTTTGATATTTGATTGATTGATTATTTTATTTCCTCCAGAAATTGCATTCAATAAATGCTTAAATGAACTTAATATAATGCCTCTAGTCTCTTATCACATCAAGAGTCCACACTTCGTTCATGTTATAGGTGAAGTTAGTTTATATGTATTATTTATTTCAATTAGCTTTTTAAACAGTAGACTTCAGATAAAATAGTTCCACTATTAACATTTTAAAACATTTCATGATGTTCCGAAATTCACAAAAACTTTTCAAGTTTTACGGAGAAAAAATTTTGGATGACAAGTACTCTACGTAAAACATAAAAAAAGTTGTGATAATTCCTTAATATTGTGGAATTCAGAGCCCACAATCGACAATCAACCCACGGAAATAATTTCCGCTGAAGAATTTTATTTCCGCTTCATTATATACTTCACATAGCTCAAAAAATACCTCCATTCATGGTTTAAATTTAAAAAATTCATTTTTGTACCTTATAAAATGAAAATCCAATCTCAGGTAGCTGAAGTTAGCACATTTTTTTGACAATTGAAATCCAGTTCCTTTAATTGCAGAAATCCTTAAATCAATTTTCTTATGGAACATCATTTTAGATGCCATGTCTCTCCTACATATTAGAAATAGAAGAGAAAATAATTTTACCAATTTTAGGAATGTAAAAGTTTTTCTAAGTTTGCAACAGAAATATTTCTTTAGCTCTTAAAATAGGAACATTATTTTTAAGTATATTTTCGAATGACAAAATATTTGCAATTTGTGATAAATCTTGGAATTGGAAGCAATGATAGTTTCTATTGGCAGGAAAAGAAAGAAGCACATCGTAAGATCGACTAACGCCAGTTTATCTTCGTCTGTAAGTTAGGATGCCACTGATTTTAGGTTTTTACAAGGTAACTGCAGAATGCGTCAGATTAAAAATTTGCGTTTCCATATATTCGTAATTATGCATCCTATGATCCGTAGACAAAAATGCTTAAAATCCCTTTTTCTACCTTCTTCTGAAGAAATCCCTCCTGAAACACTCATTTTAAAATTTCAAACAGCTATATATTAAAAATAGAGAAAAAAGTACACCAACTATGTATTTTTTGTTAATAAACAAGAAGATATGCGTCAATACTGTGTTTAACAGTCATTGATTAATTTCAAATATGCATCAGTTTTCTGCTCTCCGATTCGTTTGTTGTGCCGGCTTTCTTGCATATATTATTTTATACTCTTATGCTCGAGGTATCTATGAAAGGTAAAAGCAGTTATATGGATATTTTTGTGATATTTTTATTACTTTCGAGTCGATTAATTTTGATTGCGGAGTCGATGTCTTTTGGCATGATGGAAATTATTTTAGAGACGTTTTACTGATTCCTCACCCGATTACAATCAATAAAGTACACTTTATTGCAGAAAGGAATTTGCTAAATATTCTTGACTAATCTGTTGCAAGAAGATTTGAAAGCTACTCCTGCAACACGTACTTTGATTTTACGTAAGTGAAAAATAATTTCGGGCATATGAATCAATTTTGACTATGTATTTCTGCAATATTATACTGGACCACTTTCTCCCATTAAAATTTCCATAGAGGCCATTAACCTTTAAGATGCACCATGCGTGAAAATGAATAATAATTTGTTTTCATTGCTAAGCCATGAAGTTTATTGGTCTTGCAATGTATTCGTCAAGTGTTTTATGATATGCACACTTCAAATGTCAAGACTTTTTCTGGACAGACAAGTAATCTCGTCCATTGTACTTTCTCTCGTCCGTTCATCTTCCATATTATCAGATATTAGCGTTTTGACATTTTAATGTCAAAATGACTTCGTCATATTTAATCCAAGGTCCAGGGAATTATGAATTGTACGGAATATTTCCTATCTCCTGGAGTCAACCTACCTATGCAACAAACCAAAGCCTACCTTCTGTGCTTGGTAGAACGGCATATCTCTCGCAAATGGTTCATATAACTAATCTATGTAACCTTCCTACCCGTTCCACACTCCCGTCCAAATGCGAAAGAAATTTCAGGAAACCCTGAAACCCCAGCTTTCCGACCTTCCACAACGTCACTCCCCTTGTATCGAGGAGCCAATTCTCTTCCGCAGGTTTGGACCGAATATCTCTCCCGTTCAACATTCCGCGGCTTCTCCAGCGCTGTCTTTCCAAATCGCGGTTTCGGTTGACATACCGATTCAAAGTCGAAGAATCTGCAGTCTAAGAGACGTCTATCCTTGAAGGGAGCGGAAGATTGCCTCTCTCTACATTCAGCTCATCCTTTCGCGGCCCAATGACTCCTCCCTTTCTCCTCATCACTCCCGAGTTTCCCTTTATTCTACTGTCATTGGTGGTTGAGTTTGAACCATTCCAGGGGCCCGCTACCCTAATGCCACAATTTTGGTTCTGTGGCCTCGAAGACGGAACTACCGAGATCATGACCACGGCACGGTGTCACCCATAAGCGATTCGGTAAACAATTCGGGTTTGTGACTGTAGTCTCGCCACTGCATTGGAGGTTGATGCGAAGATACTCAAAGTTTCACTGAAGTACGTCACGGATTTCATGACGCATATCCTCCGAGCCAATGACTCAATATCACCAATTACTTTGTTTCTTTTCAAGAGCGAAATTGGAACGGGATTGATGTCAATACCTTTGTGATTGTTATTAATTAATGCCGTTCTTTAAGTTTCTTATCTGAGTTTTATCATTAAATATATTATATTATAATAGCAATGAATAGTATTGGATATCTTTTAAGATCAATTTATAGGAATTTTAAATGATATCAAGCATAGAATTGTTTTTATTTAGCGTTACAATTTTTTTCCAATCATTTCATTTAACAAATGATGTGGTACGAAGTCACTCGCACGGGTGCATATTATCCAGGGTTGAACTTCGCGATGAAAAAATCATTTGAATTGACCGGGATTCAAACCCGGATCTCCCAATTGCCGGTCAGGTGTTTCAGCCAGTTACACCACCAAGGCGACCATCTTCCTTCAAGGCGAATTTCGAGGGGGGCTAATGCGAACAAGATGTATATTTTGCAAGTACTACAATATATTATCTTTCGCTTCACACAATCGGCGTTTCAGTTTCATAAAAACGTCTCTCTATATTAAGGTATTCACAAGTGTATTCTTCCTTATACCCTTGGAAGATGCTATCGTCTCCCTCCTGTCTGAAAATTATTCAAGTTCGATTGCATTATTAAGTATGAAATGTGTACCAATCCAAGGCTATTTTTGAAGTCAATGATAAAAAACAACTTTGTTTCAATCCACACAATTTTTAAAGGCTTTTTGGTGAAAGAAGAAGAAATTCAAAGTACATGCATCACTCTATGATAAAAAATTACATCTTCGTCTACAGTTAATGGCTTTCAGAAAATCCGCGACAGTTCGGACCTCTATCTTCCCGTAAAAGAATCCTCGGATATCAAAATCCGAAAATATTTTAAATTATTCTTCTAGATCTTCTAAGAATATGCAATTATTTCCATTAAAAACGTCCCTACGTGATAAACCTGATCAGGAAGGCTGCATGAGATTTAATGAGTGGTTTATGTTCACCAAAATCTCGGAACACTTCGTGACGTTGCGACGTGACACCTTAGTTGTATATTGGGATATACTCACTATACTCTCGAACTCACAATTCTGTAAGATTCACAGTGGAAAAATAATTCGCTTGAATTATTTTTTCCGACGTTCGGTACTTGTAGGAATAGGGTACCCTATTTGGTTAGAGCACTCGATGCAAAGTCGAGGGATCTGGGTTCGGTTCCCAGTCCAGGCGAATAATTTTTCCACTGTGAATTTTACACAATTGTGTGATCACTGGCTGGTGACTTCGTTTAAGTTACTGCGCGGCTAGTTCCGCCTTTATTTGAAAATATCTTGAACTGTCCAGACCTAGCTCACATGGTGATCTGTCTCATAGCCACATTCACTGATCTAGATTCCACTAAAAATCATAATCTGTCAAATATTCTTCCACATCATTCCTATTATGTAACAAAATTTATTCATTATAATTTCATTTGGTTTCTTTAAATATAGTTCACTCTATGCGCTATCATTTTCTGGAAGCATCCTTGGAAATATCTTTGGTGATAATGCACATTGGCTATAGACAGTAAGTTGCTCGCAACATTCCATTGCAGCGTTAGCATTGATTTTCCATCAACGGTTTCATTTTTAGGTAGGGATACCTACATCAAATGGATTAAAAGGTGCGATGATTCCTGATTTTTATCACTAAATTTTAGTAATTTAACAATATTATTTGTTTGGTTTTTCTCTTCTAAGGCAAAGAAATGAACTTAGTTCACTTTGGGCTTAGATGAGGCTAGTATCACTTTAAATATATAGAGTTCTCCCTGAAAAAATCATTTTGAAGGTGGTTTTCTTCAGAATATGAGATAGTGAGAGCTTATAAAGTCGTTATTTACTTCAATCGGGTCCAATAATTACTCTAGTTTGAGAATAATATAGAACCTGAGATGATAATTGTCATTTTGAAATGTTTCCAAAGAGTTGATTTGTTGTTTACTATTGACGATTTTTTTACGAATTCTTATTATTTATGCATTTTCATGTTATATTTTCCTTTAAATGTATTTGAATTTATGACATAGGGTTTTGAAGTGAAATACTAAAGAACAACGTTCATTTTAAAGGGTAAGATCATCATTATGCGGAAAAAATTAATACCAATAATCCAGATTTTCCCGTTGGTAAAAGAGAAATTTGTTTCGATAGAAGGGTATTTTAGCTTAAATCTCATCTGATTTGTGGAGGTCAATTCCTTTGTACATTACACTTAATCGTAAAAATCCAAAGGTACGAATGTGTTGACTCATTGGCTACTCGGACATACTTTTCTTTCAATTTGGGTTGAGTCGCTGGTGCCATCACTTTGCCACACCCCCGCTAAGTGAGCTGAATTTTCTCGGGAGTACATAGATCTCACTCCGTCATCTTTCAGTGTTGTATACTTAAATTTCATCGTATGAAAAATTCAAAAATGATCTTCGTTGTTGAATCTTCTCATGGTTTAAGAACTAATATGATAAGGGCGAATTGAGGGAGGGTTGGATGTTCGGACATAAACTTAAAGAGCGTTTTGTTTTCCTTTAACATGCTCAATTGTACGTACACATCCCGTTCACCCCTCGAGGTTATTGTCTTTTCCTCCAGAAGACGCTGCAATGACGGGATATCTCCTTATTATACTCCCTCTTTCAAGGTCAACTTTGCTCTCCTCGATTCCCCATCATTCTTTCCAATGTAAGTTTTCCTCCTTTCCCTTTTCCATATCCCTTACTTCTCCTCCCTGTATACCTCCACCGTTTCACCCCTTCTGTCTCAACTATCGTTTTGTGCTCGTATTGTCTCTCCCCTTTAACACTGAGCCACAGTATTAAAGGAGACTTCATTCACCTGCAGAAGCCATGCGATGCAGTGGACCCAGGTTGCTTTGCGGTGGGTTGCTTTGTTTATAAACAATTGCCATTTGCCTCATGCAGTCTAGTCCTTACAGCAAAAGAGGTCGGCATCTTTAGCAGGCACCAATTAGTGGCACTTACTAGAGGGGAATATTAGGCGTGTCTATATGAAGGGTCATTCCATGTAAAATAATTTAATGAAGAAAATGGGTGCATGACCAGTTTTAAGTCCATTTATCAATACCTATACTCGCATATTTTGGCAGTTAAATGCAGCATTTTTTTAAACTTTCACTCAATTATTTTCTATGAGAAATGAGATTACTGAAAACTTGCGAGACGATCCAAATAAACACTTTTTTAGACTTGATTTTCTCCGTTGCGGGAGTTGTTAAACATAAGTTGCTTATGAACTAGGAATATATGCAGAAGTGCAGCATACAGTCAAAACTTGCAGTTTGAGACTTAACTGTTACGAGATTTATAGCAGTCATAAAGTAGCAGAAAATTGAGGTTAAATGGTATGGTTAGCACACTAATTTTTTATTATTACGTGGGGAGCCCAATTGTTGAAGAAACAATCAGAACGGTTGTGGCATAATCTATTTTGATATTATTTCCAGCTGCTTTACAATTTCCATAAACCCTCTTCTAGTTGTAGTACAAGCTTCTAACTTTTAATACATGTGATACCTTGTCTATTCTGTAAGACTAACATGTTTAATACCTTCCTAACGGACAATATCAAGTTCAAATCAGGATTAATGTAGAGCGCAAAGCTAGTTTTTGACTACCATACGTTTCATTCAAGTAGAACCTCAAGCTCTAAATCTTAACTTATTTTAGTGCTTTTAGAAAGTTAATCTTTATGTTCTCTTTGCCGTATGTTTTTATCAGCTCCCCCAATGGAGAAAATGAAGTATTGATATGATTGATTTTGAAGGCAAAGTTATTTTTGCTAGCTCTTAGAAAAGAAAAGGCTGGATCCATACAAATAATATGACTAAGCTTGTTCTTGTACTTCATATCTTCAATAAAACAAACACTAAATCTTAGACTTTGATTATTCGTATAGTTTCCTCGAATCAAAAACTAGTCAGAAAAAAGTGAAAATTTGCTGATTTTAATCTCTATTTCAACATTTAAAAATGTAAAAGGAAAAAAAGAAATGACAGAAAATGAATTTTTTCATTATGTTAAAAATGGAATGTTTTCAGTATATCGCTTATGTCGTTGTTAGTTCTTGAGATATTAAAGATAGAATAAACACCAACATTATTGAAATTCGTATGAGCCATCTTGGAAAACTGGCCGCCGCGAGGAAACGAGGTAGGATAAAATTTTTGAATTGTCGCATTTATATTAACTGCAAATTCATGTTGGTATAAGGATGCAAAAATGTTATTTTTAATGCTAATGCAACCAATTAACTTTTTCATCGAAACATCTGACATGGCACGGCCGGGGATACTTAGAGGATACCGGGAATAATCATGGTATTACAATTACGGGGTCATCCGTAAATGCATATCAGTGTGAAAATCCACTGCGGAAAAAATCTCACCCCTTCACCGGAACTCCAACCATTATCCTTCAAATAATTTAATTCACCGAGGCACATTTGGCACATTTTGTGTTGCTCCTGTAGCAACACAAAATGTTCACCTGCTTCTCTCTCCTTCTTTATCAAGAATTTTATTATCTATTGATCTTGAACTTCACTCCACCTCTTATGTGATAACTTATGACAGGACTTTAAGTGCACGAAACAAGATTCGCCGCAATGATTCCTCCTTTGACGCAGCAATTATTTTGTGGGAATGGCCTCCTCGTAAACTTGAGACTCATTAAAGATGACCGAGAGAAGATCTGGAAAATGTACCCATTCTGTTGGGAAAATGACTCCACAAATAGTATCACTTTATAAAAAGTTTGTACTTAAATTTAATATATCCACGGCTCATTTATTGAGGGAATATTTATTTTGCTACTTTATTTTTTTTAATTATTTTTTTTTAAATTATTATTTTTTAAATTTTTTAAAATTTAATTAATTAATTTAATAATAATAATTTTTAATAATAATTTAATTACCTCAATTATTTTTCCTAATGATTTTTTTCAGTTGTAAAAGTATTAAATTTTCGGATGTGGTTGAATGTTCTTTATAAATTATTTTCGTAAAAACTATTCCCTTGGTCTTAAGAACAAATGTGAATGTCTTCATTTTTTCTTCTGCCTCGGATGTACTAATTCGATAAAATAAGAGAGGCTCTGCCGAACAGATAGGTACCAAAACTTTCCGCGCACAATAAGAGACCACAATACAAACTGAGCTCCTCTAAATACACTCCCATAGGATATGTCACCATTTCACCTCCGAATTTTTCATTTTTCACGGCAGGTGACCGACCATCCCCTGCCACATGCCCATGTGGCGGCTCGCGGGGTAGTATGTAGATGTAGAATTCTCTTGTGTTTTTTAAGAATTATTTGAGTAGTCATGTGGTTGGAAAAAATTAAGGTACCTAGACGCACATTACAAACTATTTAAAAGTTATTCAAAACAATATTATGGAACTAATGATAAAATATTGCTTGTTCAACTGCGACCTTAGAAATATGTAACGTATGAGTGAAATATTTAAATCTGTAATAATCGGTCGAGATTTTTAATATATTTCACCTTATCCACTTTGAGTGTTTCATCGCCATAGTTTTGATACCTCCATTAATCCGGCTTTTTGATTCATTATATATATTTGTTCTTACCACGTTCAAGTTTAGCATCCGATGCTGCCGCAGTGGTAAGTTATCTATCACACGGTTCACTCATTGCCTAAACGCCTACTTCTATTGAACTCCTTTTGTCCTTGCTTTCTTCAGAATATCATCCGTTTGAATCATTTCATCTACATCTACATCTACATAATACCCTGCGAGCCGCCGCATGGGCGTGTGGTTGGGAGTATTAGGTCAGCAGCCGTGTAAAGGTATAAGTTTTCGGAGACGGAATGATGACATATATTATAGGAGTGTATTTTTTGGAGCTCAATTTTTATTGTGGTCGCTTATTGCTCGCGGAAAGCACGGGCTCTTGTACCTATCTGTTGGGCTCTGTATCTGTCTTATTTTATCGAATCTGTCAGACGTAGATATGAGTGAGGAGTCATGATAATATTCTATATGTCACTCTGAAAAATATCAGTTCTGAATTTATTAAGTAAGATAAGCCTAGCGTGAATCCTCCGAGTCTCTAGGGGCTTCCACCTTAATTCCTCTACAAGTTGTGAGACACTATATCTACGCTCGTAGCAGTTTGTAACGAAGCGCGCTGCTTTCCTTTGTATTTCATTAATGTTTTTGGTTGAATCTATTTGACCAGGGTGCCAAATTCTAGCGGCGTATTCGAGATGAGGCCTAACCAGAGCAAAGTATTATCTCTCTTTGATTTTTTCATATGTGGACCTTCCGATTAAACGTTTAACAAAACCTAGTTTTTTTAATGTTGCGCCACATATTCTGTGTGTGTAATCCCCACGATATATTTCAGTATTCTGAAACTCATTTTTTAGTAATGAAATTCACATTAGTCCAAGTTATACGTCTGTCTATGTAGAATCGCTCCAATTTCACAGGATATGTGGCTGACTGCTAAGTCAGTCCTCAACAATTCACTCCTCCATTTCCCCTCAGAGGGAGCTGAGGGATTTGAAGCGTCACTCGGGCATTCCTTGTGCGACCACGTCCTCAGTGCACACCACTTGTGTGTCTCAGTCGCGTGGAAAAGGCTTTGGTGCGTGCTATGTGGCCAGTTTCACGCCTCCGATGCTCCCGGAATGCAGCTAATATCACGTGGCCAGCGTCGGTTCTCCCTAAGCCTCTTCCCCTGCCGCACAACTTGGCTTCCGCCATGAGTCGCAATCCACGCTCCCACGTCCCAAGCCATGGCTTCGGTTGGCAGACACGTGCCTGGCATTGTACACTGCAATAGTATGGAATTGATACGAGTACTAGGGTGGTTCGAAAAAGTCTTTTCTCGCAAATTGTTTCCCGTGGGGTGCCAAACCAAAACTTTTCCTATAACTAGAAAATACGCTCAAGATTATTGCAGAGGGTTGTGGCTTTTTACCCTAACCTGACAAAGAAATGAGTTTTTTGGTACATTTTCAGGAATTATCTACTTTTTAAGGATTTTTCCTCACTATTTGTTTAAAAAAAATTTTTTCTCTCACTCGAAGCAATAGAAAATGATTCTTTCAACACATTTCAGTTGATATTTAGGGGATATATAATGTAGAAGTTTTATTTCAAAGTATCTAAGGTCGATTTTTCACCCATTTTCAAGGTTTTTTCATGAGTTTTCGAAATTTTGCCAAAATTTTGTTTTTTGTCAAAATACAGTCGATACCTTTCGATCATTTTTAAAAATCAGCTTCCATAATAAATATGGACCATTAAAATTCGCAGATTGGGAAAAAACGTCAATAGAAAATGTAAGGCCACTTTTTCGTTTATCGTTAAATTCATTAAATGCGCGCGTACCTGTATGGTCAACCTGCAACGCACCAATCGATCATCAAACTAACCTTAATTACTGACAGCAATCAGATGTTTAAATTTGAAGCAGAATTCAAATAAAAAGTTTCATAACTTTATAAAAATTCAGCAACTGCGATTAATGCGATTGTGTGAAACTACGTTCCGTGCGCAGCTATGGTGAATATTTAAGAGCTCAATTCCGACAGTTTTTACACTTTTAGTATGTTATGTGTTAAATAAGTGAAAAGTTACTGTCGATACACTGACTAAAAAATGGTGAATTAGTACAACGATTCCTCAAGCGAGTGTGTGCCGTGTAAAGCAAATTGTCACCATATTTGAAAAATATAGCAAATGCAGACTAATAGTTTCAGATTATTCTGAACCTCAAAGTTCTCCAAATTTAAATAGGTTTTGGATTAAGTTATCATCTTTTTCAACGATTCTGTGGGAACAAGATATTTCTCCGATGAACTTGAAAAATGTGTAAAAAATCCACCTTAGATACTCTGAAATAAAACTTCTACATCATATATTCCCTAAATATCAACTGAAATGTGTTAAATTAATTTTTTTTCTATTCATCCAAGTGAGAGAAAAAATAATAAACATTTTTTCAATAAATATGGAGGAAAACCCCTTAAAAAGCCGGTAATTCCTGCAAATGTGCGTACAATCTCATTTTCTGTCAGGTTAGAGTGGAAAGCCTCAACCCTGCGCAATAACCTTGCGCGGACTTTCTAGTCATAGCAAAACATTTGGTTTGGCACCCCTCGGGAAACGATTTGCGAGAAAAGCCCTTTTCCGAACCACCCTAATGAGAACCACAATGATTAGGGATAGGTTGAATCAAACTGATGTTGACTGGAGGACCTATAGATAGTTTTATCTGGTACTATGATTTGGAGGCATATTTAGTGTTGTCGGTCACTTATGAGGTGGTGAAAAGTCTATGAAACCTGCTTAAATATGCTTCTATCTATTTACTTCGTTCTTGAACCTTGTTAATTAAAAATTTTTCTTCCAACAAAAACATGGACACCTTAGTTTTTATTTCATTTGCATGAAAGCTAGTCCACCTCTGAGAAAAACCTGTGTTGAGGCAACTCTCATCAATAGCTGTTAAATTTCCAGCTGATAACGTAGCAATAGTGATATACACAGTCATAAAACATATTTAAAAAGATAAGCAATTAATATTAGTGCCAAAACCGTAATTTATGCAAATATATGCATAATCAATTTTTAAGAGTAAGTTAAAAAGTTTCGCTGTACCCACCCACATATAACGCTAGGACTTTCATGTAATCCCGTGTGGTTTCCAACACCTGGGACCAAAGTGCGTTTCCTCTCGCCCTATTTCTTACTTCCAATGGCGTTGCCGCTTCTGAAAACACAAGTATTTCGTTCCACATCTTCTGTTGAAGCATTCAATGCTGCTTTGTCCATTAATTTCGAAGTTGCTGCTACTCCTTGTGTTATCGATTCTCGTAATTGTAATAACATTTGTAGGATATGGCGTACAACTTGTTAGCAAACCTCACCCCTGCAACAAACCCTTGAGGTGGGTTGAAGGTACTGGTAACCGTAGATGTCCCCTAATTCTTATGTTTACCACTGCCAAGCACCCTTAAGGTGGTTTGCAGAGTAATAGGTAGATATTGCTAGTCCCTCTTCTACATATCTATTTCCTTTGCTTCCTACAACATAGCAATCAAAGGGCGGCTTGTCTTTGTCTTGCTGTTTTTCTTGGACAACCGTGTTGCCCACAGAGATAAAAACGTAGGTATCCCTCCATGACTTAATATTCTCAACAACCCCGAATTTGAAATCTCCGCTCTCCTCTATCGCAACCGTGGATCTCCCGTGTACACGTAAAAAATATAGAAATGAGGTTTGCGTCATCATTTTTGGTCGTTGAATCTTAAGATTGGTTGACTTCAGCCCTCCACCCTTCCCAATCTAATTTTAGTTCCCTAATCTTCTTTTGTGTCTTCCTATGTACTTTCCTATTATTTGTACGGAAACTTATTCCTGGGTCTTCCTCTGGGGACCTTTCCCTCTATTTTACCTTCACTCATGTTCTCCAAAAACCCATTGTATCCAATCCAACAAGCTTTCTTTTCTGTACGCTGTTCCTTATGGTTCATTCCTCTTCTACTCTTCTGTACACTTCATCATTTCTTATTTTGTCCGACCATTTTATCCTCAGCATTCTCCTCCAGCACCAGATTTCGAAGGCTTGTAGTCTTTTTTGGTCAGATTTTCCAATGGTTCTTGCTTCCGATTCATAGAATGTCACCCTCCATACAAATGTTGTGAAATACTGTTTCCTGGTTTGTAGACTTATCTTTTTTGAGCACAGCAGTTGTAATTTTCCCTTTATCACCTTCCTAGCTTGAGCTATTTTCCGCTTGATGTCCGTTGGACTTCTTTCGTTACACGTGGTGGTTTTTTCGAGATAGGTGAAGGAATCCACATGCTCTAATTTCTTCGCTCACAGAGTGACTTCTACATTAAGCGTCTCTCTTCCTATACTAGGGTTTTAGTTTTCCTCTTATTTACGAGGGTGAGTCAAATTAAAGCCGGAAAACTGCCATAGATAATCTAAAACCTCTCTTATTACGATCAGACCCGGTGTGCATGCGAGTCGACTCTCCCGCCATCAATTGGCATTGGTCCCTCGACCCCACGTGACCCAGCAGTGGATACGGAAGTTTCCAATATGGCGGCCCCTCTGTTGGAGTGTACCGAAGAAGAGCAGCGCGGAGTGATCCGTTGCCTACACAGTGAAGGCACGAAACCAATAGAAATCCATCGACGCATGTTGGCACAGTATGGGGCTGCATGTTTATCGCAGACTCAGTTGTACGAATGGTGTGAGAAATTCAGCAGCGGCACAACGAATTTGGCAGACGCGCCGAGGCCAGGCCAGGCACATCGTGTTGTGACAGCTCAGGCGATTGCAGCGGCGGAGGAGATGATTCAGCAGGATAGACGGGTCACCATCGATGACATTGCTACTCAATTACACGTCAGTCATGGTTCTGCTCAGCATATTGTCCATGATGAGTTGAAGCACCGGTAGGTGGCCGCAAGATGGGTACCTCCTCGGCTAACTCCCGAAATGAAGGAGAGGCGAGTCGATGCCTGCCAGGAGCTGCTGTGCCGCTACAAACTTGAAGGTGACACAACTTTGGAGCGGATTGTGACTGGAGACGAGTCCTGGGTCCATCACTACCAACCAGAGACCAAGCGCTCCAGTATGGAATGGCGGCATCCGTCATCGCCAAAGCCGAAAAAGTTCCGACCGACACGGAGGTGAAACAGGCAATGCATGAGTGCCTACATGCACAGCCAAAAGATTTTTTTCCCGAGGTATCCATGCCCTCTCGACTCGGTGGTGTAAATGTATCGAAAATCCACCGAAAAAGGGGGGCTACATTGAAAAAAAGTGTACTTGTTCCAACTCTGTCAGTGATAACGGAGCTGTGAAAAAATATTTCCGGTTTTCATTTGACTCACCCTTGTATTTTCGAGTTTCATTCTTGGAGAACATTGTCCGTTGTGTTTAGTGAACATTGAAGATCATTGCCATTTCCAGTTATGCTTGCGATATCATCTGCGAAGAGGAGCATGTTTGTTTATTCTCCGTTAATCTTCATTGCGCTCAGTCCGATTTCTTTTGTTTTGCCTCCTTTAAGTACAAATTGAATAATGCTGTGAGAGGTTGCATCCTTGTCTTACTCCTTTGACAAGTTTAGCTTCCATCTGATGTCCGTCTCTTATTCGCATTGTTCAGGGTAAGAGTAGAAGAGGATTAAACTTGATCAAAGCCTCATTCTGATTGCAGCTTCTCCTAATTTAATTCTGCGTGATCTATCAGAGAATCTATGTGATTTATAATCATCATCATCAAGCAGCAACTCCAGTTTCCCGGGTGTTGCCTATCAGCCTCTTCCAACTTCTCTTATCGTGGTATGTTTGTTGATATTGAACTTCCTCCCAAGAGCTCCCTCTCAGTTGGATGTCTTGTTTCAGTTGGTCGATCCACTTCCTTCTTGGTCTGCCCACTCTTCTCTTCCCTGGTATTTCCTTTTCCAGCCATACCTTAGCTACTCTTCTCTGTTCCATCCTCATCACATGACCATACCATCCCAGTCTGGATCTCTTGACGTTTTCAATCAATTATATTTTGCATCCAACCTGTTTTCTAACGTCTTCATTTCTTTGCTTGTCAAGTCTTGTCTTTTGTACCATCGTCCTTTGGAATTTCATTTCGTATGTGATTAATATCAGAAGTGAAGGATTGGAAATATAATCTGCGAGGGAGAGGTTGAGGATATTGGAGTCGCATCAGATGAGAGATCAAAGAAGCGGAGTCGGTCTCCAGGACGACAGGCGTGCTCCAGGTTCCAATGATGCCAAAATAATTCGGAAAGACAGGTAGAGAGAGAGAGGGAGAGAGAGAGAGAGAGAGAGATGATTGATCATCAGATGTAATTAGCTTTGCTTCCATTGTTCTCGTCGGTAACGGCGGATTATTCATTTTAGTGTTGTGAGTAATTGTAATGGTACACCAGGGTTGAAATTCGTCGTGAAAAAATCATTTGACTATCCCGGGATTCGCACCCGGATCTCTCAATTGCCGGTCAGGTGTGTTAGCTTGTTAAACCACCAAGCCATCTTCCTTCAAGGCGAATTTCTGAGGCGTGAACATCTAGTTCGCATAAACCCCCCTCGAAATTCACCTTGAAGGAAGATGGCTTGGTGGTTTAACTGGCTAACACTCCTGACCGGCAAATGGGAGATCCGGGTTCGAATCTCGGGCAAGTCCAATGATTCTTTCATGGCGAATTTCAACCCTGGTGTATATGCACCCGCGCGAGTGACTTCTTAACACATCATTTGTGAAGTGCAATGATTGGAAATTGGAAATTGTAATGGTGACTATAAATGGCGGTGAATAATTTTAATGGCCCGTCCTTTAAAATGTCGTGCTTTATTCTCGCAGTTAGACGACTCCCGGACTAAGAAACATTTAAGAATTCTATTTTGTCTGCTCATTTCCATTCCCTAATGGTGGGTCTTTGCAATGAATGCGCCTAAGAAGAATATTTTAATAAATCATGGGGGAAGCAGCTACGAGACCGAAGCCGTAATGTAGTGAGGCGTCCTGATAATATTCTCTGTGTCGCTCTGAAATATATCAGTTCTGAATTTATCAAGCAACCTAAGCCTAGCGTGCATGCTCTTGGGTGACGTAACCTTTGACAGGCCATTCTTACATTTAGAGTCGATGCAGGGGAGAGTGAGAATGAGACACAGCCAATTCCCAGAAAGTACCGGTATTTAGAGGGGGAGTATTTTAAAGCAATATATGTGTTGTCTCCGTATCACCGGCGTTGTTCTGTACATCTACATTTACATACTACCCCGCGAGCCACCGCTTGGGCGTGTATCAGGGAGTGGTAGGTCACCAGCCGTGTTAAGATGTAAAGGCTTTGGAGGTGAAATGGTGACATGTCCTATGAGAGTGTGTTTGGTGGAGCTCTGTTTCTATTGTGGTCGCTTATTGTGCGCGGAAAGAACGAGTTTTTGTACCTATCTGTTCGGCAGAGTATCTCTGTTATTTTATCGCATCTGTCAGATCTAGTAATATAGTAAGGCGTCATGATAATATTCTCTGTGTCGCTCTGAAAAATATCAGTTCTGAATTTATCAAGCAACCTAAGCCTAGCGTGCAGCATCCGAGTCTCTAGGGGCTCCCACCTTAATCCCTCTAACAGTTGTGTATCAGCATATGTTCTTTCATAGCAGTTTTTAACGAAGCGCGCTGCTTTTCTTTGTATTTCATTAACTTTTTTGGCTGAATATTTATGACCAGAGTCCCAAATGCTCGCGGCGTATTAGAGGTGTGGCCTAACCAGAGCATCTCTCTTTTACTTTTTCATCCGAGGACCTTCCTATTATACGCTTATCAAAACCTAGTTTCTTTAAGAAATTTCTTTGAAATTCGTTCTCCTGGCATATAAAACTGTTTCTTTGTTTAGATTATTTGCAAACAAAATTAACCTTGCCTAATTTGTTTGGCATTTCCGAAAAATGGTGTGCGATATATCCTTTACCGTAAAGAGTAAAATTAATATTATCACCTATTATTTTTTATCATTGGCATATTGTTTTGAGTAACCTTTGAAGAGATGCAATATCCGTTAGAGTTTAAACCATAACTTGTTTTATCATTCTTTTAAAAGTCAAGGAAATTTAAATTATGCTCTATTGCATTAGGTAGAAATCTTGGATGGCACCACATTTGACGTATCTTATGCCAGCAACATGCCTCATCTCATGGGAATCAGTGTTTTATCATCAGTATTTAAGTTCTTCATCTAGTTATAGAATAGCTCTGGGATTCGTCCATTTGTGCTTTTATAAAAGAATTTTTAAGGAGTATAGAGAAGTCTAGACTATCAAAGTATTTTGCAGTGCTTTTGTATCGAAAGTTGGGTATTAGCCTTAAAATAACCGACTGTAAAATATATTATACAGGGGCAAGCAATTATTAATGTGAAAGTTTCTAAAAAAACATATAATAGGAATAAAAAGAAGAAAATATTTCTTAACCATTCATATATTTATTCCGTCTAATACTTGTTAGTAACCTCACCATTTCTGTAAGAATTTCAAAATGAAACCATAACATGCAAAACTTTTTCAAAATGAACGTCTAATGACGACTCTCCTAACTGCGGTCTCCAATTTTCATCAGATAGAGGTCCAAGAGGGAGAAGATGATTATATTACTATCCGTCGGTTTCAACATATTCCAGGGTCACGTGCTTCCGACATTCGACCATTTCTTCCTAGCAGATGAACACCTGATACCAGATTGTTGTGCTAAAAGTTTTAAATATTGTCTTCATTTTGTCGGCGAGGCGTGGCCAAGGCGATAAAAATTAAATGACTGGTATTTTATCGATTCGGCTTCATCTGCCAATCCCTATTCTTGAATTCGACCCCGGCCCCGGTGGCGGCGGGGTTTAGTCCTCGCATGCTAACCCGAGGGTCGCGGGTTCGAGTCCTGCCTGGGTAGAATATCATCTGCCCAGGACATGGGTGTTTTTGTCTCGTCCGTTGTTACTGTTATCCACCCGACGTAATTTGGCACATTGTGCTATATTCGGGATAGTGAAGATAAATAAATAAAATTTCCTATTTTATATGGTTGAGACAGTCCTTTTCTCTTTTTTTCGTAATTTTCCTCCTTTTTTCCAACTTAAGTGATGCTTTTTTTCCAGTTAATGTGTGTACTTCCACTCTTTGTGACTATAGTGAGGAGGACCTCTCTAACCTTCAGGAGGACGGCCGAGGAAGACGTTGTTTGGGACAGGCGAGCAAACTGCGGTTGCACTGCGGATGTCCCCTCGTTGCATGCGAGTGTAATGGGATTGCGTGACCTGGATTAGGTGCAGAAACGTCAAGTTTAGTCGTCCCTTAATGAGGAAATATGGATGCAGTTACGTATGAGGAAGGAAAAAATGCGATGGTGTACGGATCTCTTCGAGTGAGGTCTCATATGGTTCTTGCTCAGTTCCTCCATTTCGATTTTTCCTCCTGCATCCCTTATCTCAACTGGGGCTAATCTACACAAATTGAGCGTGGTTATTTCCCCGGGCGGTATGAGAGATGGCCGGAGGATCATGGCACCGTCTCCAGAGGTCGGAGTTGTGAAGGAAAAGAGCGGAGCGAGATATAGAATTGCCTTGCATTTCAAATTCCATGCGTGAATAAATATATTCGTGTCTGTCTTAAGGGACGGTGTATGGATTTATTTGAATCAAGTGACGGGGTTGCTCTTTGTGGTTTACTGATGTCCGCATTTTGATATTTTGAGAGGCGGTAATGTGCTTGCATTGGAATGAATGGCGAATAATTCACGATACCCATTGAGTACGGAATGATGGTGCAAACTGCACCCGGAGAAAACTTGACTTGCAAAATAAAGTTAGAAAGACACAGATTATCTCTCATTATTAGTGTTAACTAACGGTCAAAAAAAAGTAGTTTTCAGAGCTAAAATACCGTAAATAATTGATGAAACTTCAATTCATATGCCGTAACGTGATTTTAATTCTTTTTATGTTGGATTATTAAGAATAATTGATTATACCAAGAAACTGAGAAGATTCAATTGAAGATTGGATTTTTGTAACAAATTATCGGATCAAATATTTTTGTCATATATTTAATTTGAATACTAATGTTACCGAACATTTAGATGATAGGAAAAGAGTCTGGCCCCCTAAATATTATAATCAATTGTGCCTAAACAATATTAGAAGAAATATTAGACAAATATTGATTACTGAAATGATTTTAAATATTTTGCCGGATATAGCCGAGATATAGCCGGGAGTAAAACTTTAATTAAAAGTTTTTATTCCAGCTTATGTAGTAATGCGGCTGTTTGTTTCAAACCACACCATAAATTACGTAAACAATTAATAATATTTAACTGATTTTATCTCAAAATCATGTAGTTTTTTTTACCTCTTATTTTTGGCTACTCATGAAATTAGTTTCAACCATCTCACGTTCATATGACACGGTGCAAATTCTTTCGCAAATGTCAAACCTTGGTGTAAAGGAGATTGAGGGAAACAAGAAAGGCAACCCAAGCCCTCTAACTCTTCGATATTTCACATTCATTGCTTTAACTTCTCCATTTCGTAAGTTTCTTTCAGCGCATTCTTCCTGTTTTGCATGCACTCACGTCGTTTAGCGGTGGAGTTCACACTCATTTCTCTCTTGTCTTTCTACATGAACTCCTATCTATAGCCTGTTTATCTCGTTCCTTAAAAGCCACCTTCCTCACAAATGTTTCCTAAAACAGGAATTTTCGCATGAGTAGATGTTTTGCAATTTGTCTACTGTCTAAAAAACCGTCTACAAACACATTATGCCATATACGGTTCCAATCGGATCAAAATAGATTTATTGTATTTTGTTGTCCTAAGCTTTGCGCATGTGTTAGGCCTATCTTTGCCTGCTTCACTTTCACGCACCATTCGTACCGGCAATCAATGCTTTACCAGTTTACAGGGATTACATATTCTGATATTCAGGTTTCATCTCTAAAGGTATTGCTCCTCATTCAGAGAGAGCTCACGTACTAATTTACTAATTAACTAAAAGTAATCACATATAATGGTATTGAGTTATCATCTGTAAAGGTATTACTCCTCATCAAGATAGATCTAACGTAGACGAGCATGTACACTGTTTTAAATCTTTCCAAAAAAACTCATCAAGAAATGGTCTTAATTTATATAATCATTCTGTGGAGTCAGATATCTTGTAATTATAATCACTGGAATGTCAAGAGCTCCAAATCATTTCCTATTCCGTAATTTTCCAAAACTTGGTCCACTGATATAGGCATCTGTGATTCAATATTCCCTCAATGTGGCTTTTCTTACCTTTTTCAATGATACAATTTCCGTTTAGATTTTTCGCTCTCCATTTTTTTGTTTCCCACTTCTAGTCGATCCTTAGCGGTGTATTTAATCTTACTCGCTACTTACATTGAAGTGACATCATGTGACTTCACTGATAAAAGTATTGCTGGCTTCGTTTCTTCTGATGCCACAGTTCCTTTTCTCAGAAAAGCCATCCTTATATTTAACCCATTACAACCTTCGTCTATTCAAAAAGAAAAGTTGTTTGCGAGTTTGAAATCCGTTGGTAACTTTTTATCGATTATTACCATTCAATCCGTATTTGCAAGGTCCTTCCTTTAGAACTTGTACTGTCTATTTTTTCTTCCTATCCGTTCTCCATTCGGCATCCCTTCGGCGACCTCTTCTCTTTGTATTCTACGAACTGGATCGATGCTCACTTCCGGGTGAAAAAGGCTTATTCTCAGCCAAGCTGTCTAGTCCTATCGACCTCGTTTTTCTGGGCTCGCATTTTATATTCGCCTTCGGGGAATTCTTCCGACCCGTCCCCAAAAGACATCTTTCCTGCCCCGTTAAAAGGTGTTGCGAGCTTTTTGTGCTCGCGAAGTGTTACGTCTCCCAGCTTCGGCCCATTTTAAGACTAGAATTTGAAGATTATTCTAAAATTCTTTTCAACTTACTTAGACGGTCGAAATCATGCCTTTATAAGTTTCTTATAAAAGGCATTGTCAGTTTACCATTACTCATTCAGCAAATTTACGTTTTTCCCGTTTCAATCACAATCTAATAGGACCCATTTACCGAAATGACACCTTAACCCGTGCTACTACAAAACGAACCTTCGACGCAATTTGAGGATTATGTACCCGTACCAGACTCGCACACGCGGTCGAGGGATCCGACCCGAGCGCCCGCCTCATCTCCAATTGAAACCAATCCGCGAGGACTCCAAGGCTCAGACGGCACAACCACCTCTCCCCCCGTTCTGAAACCAGCTTCCTTTGATTTCTCCTCCATTCCTTTCCTCGGCTCTCCTCACAATCAAATCGGTTCGACGCGGGAATCGGGTCCGAGTCTACCGCGAAGGCTAGCGTCCCCTTGCAAGGAAATTCCAATTTGCGCATTTCCTAGCATCCCATGCTGCTTAGACGCCGGGAAAAACAGCAAAAGGACACGAGGGCGACACGAGGGCATTGGTTTGAGGTTTGAGAGTTAATCCTCAGATTACGAGAGGATAGACGAGGACGGGAAGCCATTTCAAAATGGGACGAGGAATTAAAGCGGAATATCGTCGGATGCGTAGATGTTTCCCGTCTCTAAGAACCAAATCCGGGACAGACGGTAAGGCATTTGCGGGATTGCATCTGTGGGACTGAAAATTGTGTTCGAGAATCGCTGAGTTCATGTACCTGAGCGGTGTAATCACTATGCCATTTAGCTCAAATATATTTATACAATGGTCAAACACATTTTAGCATAACGCATGGGTAGTTTTGATAGGTGTTCATCATTTCACTAGCCTACGTCAAATCAGTATTACGACTGGAACTTAGGTACCAACGATTAAAACGATGAAACGAACTGTATTACATTACTTGAAAATGTCGACATTCTTGTCTAACGCTAGAATAACGATTATTTCCAACGGTGATTGATCTTTTTCCGTCTGTGGGTGTAAAGGCCGCTTTACACGGTACATTTCATTGTACAAACGAATGTACAAATTCCTCCATGAAGGAAATTGTACCGTGTAAAGCGGCAAATGGTATGATTGTCTGAATGATTTAACGGGAAATAGAACCTGCTCTAATTCCATTCAGTTTCTTGTACATTCTATGATAGATTCGTTTGTACAATAAAATGTGCCG